>JAUTXW010002585.1:0-458283 GCA_030620095.1 Kuschelorhynchus macadamiae
ATCGTAAGCGGAATATGCTTGATTGCACTTAAGTAAGGCTATTTTTTTTGGGATGATATAAAAAAGCGTATTTATATAAGAAATGTATTAAAGAAAGGATTATCAAACGTAAGACTCGGTAAGCCTTGACACTCGGCGTAAGTTTAAGACTAAAAAATGTGTCTGCGCCACAAGGCTTCACACCGAGTATGTACTAAATCTTGTTTATACTTAACCGAAATAAACTTTTATATTAGAACGGTGCCAAACTGTATTCTCATGCATGCTTGTTAAATTTGATGTCCCAGTTTTCGTGGCTCCTCTAACTTTAAATAAACACTTTTAATTTTTTGCCCCAATGGGAAAACATATGCGGTTTCTGACGAAAAGAGCTGCGAGAATTTTAACTACTGAACACTACTGAATACACACTTCTTCTACTACAGGTCCGGGATAAAATAAAAAATATTTCTTAGAGCTCTTTATATTAAACGCGAAGTCGCCAATAAAATGTTATACTGAAAGGGAGATCTGTTTCAGACTAGATGAAAGGAGTGGGACCGTATTGTCAAATACGACCCTGTTAGGATCAAGTACTTACGAAGACCCCAAAGGTTATTTAATTATTTTGTTGCATCTCATTATTATGATATGCCAAAATTATTTTCTTATATCGTGAAAAATCCTATACTGCCATTCGACAACTGATTTTTTTTGTCTACCTCTAAGGATGGATTACTATTAAGCATATTGCTATTTTTAGCTACTATACGGTTGAATCAGCTTTCTACTGCTTTTGATTATATAAAATAGTCACTTTATTGAATCGCGACCACGATTCTTTATCCCTACTAGCCGCCCACGAGCGCATTGCTGCGATATAAATACCCGTGGACTAGGGATTCACGATACTATCCGATATCGATACTGTTGCCCCCGATACCCGATATTTTGAAAACGATACGTACTAACGTACAGTTTCTGGTTTAATTATTCAATAGAAATTAAAAAATCCTTTCGGTATCCTTATCTAATATCAGAAAACTATATTCTGGTATAAGTACTCTGCTTGCTTCCTTTAAAATTAAGGATATTCCATTATTTTGGATTTCTTAAAAATAATAAATTTAATGGTCTTTGTAACTGACTTTAATTTAGAAAATTATAATACCCCCGATCGAAAATATATCGATATTTCGAGAACCGATTATTTTAAAACAATATTTTCCTGTAGCGATACTTTAGTGTATATAGTAATATTAGAATCCTTAAAAACTAATTAAAATATTATTTTTGGTGGACGACTCTGAAAATGTTAATAAAAATCCTCAAATAACAAAAAATCAGCGTAAACTGGTAACATTTTTTTATATAAAATTAACAAAAACTAAATAAATTTTCATTTGTCAAGTAAAAAAAACCGTAGATTTTAATAAAACATTTGTTTTATTTTGATAGCTGATAATCTGCTCCGCTTTTCCGATAATACCTCTTCTGTTTCCGAAAAAAGTCTTCCTGCCCCCTAGAAAGTTCAGTTGCATAAATTCTCAAAGATCAAATAGGTGTATTTCATTTTAGAGAGTAGAGAAGCTATTGACCTACCGATAGTTCGGTGCTACCACTGACCTGAAAACTAACAGGTCAGTGGTGGCTACCTATCGATATAATTGGAACAAAATTATTAAAGAGAAAAAAAACCGATTTTATTTATCTATTGTTATTCGATATCGGTGACCTAGCGATAAATACGCTCATTCCTAGCAGCAACTGCTATCTAATATTAATGGATTTGCCCAGCCTTACTTACGTCAAACAAAAAGTTGTATTAGGCGCGAAATTTCAGTTTCTGGTTCAGTTGTTTTCTTATAGACCCGTGATCGTATTGGCGCGCTTTCTTTACAGCAAGCCTAACCAAATCAGCATTTTTATTAATTATACCTGTTTGTTTTGTTAAAAAAAAAGTCATTCGCCTGAACGGGGATTCTAACACATATCGCCAAATGCAAAGGCGAGTTTCCTACCGACGATTTAACAACCTCATTCTGTTTCAAATAAAAATCTTTATACTCCGCCTCTCGCCATAAAGTCTCAGGATTTAACTTTGATTTTTAATTGTATCAGAAACTGAAATCTAGCGAATTTAGGCCCTTGTATCTATAAACAAAGTTTAGGCGGCCTAACAAAACAGCTGACTGCTCTCAGTATGGTTGCCGTAGAACAAACATTGTTTTCTTCCATATGAATCCGCTTTTAAAAGCAAATTTCAAGGGTTTGTATATATATTTAGTGCATTTTTTTTGTACAGGACCGGTTTTGATAATTGAGTGTTCTAAAACTTCGAAATGAGAACGCTGAAGTCGCCGAGCGGTGCAAACAAAATAGTTTATAATTAAAAATTAGATCCTTTTGTAGTGTAGATCCAAAAAACTTCCCCCCAGTGACAAATATAGACGTTAGTTACCTAGTTGTTCACTTTAAACTATATACATTTAAGTTAAACTTAGTTCAATCTGTGTTTAATATTTTGTACTGCACCCTATATATATATATATATATATATATATATATATATATATATATATATATATATATATATATATATATATATATATATATATATATATATATATATATATATATATATATATATTGTCTCGAAGTGAACTGTCTTGGCGAAACACGAGCGTAAATGTGTAAATTCTCTTTAAGAATGAATGCATACACAAACATAACTTTTGCAAGATAACCACTAGTAACTACGGTTAGCGTCTATGGTGACGTCATAGTATGTTTTGGCTTTTAATATATCGTTCCGTTCCATTAACAACGGACATAATTAAATGTTTGTTGGATTTTTTTTTATATTAAATTCCTTTTAATTTATTTTTATAGTTTGCTGGAAGTTTCCAGTATTTGAATTAATGATTTAAATATGTATTAATGCATTTCCTTATATTTCCTTTTGTTCATTATAGAATAATGATAAACAAAACACAAAATTAATTCGACATTCTCAGTTATTTTCAAGAATCATAAACCACACAGGATAGTTACTTCTCGTAAGCGTAACGTTTGCCGTTTCTCGCCGACCGCAAGTAAGGTGAGTGACGTACTCCGGCCTTGTCATACTAAAGATTTAGTATTAGTTACGTTGCCCTGTAATAGAAAATTGATTTTTAAGCATTGTTTTTCAATACTCTTTAGTTTTTACAAGTGGTAATAGGTCAAACAAGTTCGAAAAAGTGTTGTTCGTGCATAGTGAAACATAATTAGCTAAGGAAAGAATTAAAACTTCTTTTATAACTGATATATTTACTTCTGCAGAAGTCTACATAACAAAAAACAATGTCTGGGAATATGTGTGCTGTGTATAATTGCAAAAATAGTTACAAAAATCACTTGCCAGGTGTAACTTTTCATAGGTTTCCAAAATTAATTATTATGAAGAAACAGAGTGTACACCGGAGCAGTAAAAAAATGTTAGCTATAGATATATTTGGATTCTTTATTATTTTTTTAGGCAAGTTGTGTTTATTTTTAACATCTTGCAGGTACTTTTAATTTTAACTCTGGATTTTTGCTTTCTTAGTATTAATACAAATCTCAACCTTGTTAATTATTCTAAAAGTTATTTATACTTAGGTTTATACTTAGGTATCAGAAGCTTCTGTAGTTATTGGGTTTTTTGTTTCCAATTTCGTTGTAAAAGTGTTTATATTAAGGTATTTTCTGTAATCTCTAGAATACATTATTTTTTAATTTTGAAAAAAAAATATGTACGACAATAGTAAAAATTAATAAAAAATTGTAATATCATGTTTTTAACTTTCCTAATTGAGAATCACTTTACCTATTTGCTTTTTAAATTAATACATTTAGGTACCTAAATTACGGAAAAGTGCTTATTTCTATGTAACGATTTGGGGCATCTTGTCATAAAAGTACATAATATATAACAAAACTGCCTGAATTAAGAAGGCACTCAATAATATATTCTGTCTTGTCATAATGCTTGAATTATTTCCTAATAATTGATTTTTATATCCAAATATGAATTTCTAAAACATTTTGGTGAGCAATTGACCATTGCTTATTGATCGAAATTCATTGCTCTATTAATTTAATATAAAATTTGCTGTAATCTATTACATCAGTATCAAAAGACTAAACGGGACGTAAATAAATCGCCGATGTAACTATCCTGTGTGGTTTAATGTTCTTGAGTTATTTTCTATCTCCATGTTTTAGTTACAGTTAAATAAGGATCCTTACTAAGTAACCATCTATGGAAACTAGATGGTTACTTGTTAACTATACTAGTTAGTAAGGCAATGACAGTCTGTGGGTTAGAAAAAGGGGGTGCGCTGGATCGGTGGTGACTGGGAACTGGAATCCCAGAGATAGTAGGAGTGGACGTCAATTGGTCAAAAGTTAATTGGCTGAAGACAAATAGCCGAAAAACTAATGGGCGAAAAACAAAGCTAAATTGGGGAAAAACAAAATAGCCGAAAACCAGATCAGCCGGAAAACAAAAATGTATATAATATTTCTGAATATTGAAACACGAAACTTTACATTTTACCTTAAACGATAATTTTTTTCGGTAAGTGAAAAACAACACTTCTTAAGTAGCATGGTATGTTAAAGGTCATTAATAACGTCATGGTTAGACGAAGAACAAGAAAACGTGGTTAGTAATAACCAGAAGTAAATATTTTGATATGGTTACCTCGCAAAAAAATGATTATAAATCCATCTGTCACGTTTTTAACTAGGGTCCTGTTCATGAATCAAAGATATGACCTATTTATAAATGACATTAATGATTTCGACATCAAAAAGTTCTAGATTTATTTGAACAACTAAACTGCCAGGGACCTTAGCTTTGGCTTACTCAGCCCAATGGGAGATACCCATCTGGCTACTTAGCAGTCTTGTGCCGTTTCATATGAACTACTAGACTATATTTCCAGTTGGTTTTATATGTGCATTTCTTGCATATAAACCATTCGAGCTCATCAGGCCTCTTGTGTGACAATACATGTCTCTTCAATGATGCTTTATAAATCGTTTTATAATCACACACTGCACAATGAAACCACTCCCTTTTCTCAGCAGGTCTATGCTTTTTCATGTGATTATGTAAGTAACGTTTCGTTGTTGTTTTCTGTGGACATTCGGGACATCGGACCCAAGATTGTGCTTCTTCGCCTTGGTACCGCAACAGGTGTGTTTCCAGCAAACTCTTCCGAAAAGTTATATAGTCACAATGTGGACATTGCAATTCTTTGGAATATTTGTGAATATTTTTATGTTTTCTTAAAGAAGCTGTATCCTTGGACTTAAACGAACATTCTGTGCAGTCAAACCACTCAACTTGGTCATCACTTTTATGTCGTATAGCATGAAGTTCCAAGTGATGTTTCCATATGGTTAAATATTCACAATCCGGACATTGTAAAATCCTAGACACAGGATCTTTGGGATTTTTGTGAGTTATTTGATGCATTTTAAGAGTGCTTTTATGTTTGGTCTTAAATGAACATTTTTTACACACATAACAATTATCCTGCTTGAGTCTGATTAAATGATCTTTGAGGCTTCTCTTATAAGCTGACTTGAAAAGACATTCTGGACATTTATACACTTTAACTCCATTTTTCAGTGTATGTGTAAGTTTTTGTTCGGCGATCCTAAAAAAATATAGAGTTTTTACATACATACAATTCATAAATGGAAAAAAGTCGCCTTAATATCTAAAGAAGTTTTATTGTGGAGTCAATCTGTCGGAAATTTTCGTAAAGAATGGAACTGCTTTACCACACCCTAACGAATATAGTAGACATTTTTCAGATATGCAGTGATGTCTTTGTAACAGTGAATTTACTAAACAAAGTGACGTCTTTTCTTATTTCAACTAAAACTTGTCACGTTGACAAATCCTTAGTGTAACATTTCGAAACGTTAAATTAGTTTATCTATGCGCCAAAACAAAATCAATACTGAACATGCCGAAAAAAATTGGAAACAGATGACTAAGTGAGCACAGCCTGCTTATTATTCTTAATATATTAATTTGTTTGAGCTACAAAAACAACAAGTAGCTGCAAGAGTTGCCTTGGACCTATAGAAGGTGGTGGAAAGAACCGCTTCCGCTACGAAACATCGATATTTAATTTAAAAAAAAAGGAAACTAAATTATGATATGTCCAATCATTTCAATTCTATTAGTTTTCAGCGAAAATGGGTAAGGGAAATTGGCTTTCGATGGAAGAGAAGTAACAATTGCAAGTATCTCGTGGATTTATCAGATGTTTTTAATAAAAGAATTAAATTTTTGAGGGAGTACACAAAAATATGAATTCACTAGAAAACGGTTTTACTCTAGTCTTCCTTGATGTAACATGGATATTCAGTGAAGGCTCTTAGAAATACCTGACAGGATGCTACAAAAGCCACAAGCTCTTCAAAAAGCGTTTAAGGTAAGTTTATAGAGCATTTTGACTATATTTGTTTTTTGTTTAATTTAGTTTTCTTGTTTATATTAAGAGCATCGGTCGGCTTAATATTTTTGCTAATTTAAGGTGTTCTTTTAACCCAAATCATAAAAAAAACTAAGTTTATTATAGACAAGTTTTTAACGGTATTTCAAAGACAAATAATATGAGAGTGTGGGAAAGTTATTATGTTTATTAAATATCAAAAAATAGAAATGTTACAAGCTCTCGAAAATGGCTAAAAATGTTGCAGCATAAAAAAAATTATATTTATTTTTTTGGGATTAAAATAACTTTTTCACATCCCCGCAATAATCAGGATTATAAATCTTCAAAGACAGTGTAATTTAATTGATAAAGACGACCAGGATTTGGGTTAAAAACCAACCGTTTTTGGCGGCAAAAAAATCAAAATGTTTTTTTTTTTGATATTTAGTAAAAATAATTACATTGTCAAAATCCTATATCATTTATCTTTTAAATACTGTTGAGAAATTGATAATATTAAACTGAGCTTTTTTTATAATTTTGATCAAAAGAAAAACTTGAATTCGTATGATGAAATGTGATGAAATGAATCCATGTTCGTAAATATAACTTACCTATTTGTAATGTAATTGGATTCTGCGATCATTTTTTGCAAATTCGTCAATGACGTCATCATAAAAACGTCGATGCTCCGATATATTTTGGAGAAGTTTATTTTGAATGGACAACAGCGATGTATGCGAAAGTCTCTCCTGCCCCGTTGAATTTCTCACGAAATTTTTTATACGTTTAAGTGTTGAAAAATTTCGTTCTACTGATAAACTTGTGGCAGGTATTGTCAATACACATCGACCAGTCGATCGCGAGTGCTTTTTGAGTAGATCTCGAGAAGAAAAAAAATTTTAATGAGTAGATACTTAACTAAACTACAAAAATTTATTACGTAATAAAATACCACTCTGCTAGCGGCAATTATCTTATCAAAGGAACGCGCGGTACTTGTCAAAGAAAAGCCGCGTTTTTTACTCTTGCCGCTTTTCTAGAAATTTCGGTCGGCGCGTTTGGTGGGAACATTCGAGACTTTCGTTCACGCCGATATAAATGTTGCTCCTGCAGAAATTGGAGTCATTCTGAATTGCAACTTGAAGGCAATACTACGTCGATACAAAGTTTATTATTAAATAGTACAAAATGATTGCAGCGAAGAAATCTAAAACGTATCATTTTAATAACGATTGGGAGGAAGAATTTTTGTTTTGTATGGTGAAGGATAAGTGCATTGGTCTTATTTGTCGTGCGTCAGTTGCAATACCTAAGCGTGGTAACTTAGAGAGGCATCATAAAACGGTTCATAAAAACTATGAAAAGGATTTTCCACCGCAGAGTGAATTAAGAAAACGAAATGTACGTGATTTGATATCTTGTTTGAAAAAAGAACAAACCATGTTTACAAGACCAGCCAATCAATCAAAAGCTGCAACGATCGCGTCATTTAAAATATCTCATATATTGGCGAAACACAAGAAACCATTCGAAGATGGATCGGTTGTGAAGGAAGCATTTATTGAAGCGGGTGAGACTTTATTGGAGATTTTAAAAATAAAACAGAAATCATGTCTGCTATTAGAGAAATTCAGTTATCTCGTCCGACTGTCACTAGGCGTATCGAAGTCATGAGTCAGGACATGGCAGATAAACTAAAAAATGATATCATGGAATGTACATACTTTTCTTTACAGTTCGACGAATCCACCGATATGACAGACACTGCCCAGCTGTGTATTTTTATTCGGATGGTATTCAATGGCATGTTGGCTAAGGAAGAATTTTTGACAATCATCAATCTGAAGGAGAAAACCCGTGGCGAAGATATATATGACGTTTTCTTCAATTTCGTAAAAAAACTACAAGCTACCATAATATAAATTAGTGTGTATTACAACCGATGGAGCACCAGCAATGACTGGAAACAAAAACGGTTTTGTGGCATTGTGTCGAGCTAATGAAGATTTCCCTTCATTTTTTTCAATCCATTGCATTATACATCAACAAGTTTTGTGTTCAAAAGTTTTAAACACGGAGGAAATTATGGGCATTGCAACAAAAATTGTGAATTCCATCCATGCACGTAGCTTGCAACGGCGGCTCTTCAAGTTGCAGTTGGAAGATAGGGAGCCAGTTGAACACACTGATTTAGTTCTTCACACGGACGTCAGGTGGTTGAGTCGCGGAAAATTCCTAGAACAGTTTCAAGAATTATTGCCCGAAATAACAGCTTTTCTAGACTAAAGAGATGATGACACTCAGATGTTGAAAAACGAAAAATGGCTGACTGATTTGGCATTTTTGACTGACATCACAATGCACTTAAACACCATTAACTTGGAGCTTCAAAGTAAAGGAAAAACTGTTTTTGAGATGATTAGCGCAGTAAATGCATTCAAAAGTAAACTGCAACTTATGATAGATCAATTGAAAAGAAAGGATCTGAAACATTTTCCGTCTTTGAAAGCAAGGATTCCTCAGTTGAATTATGATACGTATGAGGCTGAATTATCAAATATTTTGGGACAATTCGAAATGCGTTTTTATGATTGTAGTAAATTGGCAAATGTAGTATCATTTATGAGTTATCCTTCTTCATGTAAAAACTACTGAAATAGCAAGTCAGTTTAATATGAACTCATGTTCTGTTGAAAATGAGTTGGTCCAGATTATATCAGATATACATCTCAAAGCTACAGCATCTGATACAAATTTCTGGTGTTTTATATCTGAAGATAAATATCCGAATCTAAGGCAAATCGCCCTTCAACTGACATTAATGTTTGGGTCAACTTACTTGTGCGAGTCTGCATTTTTTGAAATGAAGATAATTAAGTCAAAATATCCCAATCGACTAACTGACGATCAAGTCATCATGCTAGCACTCAGTGGTTACGTACCATCTTATGAAAAGTATGCTGAGGATATGCAGTGCCACGCTTCAAAATCCAAAGTCACTCCTTAGTTAAGTTTAACACCATATGTAACTCTTTTGTTTTGTAACAACCAATAAACTCGCAATTTTGAATAACTATGAGTTTTTTCATTGATATTGTAGAGAAGAACCTAACTAAACTTAACCCAAACCTTGACTAAAATAATGTATATTGTGCGGAAAGCTAATATCTATATATGCTACGGTACACCTTACCTAGGTAGGTAGGTAGGTAGGGTGTATGTATCGTATATCTACGACAACCCTGCATCACACATACTTGCAGCCTCTCAGAGTCGATTGTAAGTAGTCTAAAAATATTGAGGTAGATCGCCAGCAGTTCAAGTTTGAGCATCCCTGCAGATAATTGGCTAAAATTAGTGATATCAGTTGTTTCGTCCAGAACAATAGCAACGAACCGCGCCTCGCCAATCTCCTGCTTAATTCTTTTTAGAATAATGGTAATAATTAAATCATTCTGGATTCGATTCAACGTTCCGCGAAAAACGCTAGTCTGCTCTAAATGATTTTTAAGCAATTATCATATTTAGCCATTAAACTAAGTAAATCTTGAAAATTTCCTCTATTTGAAGAAACCCTTGTTTCGTCATGACCTCTAAATCCCAATCCGTTCTGTCCGAGAAAACAAACAACATCGATAAATCTTTTTAATATTTGTCTATTTTTATCGACTAGCTCATTGTGTTGGCGGTGACTAATTTCCAACTGTTTATTAAGGGCGTGTTCAATTCTAGTTTTGCCGAAGACTTTTTCTTTTACGACGGCTTGCAAATACGCTTTGGGCGTGTTTTTGTCTTTTTACAGCTTTAGGGAAATTGTTTAAATCGGAAAAACCAGTTTTATTTCAGAGACCTTTTTCATTTTCAAAATCCACCAAAATAATTTACTTATATTTTCACACCTTGTTAGCCATTTAAATTGTTCGTATTGTTTTTCCGGATAAAAATGTCTAATACAGTTTTTCATTTTTGTGGTTAAATTTTTCATAGGCGGTTTTGCCCTTCCTTTGGAAATTATTTGAAGCTTATCAGCGAAGTTTAATGTTGAAAATCCCTTTATTATTAACACACACACACACACACCATACATTCACTCACACTCTTCTTACTAAATTCTCCAACATTTTCAACGTTATTACCGATAACCGAAGTTGACGGTATTTGCATATCCACGTCCGTATTATTGTCTTCCATATCGCACCATGCACGACGCGGCGCCGTACGTATCACACAACACACGGATAGCCGTTCAAACAAAGAACCTACTCCAACGATAGCTTCCGCCACCACTTAAAGCACGCTACTGAAATGCAAAAATTGCAAACAGCCGGTGGAAAGTTGAATAACCTCTGGCTCGATTCACAGGAAATCAAGCATACAGAACTTGGCTGCAGAGAAGCTAGCGGCCTGCATAGGTTCTATTCGATATTCTATTGTGGCTAGGTCGGAGTCAAGGCCGCATTTATTATGGGCTCAATAATTAAGATAATATTTTAGCATTTTTAATATAAACTAAATTAATGGTTTCCTACTTCAAAAACTACATTTTAAAAGATGTTTTGTAATTTTTTTTGGGGAAGCACTGCTTCCCTTGCTGGCATGGACTGTACGCCCCTGATTACAATTAGTTATTACACACAATTAATTTGAAATAAATCCACATAAGTAGTTTTTTAGGCTGATTTTTTATAATTTTTTTAAGGCGCCATTTCGTTCCCCCATCTTAGATTCCTACCAAAATTTTATTAGTTGTTTCCCTCATAATACTTGATTTTTATGCAAAATTTAAGATATATTAGATAAGTAGTTTTTTAGTAATAATTTTTGTTACATTTCACTAGGCCAGGCCTAGTGAAATGTATTTTACCGCAAATAGACAGACCGACGGATCTGAGAAAACATGTTTTTCTGCGTCTAGGGACCCTGATCTGAAAATATCTCGGAGGGTGATTTTTCATGAATAGAATACACCCCGAGGGAAATAAAAATAACTCTTGGGACAGTACGAAAGTAAAACATATACATACTTAAACAGCGCTTTATTCAGTTCTTTTTTGTTTATTTTCCCCATAGCATTTTTCGGGATATCATCTACGAGCCTCAAAACCGTAGGCACCCAATATTTAGGCATCCTGTCCAAAGCCCACTTCTTCAAATCGTCCAAATTGATTTTATGTCCTTCATTAACGACAATCACAGCAGCAATTCGTTCTCCATACACCTCATCGCTAATGCCAATCACAGCACACTCCTTTATATAGGGATGGGCAAGGAGAAGTGTCTCAATCTGCAAGGCGCTTATTTTGTAGCCCCCTGACTTGATGATATCAGCACTCTTCCTTCCCAACATTTTAATTTTGTTTTTGCTCTTAACATACTGACTGATATCTCCCGTTTTAAACCAACCTTCCTGGGTAAATTCTTTTTTAGTCTCTGTAGGTTTATTATAATACTCTTTGAATACGCTAGCCCCTTTGACAAGAAGTTCTCCAGTAACTTCATCTTCAGAATTGCTGAAATCTTCTAGATTAATTTTCCCGTCAATGTTGTCACATCTCAGCAAGATGTTGCCATTTTCCTGATCAGCTAAAGCAACGCTAACTGAAGGAAGGGGCAGACCCACATAACCGGGCTCCCTGTCTGAATTGTAGAGATTTGACAAACACATCCCAATTTCCGTCATGCCGTATCGTTCTAGCAACTTATGCCCGGTAATATCGAGCCATCTGTCATATAAAGGGGTAGGCAATGGTGCTGAACCACTCACCATTAGTCTGATGTTGCTACTTAAGAAGTTTCTTATCTCTTCACGATTGGTAATTAGGTTAGCATCATACTCTTCTATTAATTTCGAATAAATGGTTGGAACAGCCATAAATACAGACACTTCTTCTTTAACTGTTTCGTTTGTGTTTAGTAAATGCGACCATATCTCTCGGGCGTTAAATTTTGGCATCATTACGGTTGTAGCGCCCATAAGCAGAGGACAAAACAGGGCGTTAATTGTTCCGTGGACGTGGTGAAGTGGCAAAGTGTGAAGAATTACGTCATTTTCCGACCATTTCCATGCTTCGGTTAGGATTTTTACTTGAACAGATATGTTCCGGTGAGTTAGAACCACACCTAAAAAAAATAACAAAAATGTATATTATTATATAATAATGTTAGCTAGACCAGGCAATAGGTATACCTTTGGCCATAAAATTTGGGGCACAATTTTCTTTCCTGTGTAAAACAAGCTTCACTCATCAATCGCATTATTTAAAAGCTCGATTTTAGAAAGCAGACATGACATGTGCATTCATATCAGTGTTTTAACATTTTTTTTTTAAATGCCAAATTTAACTGTGTAGCAGAAAACACTGATAGTTCATTTAAATGGGGAAATTGACTGAAAGAGTTGTTGCAGAGAGGCTTCTTCTTGTCTTTGCAAAAAAAGTGGAAAATGGCCGTTGAATAATATCAAATGAGGAAAAGGATAATAACTTAGTAGAACTTTTAAGAAGCCATCTATTCAGGTCAGCCGTTGCAGCGCGAGATGCATTATTTATTTATTCATTTTTTACCTTTTTCTTAACCTTGTGACACATTCACAAGATATTTTTTTTGACTTGCGGAAACTCTTATTTTTATTTTATTTTTTATTTACTTTCTTTTTAGCTGAAATGTAATATATTCACAAAATATTTTTATGTTGGTTTCTATAAAGCCTCCTGACTCCGACAATTAAAAACATTTCCTTGCGGAAACTTCCAATTTTTTATTTTACTTATTTATTTACTTTTTACCTTTTTCTTAACTTAATTTTACACGTTTCCGATTTTGATGATTTTTGGTACCTGTAGAGTTTCAGCCGTTGATCACGAACATGAGATCAGATTTTTATCGGCGATGTTTCGTTTCTGTGTTATTAATAAAAATGTTCAATATTGCTTTTCATTATTTTCACCCTTCTTTTTCCTAACACTTACATATTAATACATTCTTTCTTTCTTTCCATTCTCCAGCTCAATAGGTAACGACCATGGCTTGACAAGCAAATTAATAATAATAATAAACACGTTTATTATTCCAAAAGAAAATTACAAATTAAAAAAAAATAAACATATAGACATCTACAATAGGAATAAAAGGCCACTTATCAGCTTCCTTCACAAGCGAAGGGGCTGTTGAAGCCTATTAAATAATTATAAAAAAAAATTATTATTAACTTTCATAAAGAAAGTTAGTTTGAAGTTTTTCTAAAAAAAAGTGGTGCACGGTGATTAAACAAAAAAAATATATATACATAAGAAAGTACGCGTTCAAGTTAATAGCGCTATGCTACTGAGGCACGAGACAGAAAGTGAGAGAGAGTTATTTTAGACATATGCAAAGTAGAGAGGGAATGGACGAGAAAATAAATACTAGTTTTTTGTTTAACGAGGTCCGCTGATATTGTAGTTGTTGGCCGAGCAATTTATTTTTCATTGATTTTTTAAAGGATGCAACTGAGAGTGACGTACTGGTTATTTTATATTTGTTGATTAAGTTAGCAATTTGATAAGAATAACTTTTTTTAAACTGTTCTTTGTTGTGTAAGGGTTATGATAGCAGATATTGTCGGCGTAAATTTAAATTATGCACATCCGTACGGTATTGAAGTTTATCGAGGAGATATGGAGGACGGTGAAATTTTAAAATTTTGTAAAAAAAGCAGATAGAGGGTAAGATCCGACTATGTTGCATATTACGCCAGCCCTCTTCGGGCAGTTTATGTGAAACCCTCTGCCCTCGTCTAATACCATAAATAAAACGTATGCATGAATTTTGTACCTTTTGAACCCGATGTTTAGCCTGTAAATCAAGGAAAGGACCATAAACGTTGTCTGCGAAATTAAATTGTGACAAAATAAGAGTGTCGGACAACAAGGCCTTGGTTTTTTGATTAAGTACATGTCGCTAAGAGTACAAAGGTTTTAATACTGAGAATGCTTTTTGAAGGCATGAAATTACGTGATCATTAAATTTTAGTTTATTGTCTATGACAAGCCCGAGACTTTTAGACGAGTTTTTAAAAGCAACAGGGTTGGTGCCGATTTCGATTTTAATGGTGGATTCAAGACGTAAGCGTTCAATCTCCTTACAAAATAATAATGCTGCGGATTTACTTGGGTTAATCTTAAGAAGATGTTCATTGGATTTACTGAAAAGATAGTGTAAGTCACGGTTGATTTGATTGTTTGCTATTTCGGCTTGATTGGGGTTAAAATATAGGTAAATTTGAGTATCGTCTGCATAGAGGTGGTACTTGCAGTGACGAAAAGATTTGATGAAATTAAATGTGTAAATACTGTACAGAAGAGGACCGAGAACGCTTCCTTGGGGAACACCCACTGTGATATTGAGTAAATCGGATTGTTTGCCATTCAAAATTACCTTCTGGCTTCTGTCCGAGAGGAAAGACGCCAACATTGCCACCGCCGACTGGCCAAAGCCAATATATTTTAGAATAGAAAGCAATATATTATGATGAATCAAGTCGAAAGCTTTTGTGTAATCTAATAGAATCAGAACAGTTGCCTGGTTAAAATTTTGTGCTCTGACAATATCATCTACAATATCGGATAAGGCAGTGGCGCAGTGGTACTTTAGCTAGTGGCATGACATGTGCTAACTTCCAATTTTTTGGAAAATATTGTTGTAAAATACAACAGTTGACAATGTGTGTTATGTATGGAATAACAACAGGACAGCACAAGGAAATTAGAGTAATATTTAGGTTATCTGCACCGAACGACTTAGACTTAATACTGAGAATAATGTTGGCTAACAGTTCTTCTGAAATGGTATTAAAATTAAATGACTTGTTTGAAAGAAGATTATTATTATAAAAATCGATTAAACCTTGTTTGGGGCCAGTACGATTTTTTGTTAATTCTGTAACAAATGTGTTCATTTGATTTATGTTTTGAAGTTGTTCGGGAATGTTCTTGTGAGATTTGTTTAAAATATTTAATCTTTTTAATTCTGCCCATTTGTCTTTGATACTGCAATTGTGAAATTTATTGTTTAAATACACTTTTTTTTCAGTTCTTATAGAATTATCCGCTAAATTTCGGAGCTGCTTATAATAGTTCCAATGCTCGGTAAGTCTGGTACGTCTGAATCGATTTAAAGCCTGATTTCTAAGATTTTTTAAAAGTCCAATGTTGTCAGTCATCCAGGGACAGTAGGGTTTATTTGAACGGTTAGCAGTTCTCAATGGGGCATGACTATCAAACAGCTCCAAAATAGTATCAGTGAGAAACGAAATTTTTTCATCGATATTATCTATGCTATAAATATTATTCCCAGGGGTGCCCGGGTGGCCTCCAAGTCGGCCTGAAAATAAGTCATATTAATTTGTCGCAAAGCCCTGTACTTAAAGGTATTATTATTTAGCACTGGTGAACGAAAGTCTAGAACGATATATACTAGCAGATGGTCTGAGAGACCCGCGTCCCTGACACCCACATCCTGCACATCTTCCGAATTATAACATATTAAATCAATCAAGCTGGAGCTGGTACGCGAAATTCTAGTCGGCTCAGAGATTAGCTGACTCAGTTTGAAAGTGCTTAAAATATTTTCAAATTGTATTACATGGGGACTATCGTGATCAAGCATATTAATATTAAAGTCTCCGAAGCACATAATCTTATCACATTGAGTGTAAAGTTCGATTAGCGTATCTTCGAAATAGGCAAGAAATTCATTAAGGCTTGCATTTGGTGGCCGGTACACATTGCCAATAATTATTGTGATATTACCATGTTGCGATTTAATCCAAACATGTTCTACGATATTCCTACATTCACTAAGCAAAACTGTATAATTAAAAGAAGTTTTAATATAGATTCCCACTCCCCCCCCCACGCCCAAGCCCTAGCCGGTGCTCTCTGATAAATTTGTAACCATCCACAATAACAGCGTCGTCGTTAATATTTTGCGTTAGCCAACTTTCAGATATTCCAATAATAGAATAATCATTCTGAATAAGATTGTCTTTGAAGATACCAAAATTATTCAATAAAGATCTTAGTTAATATGCGCGCAACGCAGCATAGGTGAATAGAATTTTTTTAAAATAAATGGAAAATGACGCGTATTGGAATACTAGAAACAAAAAATAAAGAAAGAAGAAGAAACAGATGTCTCGAATCACAAGCGGTCTCGAGCCGAGTGAGCAGCGCAACGCCGGGTATTCTTTAGAGCTACATACTTTACAATATACAAATAGTTATTTATATTTTACAAAAGGCAGGGAGGTCTATACAGTGTTAGAGTGATATTTTGATTTTAAATTTATTAACAATATATTTTTTATTGTAGATTGGACAGAAATTAAAAAAAAGAAAAAAAAAAACAAGTACTTAGGTGGTTAGGTATCAACTCGTAAGTGATCAATTTATTAAGCGAAATTTAAAATTGCTCTCCGTAGATCGTTGAACGGTACTATTATTTTTTAAACCCTTCTAATGCATCTTGGCTTCCACTAGATGCCCCTTGAGAGTACTACTGGTCTCACGAGATGACCTTTTCTTTCAAGCTATCCCCTTAACCCTCCTATTTCCGCCACATAGCGGCCATTACGCTAATATTCTTTGTAAAACTGCGGTAGACGAATGGCATAGAATACAGGAACTAGGCCTCACACATTTACAGCGTCTGCTCCCTTATTTTCGTTACTTTCCACACTGAGCGGTTGAGTCTCCCGCTTCTCCCCGAAATTAAGCGGCATAGAGGTCTGCTTTTGACGAGGCGATTCGGAAGACTGTGTTAATACATTCATTCATCTAAAAAACTTGCGTATTATATTAAAAACATGCTTTAATAACGAAAAAATACACCACAAAAAACGCCATAATTGTTTACGAAATATTCAGTTACTATATATTTTTATGTTGGTTAACATGATATTTTAAATTACCTTGAGAAATTTAAATGTCATTTTCCTTTGAAATTTTGGGTAACATTTAAAATTTGAAAATGTTTGAAATTTATGTCTTTTAGTTAATATTTAAAGTTTTAATCTCAAAACATGAAACTCGTATAGCTATATATCAAATTGCATTATTTCGATTACTTTTTTTTTAATTTATCATTATATTTTTTACGTGCTTTGTATAATATAACTGAAGATACAAATTTACATTTTGCATTTAAAAAATTTATCCATACGCAAATGAAAAAAGCGGTAAGTTTCCTTTATCCAGAACTTCCCTCGTAATGAATCTTTCCTTTTATTATGAATAGTAAAGTGCGACCCGATTTAGTTCATTACATAGTCACAGTATATATGTGTTACCTATATTGTCTTTTTATTTTGATTGGGCGCCATGTTGTTCCATCATATTGGATTCCTAGCAATATTTTATCATTTTCATTCTATCTATGCTACACTTTACTTTTGGGCATAATAATTCATAAGTAGTTTTTACATTGACATATACCGCTATCCCATTTTCACATTTAACTTTTCTGCAAAATTTAGCCAAATGAACAAGATTTTTTGCGCTGATTTTAAAATCTTATTTGGCTGCTATTTTGTTTCGCCATCTTTAATTGAAACCTATATTATCAATCTTTACCTACACGGTTGGTCCGCAGATATTTCCTGACCCCAAATAATACACCACTCTAACATAACAACAAGAAGATCGATCAAAATACAAGAGTTCTAACCACACTACACCAGAACTTGTTACGTTCTGGACGCGCGTTTCGCTAACAAAGTTAGCATTATCAGTAGATGATATAAACTAAAGTAACTAAGAAGGGGAGTGGCATCTATGAAATTAGCTGTAATAACTGCGATCTAAAATATGTTGGGCAAACTGCACGCTCCATAAACATTCGTTTTAAAGAAAACATCGCACATTTAAGATACGGAAGAACAGAAAAGTCAAGTGTTGCCCAACATGCTTTGGAAAACGATCACCAAATATGAATAAATAATCTTAAGTGAATTAAAAATGTATCTAGTAATAGATTATTGGAAAACGATCACCAAATATGAATAAATAATCTTAAGTGAATTAAAAATGTATCTAGTAATAGATTATTGGATGCATTTGAAGGTATAGAAATAGTTAAATGTGGTAAGAAAGGGCTAAATAAAGAAAGAGGGCCGATTCCCTATAGTCCCCTCCATTGTTTACTTGACAACGGTGCAGTCGGGTGCAACCAAGTGTGACCACATTTACCTATAAATAGTCTCGGTTAGGATAAGTTACTTTAGTTTATATCATCTGCTGATGATGCTAACTTGGTTAGCGAAACGCGCGTCCAGAACGTAACAAGTTGTGGTGTAGTGTGGTTAGAACTCTTGTATTTTGATCTATCTTCCACCACAGGTTCCAGTGTTAGGACTTAACAAGAAGATCGTTAACGAAAAGTATTTAGAAACTTAATAGCTGGGAAATATATACGGACCAACGGAGGAGGTAAAGACTGATAATATGAGTTTCATGCAGGATATACGATTTATGTATCCTGAGGATGCAACAATTAAGCAAAATGTCGACAATTTAAAAAAATACTTGTTTTTTTTTATTTATTTTATTTGGCCGCAATTTTGTTCCGTCGTCTTGGATTCGTACCAAAATTTTACAATTGATTCCTACATAATACGTGATATTCTTGCAAAGTTTGAGATAAATTGGATGTACAGTAATATTTTTTTAACATTTTACTAGGCCGCCATTTTGTTTTAAACTATTTGATTTTTACCAAAATATTACCAGGTCAGTCCCATATGACCCTTAATTTTTGACCGAAATTTGAATTCAATCTGATAAGTAGTTTTTAAACTATGGCGAAAAGTGACACACAGATTGACAGACTGAAATAAAAGTTTAATTGTGTTTTATTTTGTTATCATTAATTAAAAGTTCTTAAGTTTTATAAACAATATTTTATTTCTTTAGTTTGCCTCTAGCTGCTCAGTATAATGCTAATGCGGAGGCACAAGGGGTGTGAGTTCAGTATCTTGGGTAAAGATTTTAAAATGGGCTCCAGGTCTAGATGACCAGTAGATAGAAGATAAGAGGTATGAAAAAAAAATATATATATACTAAACTTAATCCATCTAATAAGGAAAACACTAGAAATGTACTTCAATAATTTATTTTAAATTCTTCCTTTTTTAGAAGATATCTAAAAAATACAATCTGTCCTATATTGATTGGTATAACCAATCTGCTTTATTTTTACAGAAATAGACAAGCATAAATAAAATCTGCTTTACCTTTGCAGATGCACTAAAAGGTAAGTCATAAAGTAAAATTAGAAAACTTAGTAGTCCATGTGATGCTCAAAAATTAAATTTAGAAAAGTTTAATTAAAAGATAAAATTTAAAGATTTAAAATTCAATATATACGAAAAAATAATATTACCAGTAATGATCTACATTAGTAGTTACATTAATCAAATATACCTTATAATCAAAAGAGAGCAACAATCAAATAAATGTAACTAAAAATGATAAGCCCTGAACAAAGTAAGGTACGATATAAGAACAGCAGTTACCCTTACATATGTCTGAAAACCATATAATAAGAAAATAACTGTAGGTGTTTTAAAATGATATGTTAAGTATTTTATTAAGATCAAGAAATTGTATTACTAAAAATTAATTTTAATATTAAGATAGAGATGAGAGATAAAATTATTAAGGCAAATTAATTATTATTGAAAATAAATAAATTAATATATATTTAAAATATATATTTGAAGTAACTATAAGCCAGCAAATACAATCAACTTGAAATATAGAAATCATTACATAATAACACCAATTTCTATTAGTCGATAAGCCCAGTTACCGCCACATCAAGGCATTCTAGAGAATCTGTATTAAATTTGTGTTGGAGAAGAAAATGTATACAAAGTATATTTATAAAATAATTCAATTTGTTTTAATGAATTTTAAAACAAACAATACTATGCAAATGATATCGATTAACTGAAAAGCCTACAAATATAATTAACTAGCTAGAAATATTAATATAAGGACACTAATTTCTATTGGTCAATAAGCAACAGTAATCAGAAAAGCAATGCACTTTAGAGAAGCTTTATTTATATTTATATTTAATTTTAATTTGTATTTAAAAAAATTAAATGTATAAAGGTAAGTACTGGATTTTTAAGTATATGAGTAGGTAAATTTAATAAAGGTATTCGAGAAATGAAGATAATTAATCACACAAAAATATCTTACTATGGACTACTAAATAACAAAAACTGAATTATAACATTCACCTTTTTGGCAACCAGTACAATAACCAAGCTCGTTTTTCGACTGCAAGATAAAAATAAGATATCTATGATCTTGTATCAAAGTTTAAACATAAATTTCAAATGTTTAGCTAGCTAAAGAGAAAATTATAACTAACAAGTATAAAATCAATAATTGACTTTTTACTGATTTTAAACAAATTCTCAAAATTATGCTTGATAGGCCTCAAAATTATCACTCAATCAAGAGTTTTTTTTTAATACTTAATGTTAAACTATTTTTACCAAAATGACAAATTTAAATTTAATTTGGAAGATAAATATTTTAATTTTCAAAGGACCTTATAATTAATAATTATGTACCTAATTAAATTTCAAAAGAGACCAATATTAACTCTTAAGAAGTAATGTGCTTTAGAAAAATATTATACAGAGTACTTAAAATATAGTAGAGGTAATAAATATATAATAAATTTAGACACTAAAGATAAGTAGCTTTACAAAATCTGGAAATTTACTTATTTTTTCCGAATTTCAAAATTTTACAATATTGTTTAAATTTTGAAGAAAAATGCTAAAATATATTACATATGTAATCTAAATATAAGCCAAAAAATATAATACAAAAGCGAAAAATGTTGGAATTTCAACGTTTCAAAATCACAACAAAAGGCAAAAATATGTTACAAAAGGTACTTAGCTTGCAATTAAAAGTGGATATTCCAGAGAGTCCGCAGTCAGAGCCTCCAAAACGCTTCACAGCAAAGTGGTTAATTACCACGGAGTGTTCCCAACTAAAATTCCCAATCCGACACTTATATCTGCAGGCAGAATCCTCCACCGCAAAATGGATCACAGATTCCAGGAATGGACAGGAATTTTGAATCTGATAATGTCAACACAAACTTCAGAACTTTTTTAAATAAAACTTTAAGTGCTTTTAACAAGGCCTTCCCGCTTAAGAATATCAAACCTAAGCGGCATAAACCGTGGACCACGAAAGGAATACGAATTTCTGCTAAAAATATGCGCTCGCTCTCATATATAAAAAAATTCACCGACTCCTTTCTTATTCTCGACTATATCTCTAATTATAGGAGGATCTACACTACTCTTATTAAGTCAGCAAAAAAATTACACTACCGAAAACGTCTAACAAACTCTAATAACGTTTCAAAAGAAACCTGGTCCATCATCAATAACCTCAGAAACAAATCAAACCCTGTGACTCAGATCTTGCCAGGGGTTAATGATCTAAATGATTATTTTATTAATGTATGCAAAAATGTTACCTCTAGTATCTCGCCAAGTTTGGACCCTCTTTCGTTTCTCCCTCCTTCAAAAAATTTAGCTGATAGCTTTTTCTTAAGTCCCGTTAGCAACACTGAACTATTGAAGGTAATACATAATATCAAAAGTAAATCTTCGTGTAGCACTGATGGCCTATCAATTAGAATATTCCTGAAATTGCCACTCCCAGTCATAGAGGCCCTTACAACATTAATAAATGAGTCCTTTATAAAAGGTGATTGCCTTAAAACAGCTATAATTATTCCACTTCATAAAGGCGGCGAAAAAACTAACTCTTGCAATTATCGCCCAATTGCACTACTACCAGTGCTATCAAAAATCATCGAAAGGCTACTGAAGAACCGTCTTATGCCATTTTTTCTGAAACATCAGATAATATCCCCGGAGCAGTTCGGATTTCTACCCAACAAGTGCACCAGTGACGCCATGTTCACGTTGCTTAGAGGCGTCTACTTATCTCTCAATAACAACCACCCAACTGCCTCAGTTTTTTGTGACTATGCGAAAGCCTTTGATTGTGTTAGTCATGAAATTCTGATAAACAAACTACATTTTTATGGAATTCGTGGCACTTCTTTAAATTGGTTCAAATCTTATCTTGGAAAAAGGCGACAACTTGTAAGGGCTAATGGTTCCGATTCTGATTGTAAGTTGATTACAAGTGGAGTCCCTCAAGGTTCAGTCTTGGGACCTATTCTTTTTTTGTTATACATTAATGATATCACGAACCTTAAAATTAATGGAAGAATCTCCCTTTTTGCTGATGACACAAGCATAACATGGAGTGATTTTGATACAACGTCTTTACACTCTAGTATCTCCAAAGACTTGGTTATAATTAAGGCTTGGTCCGATTCCAATATGCTTTGTTTTAACGTCGATAAAACGGTGGCGTTATCTTATAAGGGAACTTTACAACCACTTCAGGTACATAACAGCAATATTGAATACGTAGAGTCGGTTAAATTCCTGGGTTTAAATATAAATAGCAACCTAAAATGGTCTAATCATATTGACACCTTAACTAAAAAACTTTCTACCGCCTGCTTCGCCATTCGATCAGTTTCAAAAGAACTAGACGTTCCTTCTGCCAGACTTACTTATTTCTCTTTATTTGAATCCCACCTCCGCTATGGCCTTCCCTTTTGGGGCTGCTGTACCACCGAGCAATTTCGTAGTATTTTTATGCTTCAAAAGAGAGCCATTCGTTATTTGTTTGGTCTAAATAATAGAGCTCACTGCCAATACTATTTCAAAAAACATGAAATATTAACACTTCCTGCATTATTTATTTTGGAAACGGTATGTTTGCTGAGAAAACATATAAACACCCTCCCAGAAAGGCCACAACATGTATACCCTACCAGAAACTCTAGACATGATATTTATCTTCCCATTCCTTCCACAGAATTAATAAAAAAATCAATTATTTACAACGCCATAAAACTTTACAACAATCTGCCAGTACATTTAAAATCTATCCCTATGCTTGCACAATTTCGAAAAAACACCAAAGCATACCTCATTGAGAGACCATTTTACAGCGTTAATGATTTTTTTTTTCAGTGAGTAAGTCTCTTTAAATTGTCACTAAACTCCCTTGTTTACTTAAATCTTTTGTGAGTCATGTCCTAACTCATAGCATAGAATTTTGTAAATCATTATATAGGGAAAAGAACTGTCGAACATTCACTTAAAACTTAATTATTTTTGTTAGGTATTGGATTAAAAACAATTTAATTCTTTTTGTATACTACATTCTACACTAGTTCAATATACCTTCTGTTTAACATCACAATTATTTGTATAACTATAATAACATAGAGTTTAAGGTCGCATAGTTGCAATTTTGATTTCAATGTCATCGAAATTATTCACCTCGTACATGTGTGTTTGTTTACTTTTATAAGGTTATCATGATTCATTTACTGTTTGCAATGTTATGCTATATTCTAACGTGTGTTTTACGATTTGGTAAATTGATAATTTACATTTTTAAAAAAAAAGCACTGACCTGTCGAAATTATTTTCGATTAATGTTTTGATATGTCTTATTTTTAGGTATATTTTGCTTTGTCCATAAAATTGTAGAATTTTTCTGCGGCAATAAAGCATACTTTTGTTTGTTTGTTTGTTTGAGTCTCCACCAAAAAAAAACAGCTAAGCTACCTTAGTGCTGCTTTTCTCTGAATCCAAATTTCACATTTTATAGGTTGTTTAAAAGATGGTCACCATAAAAGTCCAAGAAGGGGTGAAAAGTAGAGAAAGAATTAAAGAAAGTAAGAAAGAATGAAAGAATGAAAGCCTGAAAAAGAAAAAATATCCTGTAATGGTGCGACGTGCAAAACCTAAAAATTTCGGGAATAGTCTATCAGTTTTTTATTTACCTGATGGTCTGGCTTTCTTATCAGTCGGTCCCTTGCTGCTTAATTCCCATTAAAGGTACACAAACTTTGAAATTTAAATCCAGCACATGCTGTATGCAAAAAAATCACATTACTTCCAACGTTTGTCTTACGACAGCTCATTTCAGGAACACAAGACTGACTTCTACAGATTCAAGTTAAGAAAAGAGCACGCATTTCTCACTTCAATTGGTTTTATTGACATAGATTCATAAAAAACTGTGACCTCACAAACAGGCTAAAATCTTAATTACACTACTCGACCAACCAAATACACATGCATTCCGGGTTGCCGAAATTCGTCGCATCTAGAAATCAGACTGCTCTCGCCAGGGTAGGACTAAATTTGTTTCCATGTTGAATGCAATTTAATATTTTAATTATGAACAAAATTAAAATTTTATATTATTTAAAGAAACCTTTTCGAATGTCGACTTTTATGAAATATAATAGAGAATTTGATTAAGTTTACCTAATTGTAACGAGCATGTCAAAATGCTTGTTACAAGACGTACCGACGGAATTGAGAAAACATACTCTTTGACATCTAGGGACGCTAAAACGTAAAATGAAAACCTGGGAGGGTGATTATTTCCACGATTACAAACATTTTATTTGGCCATCATTTTGAATTAGTACCACAGTTTTACTAGTTCATCTCTATACCACAATTAGTTATAGCACACAATTTGAAATCAGTCCATTAAGTAGTTATATCAGGATGAATTTTTAAATATTTTATTAAGCCGTCATTTTGTTTCACTAACTTGGATTCATACTACAATTTTACCAGTTGATTCCTACATAATACTTGAAATTTATTCCAAATTGGAGATAAATTGAGTAAGTACTTTTATAGTAATAACATTTCACACAGTCGTTTTCTTTTGCCATATTGGATTTTTACAAAATATTATCAGGTCATCCCATATGACCCTTAATTTTTGACCAAAATTTGGTTTTTTAACTATACCGCGAACAGACAGACAGAACCTACGGAATTGAGAAAACATATTTTTTGGCATATAGAGATCCTGAAATAATATAGCGGTACCGTTTGTTGATGTGAGTGGCACTCCTAGATTCATAAGACAAAACTACCGTCAGGTCTTTATTATGGCTTTAATGATGACTTTATTGACAAAACTGGTGCTCACCCGTGGCGGAGATCCATTCATTTTAATTTTTACTTAACCACTTTCTAGACATAAATAAAAACACATTATTATTGCAAATAATATAATAATGACATTTTCAGGTCATGTTGCCACGAAGTTTTTGTTTTTTTAATGTAAAAAATTAATTAAATCAAATTATTTATTTGAAAGTTATTGAAACATTGTTGGAACATTTAGTACTGAGTAATTACAATACAATTTGTCTAAAAATAAGTTTCCACAGGAAATTTTTCAAGTTGTACATTTAGAAGGCCTTATAGAGGCGAAAGAAAATATATTGAGAATGTTCACATTTCAGCTAAAAAAAGTTGAAAAGTAAATACATTTTTTAAGTTCCACATTCAGAAGAATAAAATAGAAACATAAATTATTAAATAAAATAAAAATTAGGGGTCTACCCAGATGAATATTTTAATTACCACATTCAGAAGGCTTTATAGAAGCTAAAAGAAAATGTGAATATATCACATTTCGCCTAAAATGATATCGAAAAGTAAATAAAATTCCGAATAGAATTTTTTTTCAATTACCGCATTCAGGAGGCTTTTTAGAAGCTAAAAAAATATTGCGTAAATATGTTACATTCCAGCTAAAAGGAAGTTGAGCCGAAACCACAGATTAACAACGAATTGTGCCGAAACCATTCTAAGCAGTAAAAATAAGGAAGAACTGGTGGGTTTTGCACTGAAATTTTACAGAAATGGAAATATATCAAATTTCTAGGTGAAGGAGTCTTGCTATAGTAGATAACAAACAGTGTATAGTCCCTCAAGCACTCGTTTTAAAAATTAAATATATCCAAATGCTTCAAAACGGAGGCCGATTTTCGGTTAATGTATGGAAGGGAAGTAAAAATTGCTGCATGCCTAACTTCTGTGCTTAAAAAATTATATAATGAATACATCGAAACAAACGAGATAAGTCTAAAATAATTTATTTTTGTTCGGACAAAATCTTACCTTTAGGTTTACCAGTGGTACCACTTGTATACAGTATCATTCCATCGTTATCTTCGTAAAAATTTAAAGGTAGGTTATCATGTAACATACTGTCGTCGATGTTATTTTTTATTTTTGCCGTTCGTAGCAAATCCTCATCGATAACGTAAAGTTTGGTTTGAGTTTTCTTGGAAAGCTTACTCATTTTCTCTTCAAACTGATGGGTTGCAACTATCAGATTGCTGTTTGTGTCATTTGCGTAATATTCTAATAGTGACTCTGGATGTAACGGGCTCAACGGTACAGCTGAAAGAATTCATTAGAAGTTACTTTCCATTTCCATAAAAATAATAATAATACTAATAATAATAATACAGGAGACACTAAAGCAAAAACTAAAAGCTAACGCAAAACGCCTGCAGAGTTACAACAAATGCTCAAAGAGAAAACGACAGAACTGGCAATTCAACACCAACCAAAGACAGTTCTATCGGGATATCAATAACACCAAAGATCAAACCAAATACTAAAAAGATGCTACCGAGCAAAGAGCATTTGACCGAGTATTGGTCGAACATCTGGGAAAAACCAAAAGAGCATAACCAAAATGCTACATGAATACAATTTCAATGTGATCAAATTCAAACACCACAAATAGAATTTGACTCTATCACCAACGAGGAAATTAGCAGCTTTATTAAGGGGACGAGTAACTGGAAGTCACCAGGAGTTGACCATATTCACAATTTCTGGTATAAGAAATTTGAGATCCTCCATAACGCTATGGCCCCAAAAGCAATAGGACGGAAGACCCGTCCCAATACAGTCCCATCACTTGTTTGCCCACCATGTACAAGATCCTAACAGGAAGCATTGCAAATCATATCTATCACCATATTGACAGTCATAATCTATTAGCCGAGGAACAGAAGGGATGCAGTCGAAACCAGCAAGGATGCAAAGAACAACTTATCATCTACTCTGTGGTACTTAAGCAGGCACAGAAAAACCAACGCAACATACACACTACTTTTATAGGCTATAATAAGGCGTTTGAAAGTGTACCACATTCCTGGTTCATAGACGTACTACGATATACAAAATTCACTCTATGATCATCAATTTCCTGGCAACTATCAAACACCAGTGAGGATCTATAATGGCGATCAACCTCTTACTACCGATGAGATACATATCAATAGGGGAATTTACCAAGGAGACTCGTTAAGTCCACTTTGGTTCTTCTTAGCGATGAACTTCCTCTCCACGTTGCTCAGTAATACAGGACATGGCTTCAACATCAAAGCCAATAGAGATAATTCCCGTACCATATCCCACCTCCTGTATATGGATGATATTAAGCTTTATGGTGAAAACCATAACCAACTAAAAAAGCTTATTGACTTGACACATACACCTTCTCTAAAGACATCCATATGGAATTTGGAAAAAAAATGTAAAGCCTTAATCATCGTAAAAGGCAAAGTCATTAATGGTGATGTAGCCCTACCGAATGGAGAAATAGTTTTAGCGATGAACCAAGGAGAGACCTACAAATACCTAGGGTTCCACCAAGCTAGATTGATCCAGGATAAGCAAGGAAAGACCAAGCTGAAAGAGCAGTACGTTCAAAGAGTGCAAGCTCTTCTGAAGACAGAATTGAACGCCAGAAATTTCATTACAGCAAATAACACCTATGCTGTGCTGGTGCTGACCTGCAGTTTGGAAATCTTAAAATGGAATAACACGGAGCTAGAGGGACTACAACGAACTACTCGCCTAATTATGACCCAGTACAAGTCACATCACCCAAGGTCATCAACTCTCCGAAGGACCTTACAACGAAGAGAAGGTGGAAGATCTCTTGTTGACTTAACCAATTCGCACTCCCAACAGCTGCTAAAATTAAGAGATATTTTCACCAACAAGGCGCAAACATCAAGGCTTCACCGCATAGTGAACTTAAGTGACAACTCGTACTCTCCACTCAATATCGCAAGTGACATCATCCTAAAGTCACTCTCAGACAACGACAAACAAGAACAGTGGGCTCAAATGGCACTGCACGGCCGACATCACAATGACTTGAATTCACCAACCAACAACACATAGATGAGGAAGCATCCAACAGGTGGCTGAAGGATGGAAACTATTCCCAGAGACAGAAGGATTTGTGATGGCAATACAGGAACAAGTTATTAACACACGAATTACACGAAATTCATCATCAAAGACCGGTCCATTGAATCCGATAAGTGTCGAAAATGTATCGAGAGATCTGAGACTATACAACATAAAACATCTGGCTGTACTTACCTAACAAACACGGACTACCTCGAGCGACATAATCAGGTGTGTAACATCATACACCAGAATCTTGCCAATAAATACGGGCTCCTGAACACCTTTGTGCCCTATTATAAATACCAACCAAATTCAGTGCTTGAAAATAATGCCTTCAAACTGTACTACGACCGAGCAATTACCACCGACAGACGGGTGACGAATAATCGGCCTGATGTGATATTGTCAAGCACAGAATTATATGCATAAAATATTACTTTCAAATATCAAGTACAAGAATAATATCTCTTATATCTCAAATAAAATAAATGCTAAAAGACGATCAATACACCATACATAAAAACAAGTAATTCTAAGATATTTTGCAATGGCCTAAATTACACATCTATTTTTTTAAAGTCAATACTCTGCAAACCGCAACTCGCCCAGAATTGTTTATAATATTGGCCGTTTTAATAACGATTAGTAAAACAATTAACTAATTGCTCTACATAAGAGATAAACACGAAAATCGCTGACCAGCTGAGGTTTACTATAAAAAGATTTTAGAATCCTCGAGAGGGGGATTATTAAAAATGAGAATCAATTAGCGAGTCAGTCAAAATCGGTCAACGAGAATCAAAAAGTGAACTAGTGATTTGGTCAGAATGTTTTTATTGAAAGTGCTGTTCCCCTGGTCAATGGGCCAATTAATGTAAGTTATTTTTCTCTTAAAGTGAAAATTGTAGAAATCATACTTTTAAAAACGACCATCTGTAAATATGTAAATAAAAAGTTAGGTGTTTCTTAAATATATATTTTATTTAGTTAGATCCCTACGTCCCTAGTCATACCCTATATCGGGACCATGACATTTGGTGGAGGCGCCGGGTATCTTATGCTGCTTGCATGAATTCATTATGAAGGTTTGTTCCACTGACTTTTCATATTCTTTAAAGTGATTAGAGCTTTCGCTTATAGTTTTGATTGTTCCAGAGAGCCCTTCGCTCAACCTGTTTAGTGTCTCCACGACATTACCTTCTCTTTCTTCCACTAATTTTAATTTTTCCATCGTGGCTACTCCACAACACCAAGATAATCCTGAGCCTATGAAGTCTAAGGCTCTTTTTTCTCTGGCGTTCCCTTTTATTGGTTGCTTCATAGACTCGGCACCCCAATTATCATTTAACAACTGAAATTCCTTTGAAAATGATTTTGATAATAAGTTGATGTTATGTAGTATCAAACATTCGGTAGTGGAGGTATTGAAGCCTTGACATTGATTTCTAATTGGTTCTATATTCTTTCCCTTGTCCTCTGACCAACTTGTTTCGTAATTTATTGGTATTGTTGCCTCGTAGACCTTGGTCTCTGGTAAAGGCTTCCAATATGCCCCTGCACTAATCTCGATATTGTATCCTTCATCATGTGCCTCTGACATAATTTTCGTCAGTAGTATAGTTGTAAACCTAAGAAAAAAATTGTTTATACAATTAAATAAGTTTCTTTTTAATTACCCGGTATTCTATGACCGTACTATAACTATGTATTTAAAATACAGGTTGAGCGAAGGGCTCTCTGGAACAATCAAAACTATAAGCGAAAGCTCTAATCACTTTAAAGAATATGAAAAGTCAGTGGAACAAACCTTCAAGGAAACGGAGGCACGAATTAAACACATAGAGAAATACGCTATAGATCTGGAAGAAAAAATTGCCAACTCGGCAAGCAGGCAAGAGAATACTGTTTTAAACCTACTATACAACCAATACCTTGGATTGAAACGAATCACAATAATAACGAGAGCACTACGAAGGCAATTCATAATGAATTCATGCCAGCAGCATAAGATACCCGGCGCCTCCACCAAATGTCATGGTCCCGATATAGGGTATGACTAGGGACGTAGGGATCTAACTAAATAAAATATATATTTAAGAAACATCTAACTTTTTATTTACATATTTACAGATGGTCGTTTTTAAAAATATGATTTCTACAATTTTCACTTTAAGAGAAAAATATATAACTTACATTAATTGGCCCATTGACCAGGGGAACAGCACTTTCAATAAAAACATTCTGACCAAATCACTAGTTCACTTTTTGATTCTCGTTGACCGATTTTGACTGACTCGCTAATTGATTCTCATTTTTAATAATCCCCCTCTCGAGGATTCTAAAATCTTTTTATAGTAAACCTCAGCTGGTCAGCGATTTTCGTGTTTATCTCTTATGTAGAGCAATTAGTTAATTGTTTTATTAATCGTTATTAAAACGGCCAATATTATAAACAATTCTGGGCGAGTTGCGGTTTGCAGAGTATTGACTTTAAAAAAATAGATGTGTAATTTAGGCCATTGCAAAATATCTTAGAATTACTTGTTTTTATGTATGGTATATAGATCGTCTTTTAGCATTTATTTTATTTGAGATATAAGAGATATTATTCTTGTACTTGATATTTGAAAGTAATATTTTATGCATATAATTCTGTGCTTGACATTATTGTTGAATAAGGAAACAAAGACGGCTTGTTTGGTAGATATCGCTGAACCCAACAATAACAACGTGTTGGATAAATACCAAGAGAAAAATGCGGAGCTGGCCATCGAGACCCAGAAGATGTGGAGACTGGATAAAGTTTATGTGATACCGATCATCGTATCATCAACTGGACTAGTTCCAAAAACACTAGAACAGAACCTGAAAATCATAGGACTGCATACTAACACCTTCATCGACATCCAGAAGGCAGTCCTGCCCAGTACTTGCCACATAGTGAGAAAATTCTTACAGGACAACACACAACACATAGAACTAGCCCAGTCCTTTTGATGCATGCATCCGGGATGGGCTTGGAACCCAACACTTGTTGAGAAATTGATTGTCAATCCCAGTAATATTAATAATAACATCCCAACGCATGCAAGAAAATACTCACCATCGAGAGAAAAGAAGGTGGGATAGATATACAATCGCTAAATAAAAAACAAATTTACGAACTCAGAAAATTCTTCCACAACAAACAAACTAACCTCCACAAGACAATAGTGAAGGCAGACAAAAATTTTACACCGCTCGACCTGTCTCAAACGAGCCACGCAGCAGACGCACACAGTCACATCCAATCACGTCTAGAAAAGATGAACACCTGGTCCCGAAAAGACACAGACACCACATAAAGCAAGACCACATACATAAAAAGCTTTGATATACGTGGTTACAAGAAAGGCAGCTGTTCCCGAAACAGAAGGCTTCCTGCTTGCCACCCAGGACAAAGTCATAGCAACCAGAAACTACCGAAAGCACATCATCAAGGACACAACCATTGAAGGCGACAGGTGTAGGAGATATCATCAGCAGAGAGAAACAATCGATCACATAACGAGTAAATGTAGAATAACGGCCGGAACTGAATACACCGCGAGACACAACTCAGCAGCGAAGGTCGTTCATCAAGCACTAACCACAACATACAACACTAACGGAGAACACAGATCCTTTTTACCATTATACACAAACATCCATACTTGAAAACGAAGACTACAACCTCTACTGGGACATTAACATCCACACAGATAAAACAATCCCCAAAAACAGACCCGATGACCCGTGAGAAGATCGCCAAATACACCGACTTGGCAATGGAAATAAAGCAATGGAAACAGGAAAGGGTCATTATTGTTCCTTTTATCATATTAGCAACAGGCCTCACCTCAACAACGTTTACACCGCATTTGGCTCAATTAGGACTTAATACATCGGTCATTTTGAAAACATGTAGCATCGTTAGATCATTTCTTAATAAAAAATAAATGTTTTTTTTTCCTTTTCCTTTTTTTGCTTTTTTGTGCTGACTTGGTATAATCCTGTCAATACAAAATACAACCACAGGGATACTGTAAGAAAAAAAAAACAATAATATTAATAATAATAATAACATCGTAAAAGGCAAAGTCATTAATGGTGATGTAGCCCTACCGAGTGGAGAAATAGTTCTAGCCATGAACCAAGGAGAGACCTACAAATATCTAGGGTTCCAACAAGCTAGACTGCTCCAGCATAAGCAAGGAAAACCAAGCTGAATGATCAGTACGTTCAAAGAGTGCGAGCTCTTCTGAAGATAGAATTGAACGCCGGAAATCTTATTACAGCAATTAACGCCTATGCTGTGCCCGTGCTGACCTACAGTTTTGGAATCTTGAAATAGACTGACATCGAGCTAGGAGGACTACAAAAAATTAGTCACGTAATGATGACCAAGTACAAGTCACACCACACAAGGTCATCAACTCTCCGAATGACCTTACTACGAAGAGAAGGTGGAAGATCCCTTGTTGACTCTACCAATTTGCACACCCGACAGCTGCAAAACTTGAGAGATTTCTTCACTAACAAGGCACAAACATCAAGCCTCCAGCGCATAGTGACCCTAAGTGACAACTCATACTCCCTTAATCTTGCAAGTGACAACATCATTCTAAAGTCACTTTCAGTTCCCGACAACCAAGAACAGTGAACATTACAATGACTTGAATCAGCAACACAGATGAGGAAGCATCCAACAGTTAATTAACACAGGAAATTCATCATCAAAGACAGGTCCGTTGAATCCGTTAAGTCTCGAAAATGTGGCTGCACTTACCTAGCAAACACGGACCACCTCCAGCGACATAATCAGGTGTGTAACATCATACACCAGAATCTTGCCAATAAATACGGGCTCTTGAACACCTTTGTGCCCTATTATAAATACCAACCAAGTCCAGTGCTTGAAAATAATGCCTTCAAGTTATACTACGACGGGACAATTACCACCGTTAGACGGTGACGAATAATCGGCTTGATGTGGCATTGTTAAATAAGGAAACAAAGACGGCTTATTTGGTAGATATCGCTGAACCCAACAATAACAACGTGTTGGATAAATATCAAGAGAAAAAGGCGAAATATGCGAAGCTGGCCATCGAGAAACAGCAGATGTGGCGACTAAATAAGGTTCATGTGTTACCGATCATCGTGAAAATCATAGAACTACATATTAATATCTTCATCGACATCTAGAAGGCAGTCCTGCTCAGTACTTGCCACATAGTAAGATAATTCTTACAGGACAACACATAGAACTAATAGAAACCCAACATTTGCTGAGATCGCCAATTTCGAGAATAATAACAATTTGGATGGAAGAATTGCTAAGTTTAAATTTTAATATGGTCTTTATATGATTAACATTGCTTTCTATATCTATATATTTATTTTTTTTACAGTAAAGCCGGTGTGCACCGAATTTCTGTAGTCATTCAAACATTATCACCCACAATCTGTTAGATTTGCATTATCTTTTAACAATATATATCCAGGTAGAATTTAATTTAACATAATGATTATTTATGCTCGCTTATTATGTTTGTGAACAACAGCTGTTGTAAAACAGTATTTAGAACAGATAATGAAATATAAATAACGAATAAATTAGATTGTAGCATGTCATTATTTAATATTTATTTGGTAATAGGAATTAATCATTATCTTACTTAATTTCTAAGCTACTTGACGATGTTTACTGACTGATAATTAAAATAAGATTTAAGTTTGTTGATAGGTTATTTTGAAAGGTATAAATCAGTAAATGAGAGAAATATTTTTTCTAAAAATATACAGTACTCCTGACACTCTTGAATTAACCGATTTGTCGGAATCGCATTGCCTTAATGTTGATTTCTATCAAAGGCAGATAATACTTTGAATAAATTTAATTTAAAAAAAACGCGTTAATTTAAAAAATATGAATTTAACGAATTTGAAGGTACGTACGCAAAAAACAAACCTTCTTTTCTCGAGAAGGTGCCGGGACCGTGCTTATATATATATATATATATATATATATATATATATATATATATATATATATATATATATATATATATATATATATATATATATATATATATATATATATATATATATATAAGAGAAACAGAATTTTCAATTTCCGTGCGGTTCTTGGTCGTAAGAAGTTGACAGTTGAATGACAGAAGAACTAACGGTAAGGATTACTCCTTTCCCATTTTGTCGAGAATCGACCAAAACATGACGCTATGTTTGTTTCAAAAGCCAAGGAGCCATCTGCTATCGTGGTATCTGAAAATTGCCTGATGAGCCTTGCCGGGGCAGATCCATGGTAGCAGATGGCTCCTTGGCCCTTGAAACAAACATAGCGGCATGTTTGTGTGAAGGAGTAATCCTTACCGTTAGTTCTTCCGTTTTGTATAACTTTTTACGACCAAGAACTGCACAGAAATTGAAATTTCTGTTTCTCTTCTATTTTTTCTCACGCTCCAAAGTGTGCGCATCTAAAGCAATTTATTTGCACCATAGGACCTACAGATGGCGCCACTGGTTGCCTATTTGCCTCGACAACTTTCAAAGTCGAACGACATGATACCTTTTTTGTTTCAGGGTTTGGGTATTTCGGTTTTAATACCCCCCAAGAAAACTGCCGGGGCTGATACCACGGTATCAGATGGCCCCTTGGTTCTTGAAACAAACATAACGTCATGTTTTAGTCGATTCTCGACAAAATGGTGAAGGAGTAATTCTTAGTACTTCGGTTTTGTATATATATATATATATATATATATATATATATATATATATATATATATATATATATATATATATATATATATATATATATACTAATATATATATATATATATATATATATATATATATATATATATATATATATATATATATATATATATATATATATATATATATATATATATATATATATATATATACGCTAGACTCTGAATTCATAACTTTACTTGAATGTAAGGCTTGGGACCCATTATATATAGGATTATATTGCTATTTTTAGCAGGTTTTAATCTAAAAACAAGTATACCCAAAATACTATGTAGTACGCAAAATCCTAACTAGATACCTTTTAAAATACCGTTTAAAAATTAGGCTAAAACCGTTTTGTTAGCTATCAGATGTTGTATATATTGTTGTATAAATTACTAACACATATCTCTACGTCGACCACTGTATAGTAGAAAAAAACATTACGGACAAAAAAATTGAAGAAATTCAACGTGTTTTCCCGTTCGTTAAAAGTGATAAACGCCCTGGGAATATTTTTGTATTTCGTTTTCGGTGGGCAGGTATAAAGCAAACAAATAGTATTGTAGTTACTTCTAAGTCCTGTGTATATCGAAGAAAGCTATTATTCCGATTCAGTAAACATTAACTAAAAGGGAGAAATCCTTTAATAATTAATAACATACATACCTTTAAATCTACACACCATCCATGTATTTATTATTTTCGTATTATAACGACCTTTATTTCCTATATGAAATACTTGCTATAACTTTATTTGGGCAGGATTCCTGATATTTCTGTACTTTCGGAAATGTACAGCCATTTTCACCGCCGCTTAAAGCACTCAAAACAGATATTTGAACTTTTGGAGGCATTTCGGGTTAAAAACATCGCGATCCCGTGAAACTGCTTATTATTACATGCCAGTTAAGGCTACGCAACTGGCAGAGCCAGGCCAACTTGATAATGCATTTTTACTCGAAACTAGATTTTCCTAGTTTTTCGGCTTTGGATAAAAAATGCAAGTCTGTATCTTGTAGACAAAAGATGACAATTTTGGTATATTTAATCGTTCTTATCCAAGGAGGTACCGATACGGCTTTACGAAAGGTCAAAGAATGGCAAACATAATTCGTGTACGCTACAATTCAAAAATTTCTCAAAATTCAACCATAACCCAGATCGAGCTGATTTTCACAACAGTCTCCAGAAGAAATAAAGACATTTCTTTGCGTATTTATTTGATTTGCCTAGGATCAACCATTCAAATGCTATAGTGCCAAACGTAAAACTATAGGGAAATGTATTTTAAAAATATGGCTTTCTCTATTGGTTTTATATCTCCTTTATATTACCGATCGAAGTCCCTTTCTACCTCGCCAAAATTAGTCGGGGTTCCACTCCGCAAAATGCCTTCAAATTTATCCCATTCTCTGAGATTTTTAGATATGAAATCCGAAAAAAATGACGCATCTGAAAAAATTAACCCTAGCGACCTGCATTTTGAATCATCGGAGTTTCGAAGAAAATGCCCCTATCGGACGCCACTGCAGGCTTATTATAGGTCCAACCGAAGTGACATTTCTACCAAAAGAAGCGCCGATTTATCCTCCACGTTTTCCCCTATGTCACATTTACTTTCTTTGTAAAATTGACTTTAATCTTATTGAATACGATTTTTTTACATTGCTGTTCTTAATATTTTACTTGGTCGTCATTTTGTTTCACCATCTTGAATTCGTAGTAAAACCTTACCAGTTTGTCTCTATATCACAGTTAATGCTCGCACAAAATTTGAAATTAATCAAATAAGTAGTTTTCTTCAGGCTGTTTCTTTAAATATTTTGGTAAGCCTCCATTTTGTTTTGCTATTTAGGATTCATACCAACATATTACCAGTTCACTCTTAGGTAACATTTGATTTTTGTACAAAATTTGAGGTAAATTGAATAATTAGTTTCTTTAGAAATATTTATTTAACGAAAATCAATTCTTTTCTATTATTTAATGTTTTTCTCTTACGATCGGCGCACTGATGAGTCCCGATAGGATGAAAGTATTTGTACAACTACTATGTGTCTATAAAAACTTAAGGTAAATGATATAATTTCTTATGTTTGCTTAAATAATATTATTTATATTAGGTATCGAAACATTCCGTAGACAGACTAGTCTACATGTTGAGGTATGTAATTATATTAAATATTTGCTTCAATTAATTTAAAATTAAATATTTTTATTCAGTTGCGAAAAAGCCAAAAAAGATTTTTGTTTGTCAATCTAAACGCTACAAATAATCTGAACACATTTAAAAATAATGTTATAGATGGCTGCAAACTATCATTTTTTTCATATCTAGGTTACATGTCAAACAAACTGAAACATTTTAAAATCAATTCTTTTCTATTATTTAAGGTTTTTTTCGGGGCAAGTTTTGTTTACCTGAAATGGGTTATTGGGAAAAAAAATATTTGATTGCCTTCTAGAAGCCCTTCTTAACAACGGAAATGAAAAATTTTCCTGCGGAAATGCGTCATTTCCATTGTACACACCTTTTTTTTTTTTTTTTAATTTAGAAGCTTGCGGGATCTTGGAGCGAATAGGGGTGGGGTAAAAATACTTTAAAGGGAAAAGAAATCTTTTCTAGAAGTGTTTCTTAACAACGGAAATGAAAAAATTTATTGCAGAAACGCGTTATTTTCATTTTCATACACAGTTTAGTATACCTGAAATCAGTTACATGAAAACTTTGCTTGGCATCTCATCCCAAATGCTTTCCCAAGCACCAAAATGCCAAAATGTTACTGCGGAAATTTGTCGTTTTAATTTTCCGACAAAATTTTGTATAGTTTAGTTTACCTGAAATCAGTTACATAAAAAAGAAGCTTTGATTTATATTCTAAACTTTTTCCTCAAGATAAAAATGTAAAAATTTGTCTGCGGAAATTTGTCATTTACATTTTTCACGGAAATTTTGAGCGCTTTTCCAGGGCGCGGCACGATTGCGGACGAAACATTAGTATTCAGTTTTTCACAAAATGAAGTGAGGGCACGATTGCGGAATGTAAAAATAACGGCTGAACGCATCGTATTGTCAGCGACATTTTATACCCGTATACGTGACAGCCCGAAATTTTTTTTAGATAATCTCAATAATTTGTCTGAGTCACGAAGTTTCATATAAGTATCTGTCTGCATATCTTTGAGAACTTCAAGGAATATAAACAAAGAAGGATGATCCTTTCTTGAGTCAGGCAATCGAACAAATATATACGAGCATTCCGCAATAATGCCATCGATTATTTTGCCTCCATCCGCAATCATGCCTTCGTTTTCGTTACTTAAAAAATGTAGAAGAATTTAGAATGTAAATCAAAGTTTTTTTTTGTGTAACTGATTTTAGATATTCTAAACTATACAAAATTTCCGCAGAAAATGAAAATGACAAATTTCCGCAGACACATTTTAACATTTTCGTGCTTGGGAAAGAGTTTGGGATGAGATGCAATGCAAAGTTTTCATGTAACTGATTTCAGGTATACTAAACTGTGCAGAACGGAAATGACGCATTTCCGCAGCAAAATTCTTATTTTCCGTTATTTAGAAAAGCTCCTAGAATATGTAAAACTAGATACTTTCCTTATAACCAATTTCAGGTAAACGAAACTTGAGCCTTTTTTTCTTACGATCGGCGCACTGATGAGTCCCGATAGGATGAAAGCATTTGTACAACCACTATGTGTCTATAAAAACTTAAGGTAAATGATATAATTTCTTATGCTTGCTTAAATAATATTATTTATATTATGTATCGAAACATTTCGTAGACAGACTAGTCTACATGTTGAGGTATGTAATTATATTAAATATTTGCTTCAATTAATTTAAAGTTAAATATTTTTATTCAGTTCCGAAAAAGCCAAAAAAGATTTTTGTTTATGAAAATGTAAGTTTTTCACAGTCTTGAAATCTTAGTGGCATTTTCATTAAAATATGATCCAATATTTCATAAAAAATGGTTCTATACTTAGCCCTAATTTCTTCAGATGAAAGCTTAGCAAGCTCGCGTTTGTAATGATTTATTTCTGTAATAGAATTTGCTTTATCAAACATGTTATTAAAAAAATTTTCATTTTTTTTTACAGGGCGCCTCACGACAGCCTTTTATATTGGATATGCAAAAATGAATGTCAAGCGATTTTTTTGAAGAACGTCAAATAGTATGTCCGTGATTGAGAAAATGTCATGCCAGAAACGTGAATTCAAAATTTTTCATCTCACCTAAAAATCCTTTCGCAAGGCGGATTGATTTTTCATCAGATTTGCCACAGTTTGTAATAAATTCAAAGACGTCTTTTAATTTATTCCAGTCTTGAACAATCATATTTACTAACTTCGAATTTGAAGTTGTAACAACACCAGAAATAAATATAATACAAAACAGTCAAGTTAACTGCAAAGGAACTCACCGGTTGCAGCGAAAGCTCGGAAAATAAAGGTAAACAACTTCCGCAATCTGAACGACACGTGGATATAGTGTACTGCGCCTGCAATTCACCGATAGCGCTGTATGGCGCTGGGATCGACGTCATCGCATACGCGTTGTCATGGCAACGTAGTAGGAAAATTGTAAACTAAACATAGCACCTCCAGCAAAGTCAAAGCGGTTTGCGTCACTGTTATAGTTGTTATAATAAAGTTCGATTAAAAGTTTTAAAAAGACATGGCGCCAACGATCAAGTAAGAGATGTACAGTTTATTTTTTACCAATTGGGTGAATAAATGAATGTAAAAACTAAAATTTTAAGAGATATATAATAAATACAGTTAGATGTTTACTTGTTTATTTTTCCTGGTGAAGTAGGACTTCACCTACCTGAATAGCCGCCACTGGCTTAATCCTGAGTTAATTAGACTTAAAGAAAGAGTTACAATGTTCACTGATCGAGCAAGGCATGACAGAAGATACGTCTACCTTAGTAAAGGTGTAAATAATATTTACAGGTCAAAATTGAAATTATTTGTTCGCAATGCAAATGATTTAAGAATCTTAAATTCAGAAGTCAAAAGCAATGTGGCAATGTATTAAAATTATCCAACAAAACCAAAAATATAGTCAGATCAAAATATTTGATAATGGCGTTCTACTCTCAAATGTGGAGGAGGCAGAGAATTTCAGTAAACAATTTGCATTAATTTATGATAATGATGCTTTGGATTTAACTTTTCTTGATGACAAAGTACCTCTTTTAGACAAAACTTTTTTCATGGCACCTATATGTAGCAATGACATCATATTTATAATTAATAATCTAAAAAATTCTAATTCCTGTGGCCATGACGGTATCTCTAATAACATTCTCAAAAAATGTAAATTCAAAATAGCCGAAGTAATATCTGATAAACTTATCTATTAAAAGGGATTTCCTCCCCGACAACTAAGTTGTTAGGAGTCATGTTAAACCGGTAAATCTATAGTTTATTTGTTGCTGAATTTGATCGATTATTTCATAAAAGAGGCGTCTGTATGATGTTTGAACATCTCCCACCTTGTCTGTTCCAAGACGCTTGGCTTGTGGCTCTACATTTAACGTCATCGTTTTCTCGCGAAATAGGTCAAAGTTATCTCTTTTTTCGCTTAACATGGACTTAAAATCATCCACTTTTTTTGGGCAAAAAGCAATATCATTTGTTTTAGTTTGTAATATATTAAAAACATTGTCCGAGAATGGAAATATTTCTGAAAATATGTTCAACAAATAATAAAAATTAAAATCTCGTTTCAAACTGTCTAAAAACCCCCTCGAACTATTTATTGCTTCTGAGTCCCACGTTTCATTATTTTATATTATATTCTCAAATAGTTCAATCAGTGATTCACGATTTTCAGATACTGTTAACACAAGTCTTCCATTATAGTTCAACCTAGTAGGAGCTACTTTGGGCAATCGTTTGTGGACAATGGAGTCCAAAGCTTGTGTACGTTTTGTCGACTTGGAAAAAAAGCAGCCATGCCAGTTAAAGTAACGAAAAATACTTTACACTCTTTAATGTGATTGATGGACTGGGATAAAACTAAATTTAATTTATGAGCAAAACAATGAACAAACACAGCACTTGGGAAAGTTTCTCGAACTTTAGCTTGCAGACCCCCTAATTGTCCTGCTATCACTGCAGCTCTATCATAGCTTTGAGCAACTATTTTTTTCTCTCCATTAATTTCTATTTTCGGACACATGCTTAAAACCTAAAAATCGCTCTCGAATACTTCCGTCTGTTTTAATGTAGCGTATTACCACAGATAATTGGCTAAAATTAGTGATATCAGTTGTTTCGTCCAGAACAATAGCAATGAACCGCGCCTCGCCAATCTCCTGCTTAATTCTTTTTAGAATAATGGTTGCAATAGCGGAAATTAAATCATTCTAGATTCGATTCGACGTTCCGCAAAAAACGCTAGACTGCTCTAAATGAATTTTTAAGCAATCATCATATTTAGCCATTTAACGAAGTAAATATTGAAAATTTCCTCTATTTGAAGAAACCCCTGTTTCGTCATGACCTCTAAATCCCAATACGTGCTGTCCGAGAAAACAAACAACATCGATAAGTCTTCTTATCTATTTTTATCGACTAGTTCATTGTGTTGGCGGTGACTAAATTCCAACTATTTATTAAGGGCGTGTTCAATTCTGGTTTTGCTGAAGACTTTTTCTTTTATGACGGCCTGTAAATGCGCTTTGGACATAAGGTGTCTTTTTACAGCTTTATGGAAATTGTTTAAATCGGAAAAACCAGTTTTATTCCAGAGACCTTTTTTATTTTCAAAAAGTAAACATGGCCAACAAAATAATTTACTTATATTTTCACACCCTGTTAGCTATTTAAATTATTCGTATTGTTTTCCCGAATAAAAATGTCCAATATAGTTTTTCAATTTTGTGGTTAAATTTTTCATAGGCGATTTTGCCCTTTCTTTGGAAATTATTTGAAGCTTATCAGCGAAGTTTAATGTTGAAAATCTCTTTATTATTAAGGCACACACCACACATTCACACACACTCTTGTTACTAAATTTTCGAACATTTTCAACTTTATTTATTCTGTTGCATCTTCCATTATTACCGACAGCCGAAGTTGACGGTATTTGCATATCCACGTCCATATTTTTGTCTTCCATATCGCACCATGCACGACGCGACGTACGTATCACACAACACACGAATAGCCGTTCAAACAAAGAACCTACTCCGACGATAGCTTCCGCCACCACTTAAAGCATGCGACTGAAATGCAAAAATTGCAAACAGCCGGTGGAAAGTTCAATAACCTTTGGCTCGGTTCACAGGAAATCAAGCATACAGGACTTAGCTGCAGAGAAGCATAGGTTCTATTCGATATTCTATTGTGGCTGAGTCGGAGTCAAGGCCGAATTTATTATGGGCTTGATAATTAAGATAATATTTTAGCATTTTTAATATAAACTAAATTAATGGTTTCCTATTTCAAAAATTACATTTTAGAAGATGTTTTGTAATTTTTTTTGGGAAAGCACTGCTTCCCTTGCTTCCATGGATTGCACGCCCCTGTATGCAAGTATCCATTCCAGAATAAAATATGAGATATTAAATTAGGGTATGAGCCCCTCTATTCAAACAGTCTTTATTTTGCAGAAACGTGGTATCATTGCTGGATTGGGTTTCATAGGACCCTGTAGGGATGTTTTCAAGAAGTGGGATCTGCACATGATTATGACACCAGACGGAAAACTCTTTTGTTATCCGAAGCACATCGCTCAGCTATGTGTCAGAAATATATTTCTTTCACAGGATGTGTACTCTTTAATAAATAAATTAAAACTTTATTAAATGGTTCCAAAAAGTGGTTAAAATCACCTAGGGGTGGTCTATAAATTACAACTAGAAAGTGTTTCATACAATCAAGACTCGACTGTTAATATTTTGGTACGAATCCAGGATGGCGAAATAAAATGGCGATTTAATAAAATATTTAAAAATTCAGTCCGAAAGCACTACTTAATGGATTGATTTTAAATGTTGTGCCATAACTAATTGTGGTATAGAGATGAACTAGAAAATTGTGATACTAATTGAAGATGGAGAAACAAAATTTAGATGTTTTTTATGATTTATAATCGTGAAGATAACCACTCAGGTTTTCAGTGGCGGCTATCCTAGTGAAGTAGGTGAAGTGCTACTTCATCAGGAAATCTCGCATAAATATTTTACTTGACCGTTAGCGCCATGTCTTTTTAAAACTTTCTATCGAACTTTATTATAACAACTATAACAGTGGCGCAAACCGCTTCGACTGCGCTGGAGGTGCTATGTTTAGTTTACGATATTAGAGATGCCGCCATTATAAATATTTTTAAGAAACGGCTAAAAAACATTTGCTACACTTTACTTAGCTGTGCCTTTTGTTCTTGTGCTGTCATTTATTCACTTCTGAACATCATAAATACTTCTTTAGAAACTGGACAGATTCCATCCTTATTGAAGTTATCTACAGTAATCCCAATTCCAAAAATAAAAGGTACTATTAAGGCTGATCAGTTCAGACCCATTAATATGCTGGTTACAATTGAGAAAATTTTAGAAAAAATTGTTTATAAACAATTAATGAAATTTATTACTGCAAATAATATTCTGATGGTAAATCAATCTGGTTTTTGAAAGAATCACAGCTGTGAAACGGCTATTCAGAATGTTCTTTATGAATGGAAGAATTTCTTGGATGATAATTATGCAATAGGAGCAGTGTTCCTTGATTTACAACGGGCCTTTGAAACTATAGATAGGGATATACTGGTAAGCAAATTGAAGGGAATTGGTATAAGTAATACTGCCCTTGATTGGTTTGTAGATCATTTGAAGAATAGAAAGCTGGTTACCAAAATTAATAACAAAATTTCCACAGAAGTGTTTAGCAATAATGATGTTCCACAAGGAAATACATTAGGTCCGATGCTATTTTTAATTTATATTAATGACATAAACCAGGTAATAAAAAATTGTTCTTTACACTTGTTTGCAGATGACACATTGCTGTGTTTTAATTCAAAAGATTTAACTCACTTAACTTCCACAATAAATTTAGAATTAAGTCGTCTCTATAAATGGTTTAATAAAAATTTACTAAAATTAAATATACAAAAATCGAAATTTATGCTTATATTAGTAATAAAGTTCAAAATGAATTCATATCAAGTAATTTAAATATAATAGTAGGTAGTGATAATTTAGAAGTAGTAGAAAATACTAAATATCTTGATTTTATTATTGATAAACATCTTAGTTTTAAAGAACGCATATTGTATATAATTGGAAAAATAACCAAAAACGTTAATTTTTTGTCACGAGTTTCACCATATCTTACTCGCTGGTCCAAGACTACTGTCTTTAACACATTAATCCTTCCACATTTGGTCTTTAGCTCCTCAATACTCTATTTTGCTAACAAATATGAGCTAAACAGGATGCAAAAACTTCAAAACAGATGTATGAGATTAATTTTGGGGGAAAAAAGAGAAACACCTATAAGAAATATGATAACGGCATTAGATTGGCTCTCTATAGAATCATTTTTGAAATATCAAGTACTAATCCTTATTTATAAAATTAAAAATGGACTAACTCCTAACTATCTGACAAGAAAAACTTGTCACGAAGGAGTCTATACATACCTATCCAACAAGAAATCACAAAAATTTTTATGTGTGTACGAAAAATAAGAGGAGTACTGAAAAGGCACTTAACTATAGAGGTTTGATTGAATTTAACTCTTTGCTACAGATAATTAAAGATAGTCCAAAATTGGATTTATTTAAAAAACTCTTAAAAAGACATTTGATGGGAGAGTGATACATACTATATTCTAATAAATAATTGTACATAAAGTGATTTGTAAACATTTTATTTTATTGATATATTTGAGTGTTTGTTTTGATTAAGATAAGTTTTATTATACTTTTTATGTATTAGCTAAATGCTAAATAAAGGAATTATTATTATTATTTGTCTACATTTTGTTATCTTTTAATTTTAGTTTTTATTAATGGACGTTTTCTTCATTTTTTAAATACTTTTCAAATGAAGAAATAAATGATTTCATTTGATTAAGAAGATTTGAAAAATTGGATAAACAGTTTTTTAGTAATAATTTTTTTAACTTTTCACTATACTACCATTTTGTTTTGCCATATTGGATTTTTACCAAAGTGAAATCTGGTTATTCCCATATGACCCTTAATTTCTGACCGAAGTTTAAAGTCAATCGAGTAAGTAGTTTTTGAGCTATGCCTCGAACAGAGAGACCGACAGACTGACCGATGGAATGGAGAAGAAATCTTGGAGTGTGGTTTTTTCACGATTACAATACTTCGCTTTTACGAGGGAAGTAAAAATACATAGGTTCGAACTGTGGTAGTTTTTTAGTTATGCGAACAGACAGACAGACTGACGGAAGTGAGAAGAAATGTCGGGGGGTGACTTTTTCACGATTATTGTACTTCCCTTTTACAAGGGGATTAAAAATACATAGGATCGAACTGAACACCTTTTCCTTATTTGAAGTCGGGAAAAAAAAGTGGTAAAGTTTCGACCATCCTCCCCACAGCCCCGATTTATCGCTTTGCAGTTTCTAAATCTATAGGCTACTAAAAAAGGTAAGCATTTAAGAGACGGGCGCAAAAGTACAAGAGGCTGTGAGAGAATGCTTTAATCAGCAGTTTTAGCTGAAGAACCTAAAAACGGTTAGTTAACATATCTGATGCTTTTTAAAATAATTTTTCCTTTAAGCTAATGATAGCGCTGTCAATTTATATGCTAGACTGCAGCTTAGTAACTATTTTATAATCTTAACGTAAACACATTTTATTTTTAAATAAACAACGAAAACCTTACCAATTTGTCCCGACATCCAAATAGCCCAAATGGTAATAACATAACTAGCGTCGTTTGGGCACAAAAAGAGAACTCTCTCCCCAGTTTTTCCATTCAACTGCCTCGATATTTTACCGGACAGTTCTTTTGCCCCGACAAACAGATTACTAAAGTTGTAGCTTCCAGTATTATCATAAATTGCCGTTTTATTTGGATATTTTGGGGCGTTATGGAATACCGGAATAACATCTTGACTTGAGGCGTTTTGTTTTCTATTTCGAAAAAACGTCCGTACTAAGTAAACATGCGGAGGAAAATTTAACCTTTTATCTACTATTGAATTTCTAATAACTCTGATAGTAAACATTGTCGCACTGACGTTACTTTTTCTTTTAGAGGTTATATCTCAGTAGCAATCTGATTAGATTTGCTTTATCTAATAATGGTGTACGGCTGATATTAAAATCAAAACAGATTTTCGTTATTATGTATGGCTACTTAATGGTTTTCCTAAATAATATCCGAAAGTTGTTCTAAGGAGAAGCATTTTTAGAAAAAGTATTATTCATAAATCGGCTCTACTAAAACAGGAAAGTAGGCTAAGATAGAGGATACAGGGCCACCGAAAGGGTTAAATATCGTATGTAAATAATATTCTTAAGAATAAGGCCATAGTTTACAGATATTTTTGTAAATTTAATTGCAGGTTTTTTGAATTTAGAATTGTTTGTCTAATATACACGGTCTTTTAAAAAACATGCGCCCACGTTTAAAGTGAGATTCTTTGTAAGAAAATAAGAAGATAAATTCGTATAAATATGGGTATACAGATATTTGTATTTCGATATACAGCGTGTTAAAGTTTTACAAAAAAATTATCATTTGTTTAGTAATTCCGAAATAATAAGAGTTATTTGATTATGATTTGGTACAACCCAGTGACGGCTCGTACTCTAAAATTTAGGGTCACCCGAGGCCCAAGGCGAAAAGGGTGGTTTTAGGGTGAGGGTAATGAGGTAATTACCTCCCTTCCGCCCAGACCATCATGTGTAATTTATATATTTTTACGTGAAAATTACGATTAAAAACTTGGCTACGAAACATTATGGCACAAGAGCGATCCGTTGGACTGGGTTTCTTGCATATCCATAGATAGAGTATTGGCGTAAATATAAACAATGTAATTAATAAATGTGCTGCAGGAAGAAAATTGGATGTTATTCTATAACTATTTATTACAGGCTGTTTTTGTCACTTATGCAACAAGTATGATAAAAAAATATAGGTATTTATGTCGTTCTCATACCATTTATAATAAAATATTAACACACTTTCTTTTTAAATTACGCCCCCCCCCCCCCAGGAAAGGTTTCCAAAAATTGCCCTTGAGGCCAATGTGGTGGTAATTGGTGCCGCGTCCGAATATCTTGCACTTTATTTCGTCAGCACATTTAAACATGTAACATGGATTAAAAATTGCTAAAATAATATATTAACCGTCATTAGTAATGACGAAAGTAAAGAACTAACTAAAATTAATTTAAAAATAAGTATCATTTTTTTATAATAATTTCGATTAATTCTTGTAAAGTATTCAAATGGAAAACATTCTGGGGATCCAGCCACTTGGAAACGGGCCGGTGTTGGGTGATATAAGCTACGAGGAACGTCATAGCCGAGGTAATAGCATGGGCCGTATGCGAATGAACTACTTATCGCGTGCATTAGTACATGTAGTCTAGCATGTGAGATGATGGAATCGGCTGGCCGAGCTATTGTCTGTAATAAATATATTAGAATATCTGTGGACGGTGGCCCGCGGAATGCTATTAATGGTTTTCTTTATATGTTAGTCAAGCAATTATAATAGTGATACCTATTTAGGAAAATATTAAACTACATTTTGGTTTTGTGCGTTTTTAGGATGTTTGCAAAATTATGTTTGATCACTGAGTCAATCCTGGATTGAAGTTCTCTCTCATTTGTCGCACAGATGCCCGCAGTGGTGTTGTCGGCGAATTTTATGGTTATATCAGGCATGCACAGGTCATTTATGAAGACCAAAAATATGAGCGGAGAAAGCACTGACCCCTGTGCTGTTCCAATATCAGTGCCATATTTACTCGATGTTCGGTCCTCAATTTTGACTTAGCATGGATATTGGTCGGTAGTTCTCAATATTTTGGTGGTCTCCACTCTTAAAAATGGGTACTACGGTGGAAAGTTTTAAAATATTTAGGTATTTTCCTTCGCTTGTGGCTGCATTAAAAATTATCCGCAGTGGTTCTTTGATTTCATTACTTATTCTTTTTAAGACAGATGTTGATATCCCATCGAAACCCTCCGATTTTTTGTTTTTAAGGGAGCCAATAGCATTTTCGATTTCTCTGTTGGTTACTGTGGTTTATTAAATAACAATATAAGAAAATATGAAAATAAAAACCTCTATAACTCATACCAAAATGTTACTGTGCATTCCTATGTAACACTTGATTTTTGTGCAAAATTGAATAATTAGTTTTTAAGTAATAATTTTTTTAATGGTTTACTAGACCGCCATCTCGTTCCGGCATACTATATTTTTATCAAAATATTACCAGGTACATTCCCATATGACTCTTAACTTTTGATACAAATTTGAAGCCAATCTGATAAGTAGTTTTTAGGCTATGCCGAGAACTGACAGGCAAACAGCTAAACCGACAGACCGACCGACGGAATTGATACAACATATGTTTTGGCACCTAGAAACGCTAAAACGTGAAGCTACGGAAAACCTGCGAGGGTGATTTCTCCACGATTACAAAAATTTTATTTGGCCGCCATTTTGTTTCGCCATTTAGAAATAGTACCACAGTTTTACTAGGTCTATACTACATTTAGTTATGGCACATAAATTTCAGACCGAAACAAACACTATTTCTTACAAACACTTCCACTATATTTAATTTAACAACGTGACATGTTTCACTACACAGTAGGTGTAAAATTTTAAAATTTTACACCTAGAAAATAAGGGTCATAAATTTAATATACTCGAGTCTCTAGAAATAAATAAACTCAAACATTCAAATTGCTTGCTAAACGATCAGGTAGATCTTAATAATTCACCCTTATTAAATATGTTCTAATAATTTTAGGTAATTTCTCTTTATTTTATTGCTAGTACGTAAAAATTCCCAGACCTTTTTTAAGGCATTAAAATTTCCAAATGGTTGTATTATACTTAGTTATATAAATATCACCTTAACTTGTAAGCTTGTGCATTCGAGATGTAACGTCCGAAGAAGCTACTGTGTAGTGTGTCACGTTGTTAAATTAAATATAGTGGAAGTGTTTGTAAAAAATAGTGTTTGTTTTTTACATTTTACATCATATTATTATGGATTTCCACCGAGTATCGGCTGACATAATCATATTTTTAAATATTTTATTAAGCCGCCATTTTGTTCCACCATCTGGGATTCGTACAAAAATTTTACCAGTTGATTTCTACATGATACTTGACTTTTGTTCAAAATTTGGAGAGTAAAAAATCTCGGAAGGTGATTTCTCACGATTCCCCTTTTACGAGGGAAGTAAAAAAGGCTGGAGAGAAAGGAGAACAGACATTCCAACAGACGTGCGAGGGAGCAGAATTATACTTCAAATTACCAAATACCATTGGGGAACAAATGGAGCGAAAAAGAAATTAAATTAAAAAAATAGATGCTCATATTTTACTGTTTATTTCTATAGATAATCTTTTTTTGTTCTGTACAATTTATTAATAATATAGTACATTTTTGATAAAACACAACCATATTTGCTCAAAATGGCACATTTATTTATTTTATATAAATTCTCATCATCTAAGCGTTTTAAGATACACAAAGAAATGCTTCTGTTTTTATAGGGCGCGTTGTCTAATATAATTGCACCAGTATTTAAAAGAACAATTAGGTACATAAAGAGTTTGATTTATTTTTTTATTAATTTATTGTAATATTAATCGTTGATAATTATTAGTCTAGACTATCTTAAACATAACAATAAGAATTAGGCATGCGTTGAATGCTACAGTAGGGCACATTGATTATCAACTTTATTTAATGACTGTAAAATAATTTATTATTGATTGGTAAATATTGTTATTATTTATTTTTCTGAATGGTTTTCGTTAACAATCCTCTTTTTATTATGTTAGAGTGGTGTATTATTTGAGTTAGGATCCAGTAAAAAAATCATTTTTTAAATTGTTGATGTTTCGCATTTTTATTTTTGCATCTTCAGGACACTAACATGCCAGAAAAGAAAAACATACAAATATAACAAACCTAACTGCTTGGGGGTCTCCTTTCTGTAAATATCTACATATGTTATAAAGTTATCGACGTTCACCCACATGAATAGCATCGAAAAAAAAAAACAGCACCAACAACTCAGGAATCATTTGTATGTTTTTGGTAGTTATACGGTAAATAGTTTAAATAGTTTAATATGTAGGTAAAGTTGAAAAAGATATTAATTTAATTTATCGATTATATTAAAATTAGCGCTATTTAATTTATCAATATTCGCTCTTTTATTCACAATATTTTTTTATATTTCTATCGTTTCAGAAATTATTCTTTTTTTATAATTAGCTTCGGTATCTAAAATAGTTCCTCTGTCAAAATCAAAGTTATGTTCTATATTAATTTTGTGCTCAACTAGTACTGTTGGGTTTGTTTTTGTAAGCTAGTTTTTTTGGTCGTTTTTATGTTCTTTAATTCTTTGTTTGAAATATCTACCTGCTTGTCCTATATAGGACTTTGTACATTAGGCGCAGGGGATGTTGTATATTATGTTAGATATAAGTTCAGTTTTTATTTTTGATTTTAATTTTGAATAGAAATGTATCCCTACTGTATTTTCACTCTTTTGTGCAATTTTGATTTTTTCATTGTTAATGTAGTAGTGTAATTGTAGTATCACCAACAAACACATTTTTTAATTTCTCTGTTAAATTTTCAGTGTTTTTCAGATTTTATTTTGATTTAATATTTTTCTAACTAGAGAAATCTGGTAATTAAACTGTTGGCTACTTGAAATAGTTCACCTGCATTTTTTTTTTTACATATTTTTAAAAACCGAGGTGCGGTTTTGTTAGGCAATTTTTTACATATAACCGATGTTAGGCGTAAACCTTACCTTAGCTAAAAAGTTATTTTTACAGGGTGTTAAACAATTTTAAAATTAATTAAAATTTTTCAATTTTTTATTTGTTTCGAAAATCTACAAAAACAATTTGTTAGTTCTAATTGTTAAATTAGCGTAATGCTTGGTGTCATTGTAAAAGTCAATTTCAAACTTTTTTTTAAAATTTTTAATATTTTTGGAGATATGATTTTTTTTGTAACAAATTTAATTTTTTAAGTTTTAAGGAGAAAATATACAGGGTGTGAAAAAAATGTGACAAGGTTAGTTAAAAACCTAGCAATCTTAAGGATCATGTAAATATATTTCAACAACGGTTTTTTAGTATTTTCTCCAAACGGTTTTTTATTTTTCTCTATTTTAAAAAATACAGGTGTTGATTTAAAAAAATTAAACTTAAGACGTTTCTGTAACTCGAGAAGGGGTAAGTTTTGTATAAAAAAAGAATTAAAGTTAATTCAGGTTTTACCGGAAGGACCCCTACTTTTTTATTTTAAATAGAACCGTGTTCATTTTAGTTAATTATCGTATTCAGCTTAAAATTAGCTTATCAACGATATATCACAAGGTTATAGAAATATTTAAAATTTCAAGTTGATATTTTTAAAACTAAAAAGGTGGCAGCCTGTTACATGTCTTTTGGGTTACCCGATGTTGGTAAATTTGGCTGTTAAATCAACACCTGTATTTGTTGAAATCAAAAAACCGTTTGGAGAAAATATTCACTACCACATAAAACTTAAGTAAAAACTTTTAAATTTTAATTCTTTTTAATGCTACAGGGTGTTGAAATATACGTACATGATCTTTAGGATTGCTAGGTTTTTAACTAACCTTGTCACAATTTTTTCACACCCTGTATATGTTCTGCGTAGTGCATACGTGCATACGTGCATATTATAAAAAAATACGACTTAAGGGCCTTCTAGCAAGGAAACTTTACATCAAATGGCTTAATTAAAATTTTAAATTAAATTTTTTGACAGAAAAAAATCATATCTCAAAATATATTAAAAATTTTAAAAAAGTTTGAAATTATTTTTGTAGATTTTCAGAACAAATAAAACATTTAAAAATTTGCAGAGTCTTGTTTAACTACCTGTATAAATAACTTTTTAGCTTAGGTAACTTTTATGCCTAATATCGGTTATAAGTAATAAAATTTGTAAGATACAACTTCAAAACCGCACCTCAGTATCTAGTCTCGTTTTAAAAATAAGTCAAATTTGACCAAAAACTGCAAGTGAACTGTTTGAAGTGTCCAGCAGTTTATTATCAATAAGTTCCTCCATCCGCGATTGGTTCACCGAACGTACATATATTTCCTTATGGTTCCAACGTGACTGTTGTCAGTACCAGAAACGATGTAAATTATTGTTTTTAAAATGTAAATGTTCATCTTTGCAAGGAGATTTAAATTTCTATTTTATATGTATATTGTTTCATTTGGACATTGTCAATGTGTGACTTGATTTAAAATTGTTTGTTACGGATTTTCCAGTAGTTAGCTTTATGACCTGGGTTTTAGAGTAGCTTTTATTTCTGATAGATAACCCCAATTTTGCTTTAATACTAAATAAATAACATCCCATGCTTACAGGTCTAGCACCGAAGATGACATAAACGTCGAAACCCGTAGGCAGTCATTATTTAATAAACATATAGAAGATGTATGGCTTAACTTTAAATATAAGGTGACCAACTTTTAAAAGCCAAAATACAGAACAATCCACGATCATTGCACTTCAACCATTTTTGTGTGGTCAATTAAAGGAGGACATTAAATCAGAACCTAAATATGCCTTATTTAATGTTTAATTTGCTTATATTAAATAGGAACTTTTTGTCATTATGAAGATAACAAAAATAACGTAACAAAATAAGACATAAAAACAGCCCTAAACAAGCTGTTTAAGCTGTAGCAAGCATGAAAGCAATGTTGCCAATGTTATCAAACATAAAATATTATTTAATTTTTTTTTTAATATTTAAACATAGAACAATACGAGATTTAATTTGAGGTAAACGGGACAAAACGGAACGGTTTATTTAAGCGGGGCGTCACGTAGAAACATCATTAAATACAGGACTGGTTGGTCACCTTAAATTGTGGAAGGTGTAAGGCTTAACTTATTTCACTTCTCCCAGGTGAACCGTCCTTTCTCGAGAGCAGTTATGATGTCATAAACTATGGAGAAACTATGAAGAAAATATTGTAAACAGGATTATTGCTTTATTAGTCTATGTAAGATTGTTTCAAAATGAAAATAAATTGATAATAATAAACAAGTTCACGGTGGTTTCAAATAAAAAAAAACGAAACGCTATTTTCAAAAACTGTTTCAGAGGAAATAAAGTTGCAATGAAAAACTGCTTTGGTTTTTAAGTAATTCAAATATTCAAATTATTCATAGTGCATTTTGACTATTTGTTTTAGTACAAATATTTCAACATATTAAGTTTGGGATGAAATTAACATTAATAAGAAACCTAAGATATACAATGTCCGTACTATAGCACTAAAGGAGTTCGTAATTTACATAAAGCACAATTTTATATGGCAAGAGAGGAATTAACACTAACTACCTCTATGTCTGCGTCTACCTTTAAAGTCTTATGATTTGGCAAAGTAACTTATATCTTAATAGATGATACTTATTTTGATTTTCCTGTATATATATTTCTTGAGAAATCAGCCATTTGAATTTCCAAGCTAAAGGAAGAAAATGAAACTGGCTAAACCTTGAACCAGCAAGGTTTCTGACTTGAAATTAAGCATGAAATATTGAGGCAGGTAATTCATAATTATTTGAGAGAGAATTGAATAAATTGTTTAAAAGACATTTAAAAAAAAGCTTGAAACAACTTTACTGGCTGTATCTCAAACAAATTCTTATCAGTATGGGCAAAAGTCGCTTTTGTCAACAGTGGTTTTCAGAAATTGATGATATTATAGCTTGAAAATGGATTTATGGAATAAAAATATTCATTGTGTTTTAAAATAGTTTATCCAAAGTCAATTCGCCAAAATTATGAACCGGGTGGCACTAAAACAATGCATCTTCATTCCATTTATTTTTGATCGATAGTTTTAAATTTTGAAAAGCAATATTCTGAAGCATTACACATTTTTTAACCCTACTAGTTAGGTTCCCAGCATTTTTAGTGATAATATTTTCAATTCGTATTGGCACCCTGTATACTTTATATTATTGATTTTGAAATTATTTTTTCAACAATATGCTACATGACAACATCTGTTTTCAAAATTGCGACGAAAATGAGACATTAAAAAAATATTATTTCTATTGATAAAAGAAGAAAAAGAAATGAATATGTTAAACAACAATTATGATGGTATTTTTAGATGTTTCATTTCCACCCGGTATATTAACCAGATTGTTACCATTGAATTTAGATGAATTCACTGCTTTAAAATTCGTCGATTTTAAATAAACTTGAGCAAATACGAAAAAATATCTATAACAGGAAACGGACTTTTGACCCATATTTTATGTTATTTCTACGTAAATAAATATTATATTGTTTTTATGGTATTATCCCATCAACAATGCATAAGCGAAACATGATTAGAATTGGCATTTTGTAGAACTAAATTTGTCTTGAAACTTTGTAATAACATCTTGTTACCATATATAAAATTCCATGAATTTGAAACAACGCGAATTCTACATTTGGTATTAATAATGTCCGTCTAGCCTACTGTTCTTTATTTAAATTTTATAACATAATTATACTAAGATACAAAAGCTGGGTTGTTTTAACCACCATAAACTCTAATAACAATATTTGGAATTTCAAAAAATGTCGAGTAAAGGGGAATTGTTAAGATCTATTTGGTCGTTAAGTGATATATTTGTATCTTTTTGGCGATTTATTTCTAAACTTGCCAATAAGTTTAGGGCCTTTATTCTCTACACTCTATACTAGAAATTTGAAATTCCTGTATTTAATGCAATTCTAATGTTCTGGATTTTTTGTTAGGATACTTTTGAGAGTGTTTGTTGACATTATGTGATCTAAACAGAGCTCAAATGTTAGTTATTTGTTTCACTAGGCAGAAAAGCGCAAGATATAATGCCGTGGCTGGCTAGGAAACCAGCCAAGGCATTAAATTTGCTTTTATATGAAGCATATAATTTTCTTTCCGAATGACATTAAAGGTTTCCGGAGAAGACATAATTGTGTTATTTTTATATTTAAACCTCTATCTAATAATCATTTTCGATTTACGTATTGTCACTGTCGATTTTGATTTCATTTTGAGTTATAATGTTTATCTGTTATGTGGGGTGTTTTGGAGTTAAAACTCTCACCAGAGTAACTTGTATTTAAGCTAAAATGATAGAAATAGTGTAAAGTAAGGACTTTTTCTTTTCGGGATTGGAAGGTACCCTCCCCCAGAGCCAGTTTATCTACAACTAAAATAAAGCAGTGATCTTTTTTTTTTGGTTGTTCATATGTTTTACGCTCAATTAAGTAAAGAATAAAAAATGAAGACCTTTTTCTTTTTTTGGTTGTTGAAAATTTTCATGGTACCAATCCTCCTCCCCCAGAACCAGATTCTATATACGCCACTGATTTGAAAGAAATATTTCACCTAAGCCTATGAAGTTAATAAATAGATATAATAAAATTAGCCACCAAACACGAAGTTTTCAAATCAAGGATTGACTAATGGATTGGTATTAAATCGTGGCAAAATTTAATTGTTTTAAAAAAAGAATAAAAACGGGCCAGTTTTTTCAGATATATCAGCCGTAAATGACGCTATAGTGGAAAAAATTCTTCTAATGAAAATGTTTAAGGTGTAAAAAGTTGCTGAACAAACCAGAAGTATTGTTTTTCTCAAGACTGTATATTGTCATTTGTTCTATTCAAGATGTTTAACGACACCTCAACTAATCTGTCCAGTGTCAAGGAGTTTCACGTGTACCAGGCCTATAACATTCAAAAGATTAATAGAAACTTGACAAACCAATTGTAGTTAGAATTAAGTTTTGTGAGCTTGCGCCATTCTCCACTTATGGTTACACTAGACCCTATTCTGACCTATAGATAACACATTTGCCCAACAGCACAAGCCCTGTGATTTGACTGGATTTTTTTATAATTTATAAATATCCGAATAGGCACAAATCAAGTAAAAAATCGATTTGTTCTTTCAAGGCTAATTTATACTTCTGATTTCATGGAGTAAAGAACATTGAAGCTGTCTCTTGTAATCACAGATAAAAGTTCGGATGTTAATTTGACTTTTATACCTACTTGCAGGCCAATCCTAACACTGAGTGACTATTATATGGTTTTTAAACTATAGTGCTAATTAAAAGAACACATTATAGAACTTCTAAATCTATTACTAGAACAGAGATTCTTACCTTAAAAAATTACGTTTTTCGAAAAAACTTTTAGATATTAACATTTTAAGGCAGTTTATAACAAATGAACTAGTAAACATTAACTGTTGTAATTAACTGGAAAATGATATCTATTTTGATGAAATATCAAATTGAAATGTCAATATAATATATACCAGAAATCTTTGCCGTGGCTAAAGGATTATATTTATCCCCTCTCTTAAGTTATAGTCTTTTGGAACAATTTGAGTCAAATTTCAATAATTTTCATTTTTCCGTAAGATGATAAAGAGCCACTGTTAAAGTTACTATATAAAAAGAACACAATAAATAATTATTATTTCTAGATACACTAGTTGAAACAGCTTTATCACAGCCCAGATAAAACTAGACCCGGTGCGAAAACTCCCGTATCGCTTGTGCTGCATGCGACGGCGAACAAAGTAGTGGAGAGCCGAGCGGCAGGCAGTACGGGGACAGATGGTTATAAAGTTTCACGGCCGTCTCGGTAATGTGTCTCCCAACTGCCGTGTAGTACAGGTGTTTTTGGCAGAGTTTGGACGATTTTAATATATTTTTATTTGTAATTACGCGAGAATGGAAAAATAATTATTTAATCGTGTGTACAATATCATTATACCTACGTATAGAGACGTTTTACTTTGCTAGAGAGATAATGCTTGGTTATAAGTGTCTACTTGTTACGTTCTAATAAAAGTACTGGAGGAAAGACTTTACTCAGGTGCTCAAAAGGATATCTAAATGCATATCTTACAACATAATACTCATTTAGAATTGTGTCGTAATTCTATAAATAGATTTAACCAAGTAATCTTGATTTTGTTGTTAATAAGTCCTAATAAATGTTTTAGAGCAGTGGCGTGGCTTGAGGCTGTTGGAAGAGCAGATGTTCTAGGAAAGAACTATAATAACTACAAACTGTGCGATGATCATTTTGAAAGCAAATTTATTTCTAGGACTTCAGCAATCATCAAAAGGTTATATAACGATGCTATCCCATCAATTTTGTGTGGACTAAAACGATCTATTACTGACGTAGGATCTGAAGAGCCTCCTCCAAAAATCGTTATTTATCAGGTTAGAACAAAATATGTATAAAAAAAATTAATTCCACATCTCCAAGAGATGGGAAAGTATAGTATCAAAACGTGTAAAAAAACATTATTTCGACGAAAAAAAAATTTTCTCTGTTAGTTTACACGACAAATTTCCAAAGAATTGGGCCATCGAGTTGAAATTTGATACACAATAAGCATTTTTTTGTAAATGATCGATTATTACGTCCTTTCATGGGTCTTTGGTTATACCGATTTTAATAATAAGCCCCCTTTGATACTTTTGCCGAAAGTAAGAAGTTGAAAAATCGGGTAATATATCGTTTTATGGGTTCCTGGATATACAGATTCCAAATTAAGAACGTATTTGATATTTGATAGTAACTTTAATAATGATGAGAGGTAGAAAGGGAGGGTTGAAATTTACCCTTCTCTAAAAGAATGCAATGTAAGGCACAAACTAGGACGTTTTTTTCTTTTATTATGGACATTATTTCACTGTTGTTCCAATGTCTTCTATAATAATTGTGAATTATTTTAGATTCAGAAATAACAGATGATTTTTGAGATTTGTATTAGTAATGCCATAAACATTTGCTCGTAATTTAGACTGTTTTTTTAAGTATCTCCGTAAGTATAGTTGTAATTTTCAGTTTATTTGCCTAGAATAATATTGCTTCAATAATAAAGTATTTGTTTCATTTGCCAATAAACGAAATATTTATTACTTATTATGAGTGTTTTACTTTTGCTACAATTTTAACAACTGAACACGATTTAAACAGAACTGCATTGGTGCGGGCAATTTTCTAACACGCGTTGCAATAGCAAAGACATGATGATGCAGATCGCTTAAACCTGACTCGTCAAGGTCATTGAAACTAAACGATAAATTTGACAGTCTTTCGCATCTGATGTGGTTTTATCTGGGAAAACAGTTTAAAATCAAAATATAGAAAACTATATTACTAATGTACTTAAACAAATAATTATCGAAATGTAAAAGGTTTATGGAATAGGGCAAACATTTTCTGTAAGTACTTAGATTTCATTAATAAAAAAACTTTTAAAAAATGTAGTGATCAAAAATACCTATCATATCGACTTAATAAAAGATATTTTTAAATGTTTGAACAACCCAGTTTAAAACAAAATCAAATTAGTTCTGCTACAAGCCTCATTATATCAGGTTTAAATAAATGAATGGGACTTGTTTTTTCTCTAAAGATATTAAAAGCGGCTTTTTATTGACGATTGGCTTGCCCGTAAGCAGCACAAACTTTCGTTGCTATGCAACGTTCGTTCAGGTAACCATTGTAAATCAAAAGGAAATTAAAATTAACAGTGACAATACGTAAACCCAATATGATTATTATAAAGACGTTTAAATATAAAAATAACGCAATTTTGTCTTCTCCGGAAACTTTTAATGTCATTCGGAAAGAAAGCAGATTTAATGCCTTGGCTGGTTTCCTATCCAGCCAGCTTTAAATCTTGCGCTTTTCTGCCTAGTGACACAAATAACTATAACATTTCAGTTGTCTTTAGAAAACAAAATGTCAACAAACACACTCTAAAGTATCCTAAGAAAAAATCCAGAAATCTACAATTGCATTAAATACTGGAAATTTTAAATTTCTAGTATAGAGTGTAGAGAATAAAGGCCCTAAATTAAATTTATTGGAGAGTTTAGAATTAAGCCGCCTAAAAGATACAAATATATTACTTGATGACCAAATAGAACTTAACAATTCTCCTTTACTCGACATTTTTGACATTCCAAATGTTGTTATTAGAGTTTATGATGGTTAAAACAACCCAACTTTTGTACCTTAGGATAATTATGTTATAACATTTAAATAAGGGAGGGTAGGCTAGACAGACAGAAAGTTTGGTACACGAACAGTGGCGCAACTAGACACCGACTTTTGGGGGGCTCAAGCCCTGATTTTTAGTCCATGATATTTTTTCCGAGTTAATAATGCCATACAAATTTTCATAGTAACTTTATCTTAATCTTAACACTACAAGGTATACAAAAAAGTAAATAAATTTGGCGTATTTCACCGTTTTTCCAAATATTACCTCTTTTTTATTTTAAATATGTATAATCGAAAAAAAAAAATAAGAATGAATGACTTGAGCAATTTTTTAATGTTACCTTTACTCCAACTATATCTTTTTTCAATTTGACTATACTCGATTTAGGGTTCTCAAAATATTAAATTTTTATGCTTTTGCACCCTTAAAAAATCGAATATCTACGCCCATGGCATCGTAAATCCAAATTGTTGAGACAAGGTTCTAGTCTATTTCTTGGTGCAAGTTTGAAACGAATCAAAATTTTACTTGTTTATTCAGTTTTTAGTAATATTTTTTTTTACATTTTTTAGGCTGCATTTTTTCGTACCGCTATGATTTAATTATAAACATTCGATATCGTCTTATGTTTAAGTTTTTATGTCTTAAGTTTTTATGTTTCGCGCTACGGAAGAATACCTTTTTATCCATTTTTACAAACAAAATGGAGTTTAAGTGTAATTTAAAAAAATATATATAGAAGGCGTTGGAACAAAGTAAGAGATAATCTTTTCAAGTTTTTATCTCACCTGTGTTGTAACTATTATCTATTGTAACAGTAAAATCAAAAATATCTTAAAAAACAAACTTAAAACATTACCCAATGGTGCACCGCGACAAAATGAGAACCTGACGATCGATAGGCAATAATTGACATTCCGCTTGCTCGGCTTTGCTCGCAAAATCACGCCACATCACATGTTTTGGTTGACACTCACCACTCGTCTGGCTGGGAGGGCTAATTTCGAGGTTAGGGGGGCTAAGCTCCCCCTAGCCCCTCCCTAGTTGCGCCACTGCACACGAATCTGAGTCTATGAAAAGAATGTGAGTAACTATGGAAACGGTGCAATGATCATTCGCGGTTGGCTACAACTCTGTATATCCACGGAAACAGCCTGCTTTTGACATACCTCCCCCTTTCGTCTATGTTTTAGATCTGTATGGTGTACTTTAATACCAAATGTTGAATTCTTTTAAGATTAGTACCTAGTATACATCTGACGAAGCTACAGTGTTACCGAAACGCGTTGTGTTTATGTTCATTATATGAAAATTTCTAATTAATATGTTAGTATTTTACTCCTTGTAATGGAATTCCATCAAGTAACAGCCACTAACGTTCAATATTTCAAATTTTTAATATCTGTCAACATATCTATCGAATTACACGACATATATTGATAAGATATCAGAGTTCTGGGAAACCTTATTTATTACCTCAGATGTAGACATTTTTAAAGATATTATGAGTTAATGGAAAATGTTATATCCTGTGGCTGTAGAGGTAATTGGAAAAGTGACTTTGCCTGTTTTTGAAACCTTCTGCCATTACTTTATAAATATAATATACAAAATAAATTCGCGTTGGGTGTTAAAGATTAATCATTGAAATAAATGGAACTTAAAGGAAAAAAGTGACATTTTAAGAAATAGGATTATTTACTCGTTTGTCTTTAATGGATATTAGAACAGCGAAACGTACTTTTTTATAAAGCGATCTTTCGTAAGACGCTCAACAATTGTCAAGCAGATAAATTAAGTGTACTGAATTTTCATATTTATAGGGAATATTTACAAATCTCTTTCTTAAAATGCTTTGTCAGAAAATATGATTAATGCATTAGTTCTAAGGATGGAAATGGATAAAATTTGAAGCAGTTAAAAAAATCCTATTAGCTAAAGTTTATTTTTAAATTAAAAATCTACCTAATTTTTTTTTAGTTTTTGTTTTATTAGAAAACTGCTTTTAAAATTCCTTATACGGCAATTTGACTGTTGACAGAGTTGTAAACAAAGTAATGTAAAATACCGAGTAATAATATATAATAATAATAAGAACGTATCCTAACATAACTTGAAGGGTCAAAAGCACGTACTCAAAGAATATTTTAAGAAAATGTATATTAAGGGTGGTATTTTCATCTTCGTTTAATTTTATTCGTTGGATATTTTACATGGTTATAACTGCCCAAACAATTATTTCCAAGGTAAATATTGGAAGAATAAAGTTATTTGGGGATGAATGAATATTGGCCCTAAGAGTTAATTTTGATTTTTTTAATTGCGGCCATGTAACATAAAAAAACGGTGTTGTGAAAATCGCATACTTCTAAATTTACTAATAACCGAGAAACACCATAACAGTATCGAAAATGGGACACCCAACGCTAAAGAAATTAATATGAGAAAAGCAAATCCAGGCCCTGGTTCCACATGAAATAATTTATTTTAATCGTTTAAGAAATATCTGAATGACATTGAAATATCATGTCGAATAAACCTTTTGCAGTCATTTAATGAATTGATAAGTTATATTTCCTGGTAGAGAAAAGTATACTTTTAGACAGTTATTACAAAACTTCAAAAATACTGGTTTAAAACACAATCTTTTAAAATACTTCAAACAAGACGTCAAAAAATAAAAAAAATATTCTGCTTTACCGGAAATAAGTTTCGTTTATGCATTGTTTTTACTCTGATTATTTTCAAAATTATATGTGGCGTCGGAGGTATCCCCTGGGAATTCTTTGGATGAAAGCCCGTTTGCCGAAATTCATCAAGAGTTGTCGGTTGCGATTGGCTCCCTCTTTGGCCTTTTTCCTAGCGATTTCCAGAAGAAGTCTGTTCCGCAGGACGTCCAGCGAATTGACGATGGACAGAGAACCACCCGCATCGCCGATTCTTGAAGATTGTCTCTTTGTTCTCAGTCCTAATTCTTTTGCGTTGTCGTCTTCAGGTTTATGGTCCTGTAAATAAAAACAGTGTAAAAATTAAAACTTATAAAAAAGAGGACCAATGTAAAGGACGTGATACAAATTGATGGTATTTATGTTGCATCGATCGAAATAATGATAAGTAGGCCTAGTTTATTACAGGAAAAATGCATATATTCTAATTTTTCTGAATATACACTGCGCAAAACAATTAACGCAACGCCTAAAATTTCGTCTAACTTTGAATGGAAATTTCTCGAGAATGGTTGATCCGATTTTGATGACGTTTTTATCGAAATTTAGGTTAATTCCTCGTGAATATTCTTTTGATATTAAAATTCAATGTTACTTTGTTCTAGGCAATAATACAGGGTGAAAAAGAAAGACATGTTTTATTTACCAAAGTTTAAAACACCCTGTAGAATAAATCAGATGGATTCAAGAGATCTAACCAAAAGAATGTTGTAGCCCAGTAGTCCAACAAATCGTTTTTTTATTCGCTTCAATAGCACAATTTTTGCCTGAGTTACAGGACTTATTGAAAAGTACTGCATTTATTGTGTTTTAAATGAATTTACCAGTTCATGTTTGAATTGATTCTGTTGAAGACGTTGCCCGGTAACAAGAGAACACAACTTATACCAGATTGACATTTAGGCGTCAGTTTCAGTTCGGTTTTAAATTTTTCTTCTTATTGTGTACAGTCATGCCAAGACAAACTAGAAATTTGACCCGCGACGAGTGGGTAGTTGCAAGAACTCTTAGAGATGAAGGCTGGAGCTATAGCAGGATAGCGGAACGATTGAATGTTCATAAATCAACTATTCGTAGAGTCATACATGGAGACCGATGATCATTCCAGACGGATTGGACAAGGTCGACAGCGTGTTACCAGTGAGCGTGAAGACCGGTATCTGCGGTTGTCTGTTTTACGACAACGTTTCGTGACGGCAAGGTTTCTGAGGCAGGAAATTCAACACGCGAATGGTCCTCAGGTAAGCACTCAAACAGTGCGGAATCGTTTGAGGGAAGGAAATTTGAGACCACGTGTTCCTGTACGAGGTCCTGCGGTAACAGCAACACATCGGAGAGTCAGGCTAGAATGGGCTAACGAACGTATGAAATGGGCGAAAGCTGATTGGTCGAGAGTGCTGTGGACAGATGAATCGAGATTCTGTCTTTTTAATTGCGATAGACGGGTCCGTGTGTATCGTAGACCAAATGAACGCTATGTACAGGAAAATTTTGTTAATATCGTAATGTTTGGTGGGGGATCAGTAATGGTTTGGGGAGGGGTATCTTTGAGGGGTCCTGGTCGTACGGAGTTAGTTATTGTGGATGGGAATTTGAATGCGGATCGATATATCAACGAAATATTGGACAATCACGTGAGGCCATTTGCACATAATGTTGGAGCGGAGTTTTATTTTATTAATGCATGACAACGCTCGTCCCCATACAGCACGTGTAGCAATGCAATGGCCTGCACGTAGTCTGGACCTGAACCCAATCGAACATGTTTGGGACTTATGGGGCAGGAGATTAAGGGCTAATGAAAGACAGCCAAATAACGTGGAAGAGCTGGGTGAGCTACTCATCGATACTTGGAATGGGCTGGATGAGGTACTCATACGAAATTTGATATTAAGCATGAATAGAAGGTGCGAAGCAGTCATAAGAAACAGAGGGGGAAATACGAAATATTAGTTCAATAGTTATAAAGTTTATTTTTGTTCGTTTTAGTTCTTAGTGTTTTGTTTTTTTGACTGTCGTGTTCATATCTTAATCTTACCTATTAAAACATGTTTTTCTAACTCCCTGTATTATTGACAAAACTAAACCGATCCTCGCCCTTGATACCACGAAGAAATTTTCGTATAACTAAACTAAAATGTAGAATAGCGCCATGTTCAAATATCCGGTAACCGATGCGTTCGTAATTTAAAAAACAGTATAATTTATTTTTCGTTGCACCCTGTATTATTGACTGAACAAAACTAAGATTGAATTTTAGTGATCCAAAAAAAAAATCTTCACAACCAAGCTACAAATTACAAACGTCTTCAACAGAATCAATTCAAACATGAACTGGTAAATTCATTTAAAACACAGTAAATGCAGTACTTTTCAATAAGTCCTGTAACTTAGGCAAAAATTGTACTATTGAAGCGAATAAAAAAACGATTTGTTGGAAACATACTGGGCTACAACATTCTTTTGGTTAGATCTCTTGAATCCATCTGATTTATTCTACAGGGTGTTTTAAACTTTGGTAAATAAAACATGTCTTTCTTTTTCACCCTGTATTATTGCCTAGAACAAAGTAACATTGAATTTTAATATCAAAGGAATATTCAAGAGGAATTAACCTAAATTTCGATAAAAACTTCAATTCAATTCATCAAAATCAGATCAACCATTCTCGAGAAATTTCCATTCAAAGTTAGACGAAATTTTAGGCGTTGCGTTAATTGTTTTGGGCAGTGTATTTTTATTTCCCAAGACAAATTTGTTGTATTTCAAATATAATCCATAATAATAAAATAATAAAAAATGTCTAGTTGCTGGCAGGCCAAGGGTTCTACCCATCCTTTCTTAAAATTGTTATAGGGATCCAATAAAACATCTGCGCTTTAAAAACTATGGTTTTACCATTGATTTACAATCATAAATATGTGCACATTTTAAGAATGTTTGTATTAATTTTTCAACTTAGTTTAGTTTACACATTGTGGCGTGAACATTGTCCAATATGCCGAAAGAAAAGCGTTCATTAAGTGCGGTATTCAATTAATTCGTGAAAGATTTTCCTGATTTTACGACTGACGGTTTTGTGCTGTTTTGTAAATGTTGAGATGTCCCTGTTACTGCGAACAAGAAATTCCAAGTGATACAACACATAGGAACTGCAAAGCATCAGTTCCAAAAAGGTCAAAAGTGTGCTCAGAAACAAGTTTTAATCACCACAGCATTTTCACCAGGACGGGTATCCAAACGATCAAAGTTCAATGAGGATTTGTGCATGGCGTTTATTACTGCGGATATTCTACTGAATAAATTAAGTAATCCTGCCCTGAAGTCATTTTTAGAGCAGTACACAAAGACATCAATTCCACATGAATCCACGTTAAAGAAAAACTGTGTTCCAGATTTAATAAAAGTAAAACATAAACGTATATGGGTGTCACTAGATGAAACAACTGATGTGGAACAGAGATGTGTTGCTAATTTGGTTTTTGGTGTGTTCGGTGTAGAAGCAGAAAGGGATAAATCATATTTACTTACAACGAAGACCTTAGACAAAGTAAATCATTCAACTCAAATCAAATTCAAACTCTCACTCTTTTATATCCCGATGGTATTAAATATGATAGAGTGTTACTGGCAATTATAGATGCTGCTCCATACATGTGTGAAGCAATGAGTGGTCTACAAATATTGTACCCTAAAATGATACATACCACATGTCTTGCCCATGGACTTCATCGAGTTGCAGAACAAGTTCGTGCTTTTTTACCCACGAGTGAACGATCTGATTTCCTCGGTGAAGAAAGCATTTTTAAAAGCTCCGACTCTAGTAGAAAAATTTAGGGAAACTGCAGGAAACATCCCCCTGCCCCCATCACCAATTGTAACTAGATGGAGAACTTGGATAAATGCTGCCATTTATTACGCAGAACATTTAGAGGCAATAAAAAACATAGTCAACCGATTTAATGCGGAATACTCACATTGTATACAAGAAGCACAAAACGTTTTGCGCAAAGAAGATGTACGTGAGGATTTAATTTATATTAAAAACAATTTTTCTTGCTTGTCTTATACTATACAAAAATTGGAGATGAAAGAACTTTCTTTGTCAAAAAGCGTAGAAATAATAGAAAAAGTAAGTGAAACTATAACTAACACTAAAAATAAAGTAATTTCTCAAAAATTAACTGCGGTTTTACAAAAAAATATTGGTTACAAAAATTTGAAAAATATTAGTGCAGTTTTGGGCAATAAAGAGACATTGAATCCAGATAATGAACAATTTTTAATAAACAGTGACTTGAATTTGTTTGAATATGTTCCAATTGTATCTTCTGATGTTGAACGAGTATTTTCTGGGTATAAAGTACTATTGTCAGATAATAGAAGAAAATTTGAATTTGATAATGTGTTACATCATCTAGTTATAAAATGTAACCGCAACTTGTTGAATAGCGTAAACAATAAATTTTAAACAGGTTTATTCTTTAGTTAGTTTGGTTAGTTAGCTGTATATTGAAATTTTATTTAAAATTATTTCTGTTTGTTTGATCCGATAATAAATGCATTTTTAAGTGCACATTTTCCCTTGTTTCGGAGCATATTAACATGAATATTTTTAAATTTTTAAATGCATAATTATCTTAAGGCTAATGATAAATATGGGACTAGTCGTGAATATTATCAGACGAGTCGTGAGCCGATCCGAATAACACATGAAACTTTCAGTAGACTGATACCACGGCCGGCGTGTGATTGTTTTGGATCTTTGGATTATTATAGACATGAAGTGACTACAATTCCAAAAGTTTTACCAACTTATGATGTAGTGGGAAATACTATTTTATAGTTTGTATTGTATTTGCAACCAATTCAAAATATTAAAAAATTAATAGCGTTTTTGAAACGAAAATCTGTTGAATGTCGTGCAAAAAAAATATTTAATTATATAAAATAATTTTCAGAAGAAGCTCCTATTGCTGGAGCATGTCTTAGAGACGAATTAGTCTAGGTGACTACTTACGATATTCAAAATGCCGAAAATGTTTTGGTAGTTAAAATTCGTCGTAGGTACAAAAATAAAAATGGAAAATCACAAAAAATTCAACTTCAACAAATATGTGCTCCTTCGTCCAGAAGCTGTTCCTCATGATTGCTTCTTTGTTAAATATAGCATTGCAAAATATACAGGGTGTCCCCAATTGCAGTGTCCAAACTTTAACAGCGCATTCTGCATTCAAAATAAGCCCTAATTTTCTATATAAACATATATCGGTAAATGCTTCGTTTACGAAATACAGGGTGTTAAAGTTTAAAGAAAAAAATTGTTTTTGTCATAACTTTTTTATTACTTGAGATATTGTTATTAAATTTGGTAAACAGCCTTCGTGTAACAAAACATTTTTTGATTTGAAATATTTTTTAATTTTTCATCAGTGGCGTCCGTACGGGATTTTTTATTGAATATTCTTGAAGAAAAAATGGTACTCTACTGCTTTTTCTGAAAACAACAATCACTCCTAAAATCCCCACTCAGTTTGGAGCAAATTTGATTCCTTGTCTTTTTTTCGTGCGGTGTAAGAATTTCGAGCAAAAAACTAAAAACCATTTTTATGTATGGCATAGTTAAAATTTCCATTATTGTTAATTTCAGTAGCAAAACCTTTAAGGTGGGATTGTAACAGCAAGTTTTTAAAATTATTTGGTTTCCGATATTTATTTCATGCATTCTGGGTGAGTTCATAATTTCTGAACAACGTATGTAGGGTTTCTAAAATAAAAGCTTGTCTGACAACTAAGGAGAGATGACGTCATCGACCCGTTGTAATGGAGATTTGCATTATGTTTGGGTTATCAGGGTGACATCACAGAAGTTAGCAGGCAACCTATTAAAATCTAATGTTCTTGGTACTTACCATCATTCCTTCATTGTCGACTATTGGTATGCCATGATTGCATTTTTGTGATAATGAAACAATTGCTAGGTTCCTCTTTAAAATATGACAGATGAGTTTATAATTCTAAAATCGTCGATTCATTTTGTAAAACGGTAATTAGAATTAATTCAATTTTGAAGATGATACTTCATTTTACAGAAACTACTCTTTATTAACTAAGTTCGTAATTAATTTTACAAAAACTAGAATTCATAACTTTTATTAAATTAGATCGTGAAAAAAATTTATAGAGCACTTTAAATATCATTAAGGATTAATGTGGGTCTTAAAATTCACAATAATTGTTCAAAATGAGCTCCTCTAACTTCGACACATTTTCGGCATCTGCTCTTAACTGTGTCAGAGGCATGGCGTATAAAATTCGTATTGGCTCGCAAAGTTTCACAGGCTTGCTCTATTAGAATCAGTTCTTCTCTTGTATGAACTGGTCTGGAATAAACTAATTTTTCAAATAACCCTACACAAAGAAGTCGACAGGTGTGAGGTCAGTGGAACGTGGTGGCCAGGCTGTAGCTTCTAATCGTCCAATCCACCGTTCTGGATAATTATTATTTAAACACTCGCGATTTACAAGTGCAAAATGCGCGGGAGCCCCGTCCATTTGAATCCAGAATTCGTTTCTAAAATTTAGAGGAATATTTTCCAGATATTGAAATAACCCATTTTGCAGAAAATCATTAAATAACTGTCCATCTAGGCGTGGTGGTAGAATATGGGGCCAGCAAAAAATTTCATTTATTACACCACACCAAACATTAACAGCAAATTCTTGCTGAAATGCTCTAGTTCGTACAAGACGTAGATTGTCATGGCCCCAGATTCGTAGATTATGGAAATTTACTGAGCCGCTTCGGGTAAATGTGGCTTCATCAGTCCATAAAATTTTTTTTGAGAAGTTCTCGTCTTCCTCTATTTGGCGCAAAAACCAATTGCAAAAACTGACACGTTTTTCGGCGTCACCAGGTTGTAAGTTTTGAACTGGCTGCATCTGAAATGGCTTCCTGTGATTTTTCCTCATAACGCGATGAATCTTATTTTTAGAAACAAAAACTGCGTTGCCTTGTAAATTATGAGCTGCTCTTCGTAGGCTTAATGTCCTATCGTTGTCAAACTTATTTAAAATTACGTTTCGATATTGTTCATTTCTCCTACCTTCGCTTCTCGGATTCTTTTTGAGTCCAAAATTCCTAAACATTAAATGCGTTTTAATGCAAACTTGTTTGCCAGGTAATCTTCTATTTGGAAATCTTCGTTGGTATTCCCGTACTGCTGCATTTGCATTTCCATTACAGAAACCATAAACGAATACTCAAAATTACTGAATTACACCATTTTGAAATCACTGATAATTACCTTTTTGTATAAACTGCAATGTACCTGACATTTATTTACTCTAAAAACTCAAATGTCACACTCTAAAGACGAAACTAGCAATTGTTCAATTGTCACAAAAATGCAATCATGGCACACCAAGATGTTAAAGGTTTTGTTACTGAAATAATTAACAATAATGGAAATTTTAACTACGCCATACATAAAAATAGTTTTTAGTTTTTAACTCGAAATCCTTGCATCGCACGAACAAAAGGCAAGAGATCAAATTTGCTCCAAACTGAGTGGGGATTTTAGGAATGATTTTTGTTTTCAGAAAAAGCAGTAGCGTATCATTTTTTCTTCAAGAATATTCAATAAAAAATCCTGTACGGACGCCACTGATAAAGAATTAAAAAATATTTCAAATCAAAAATACCTTTTGTTACTCAAATGCTGTTTACCAAATTTAATAACAATATCTCAAGTACTAAAAAAGTTATGACTAAATAACAATTTTTTTCTTAAAACTTTAACACCCTGTATTTCGAAAACGAAGCATTTGCCGATATATGTTTTGCAATTCGGGACACCCTGTATAAGGTAGATTGTGGTGGAGTTATTACTTTGGGAAAAATACCACCCGAAATAGCAAAATATCTTCATTTCGAGAAACCACATTTATATACCGGACACTGTTTCAGAAGGTCATTGGCGACGCTCCTAGCTTACATTGGTGCAAATCTTTTAAGCGTCATAGTGGTTGGCGGTCATGCACGGGTGCTGACAGCTATGTAAAAGATTCCATTCAAAACAAAACAAACTCTAGGACAAGGAAATGATAGATGTCGCCCTGGAATTGTGCAAAATGTGAATGAAAATCACACACAGTGCTTTAATTTGGAAGCATCTACGTCCAGTACAGTTCCAATGACAATTAATGTTTAGAATTGTCCTAATTGCCAAGTTAACTTCAACTTTCATGAAAAACATTAATATCTACCGTTATTTTGTTTTTTTTACTTTGAATTCTTCGTGATAATTAAATGATGAATGCAAATTATAAAAAGTGTGTTTTTATATATTATATGTTTATAGCACGTTGTCAAGGACGAGGTGTAATAAACATATAAATGTTATAAAAACTCACTTTTGACATCAAATGTTGTTTAAAAAGCATATCATTTTTGACACGATAATAAAAAAAACGTTTTTTAATTTTCTTAATTAATATTTTAGCATGTTGTTGTCGACGCTTTGCGGAAATTTTTTTGTCATTGCACCATATCTCACGAGTTACAGGGTGAGCCAGAAATCGAGGATCAAAAGTTCGTTTTTCAATTCTTTTGAATATCCAAAATTTTTTCCACATGTATACGGGGTAATACATACAAATATATATATATATATATATATATATATATATATATATATATATATATATATATATTAATTGTATGTATTACCCCAGACCCTGAGTCCAGTCAAAAAAAAAGTTACCACAGCGCAATTAAGCGCCCAGGAAATGGTTTAAAGGAGACTGTTTTATTCCAAGGTCTGATTGATCCATTGGAATTCGAAAACGATCTGAAAAAATTGTTAAATGGAACCGCTGAATTTTAACGGACTGTTGAAACTCTCGAAAATGAAGCGCAAGTTTATATTGCCAATGAAGAAATGCATAATATGAATACGAATATCTGAGGATAAGACAATTGAAAATATAGCAAATACCGAAACATAAAGATTTATTTCATACACAAAGATTTATTTCATGTATGCACAATAAGAAGTGTATCAACAGATCATGATTTTGTCGAAAAAAGAATTTAATTGCTAAATGTCATCAATCATGCCTATTGCCTAACTAGATAGTTGCCTAAGAAACAGGTTTTATATTTATATTTGTCAGAAGTTAAATAAAATATATTTAAAAAATATTTCCAGCTGATGTTGTTCTATTGAACGAATTCTGAATTAGTTTGCTTAGGATTTTTTATTCGGACGCGTCTAGTAAAATAAGCAAAGCGTGTACTGGTGACAGTATGTACAAAACTAGTTTTATGTGATTCCAAGTGCACTAAACTAAGAAATCATGGTTCTTGGGATTAGACCGTGTCAAATTGCAATTACTATCCGACGTTTCGCTTTCGATTGCACGAGGCATCTTCAGGGATCTTTACTCCACGAGATCTGAACACTGAATGAATATGTTTGTCTATATTAGCACTAAACTAGTTCCGTTTATTTTGCTTTTTTATTTAAAATAAATTCAATAATTAGTTTCTACATTGATACACACCACCATCATGTAACGTCATGTTGAATTCGTACCAATTTATCCCTATATCACATTTAATTTTTCAGCAAAATTTAAAGTTAATTGAATAACATTATTATTACTCTGGTTTTGAAACATTTCATTTGGCCGCCATTTTGTTCCGTGATCTTGAATTCATACCACAACTTTACCAGTTTACCTTTATATCACACTTAAGGCTTGCACAAAATTTGGAATTAATCTAATATGTAGTTTTTAAGGCTGATTTATTAAAAATTTTATTAGGCTACCATTTTGTTTTACTATCTTATATTCATAACTAAAATGTTCCTATGTAACACTTGGGTACACAATCACAATGGATAATTATTTTATTAGTAATAATTTTTTAACCTTCCACTAGGCCGCCATCTTATTCCGGCATATTGGATTTTTACCAAAATATTACCATGTCATCCTCATATGACCCTTAATTTTAGAATAAAATTTGAAGTCAATTTGGTAAGTAGATTTTAAGCTATGCCGCGAACTGACAGATAAACCGACAGACAGACCGACGGAATTGGTAAAACATACTTTTTGGCATCTAAGGATGCTAAAACGTGAAGATATTATGTAAAACCTGAGAGGGTGATTTATTTCACGATTACAAATATTTTATTTATTTCGCTATCTAGAATTAGTACCACAGTTGTACTAGTTCATCTCAAATAGTTTTTTCAGGCTGAAATTTTAAATAATTTATTAAGTCGTCATTTTGATTTTAGTTTAGATCCGTACCCAAATTTTACCAATTGATTCCGACACAGTATTTGACTTTGTGCAAAATTTAAGATACATTTGATAAGTAACCTTTTAGTAATAATTTTCTTAACATTTCACTAGATCGCCATTTTGTTTTGCCATGTCGAATTTTTACTAAATATTACCAGGTCATTTCCATATGATCCTTAATTAGTTATGCCTCCAACAGACAGACCGACAGACAAATAGCTAGACAGACAGACAGTTGGTATTTAGAAAACATGTTTTTCGGCATCTAGGGTCCCTGAAACTAAAAGATCTGAGAAAAATCTCAGAGGGTGATTTCTTCACGATTACAACACTTTTGTTTTGCGAGGGAATTAAAATACATAAAATTGGCTAGTTTTGATTAAAAATTAATTATAAATATTATCAGGTAGGAATAGTAAAGTAAGTATAACCCAATTTAGTTTTGCACATAATCTTTCAGTAACACATATATACACAGTTTTTTGAAACATTTTTATTGGGTGCCATTTTGTTCCACCATATTGGATTCGAACCAATATTTCACCAAGTTTCTACCTATACGCCCCATTCGATTGGTGGGCATAATTTAAAATTAGCTGAATATATTAATAAGTAGTTTTCTAAATGTCGTGTAGTGTACAAAAAATTTTCAATGGTAGCGAGTACTAGAAAATAATACATTTTTTTTACATAAAAGCAAAAAAAACTTATCTGGGCTAACCAAATGCATTTTTTGTTGACCTAATACCTAATTGTTCCTCAAATAGTTTTACATTTTACGCCACTTTATGACGAGAAAATAGGCGATTCATATTTTATTTCAACCTAAAATATTTTTTTTAGGTCAAGAAGACATTAATATTATTTTCAGATACGTTTTTAACATAAAATCTTTATAAAACTTAAAGCAAAATAAACTTTCAATAAATATTATATAATCAGTTATATAATTGTATATATAATATGTCCATTCTACATGTAATTTTAACTCAATTAAAGCAATAAGGGACGTTTATACCATGTTGTGATTTGCAATGTTATAACTCTTTATTTTGCAAAAAACTGCTTTATCCAAGTATTTTTTGTCGTATTGGGTTTGTTTGGATGTAAACTTGTGAATTCAAAATAAGTGACAAAATCCGAAATTCCTAATCCTTACAAAATTTAGAAAACACATTTGCTGCTTTTCGTTTTTTTTTTCAGTCTTTATAGCTGCTAAAGATGGAGTTAGACATTTTCCCGAAACGTCAAAAAATTATGATACCTTCAATTCAGAACTCAATTATCACCTTCCATACTAGAAGGTGAAATATCCTTAAAATTTTGATTGTTACTGCCCTCGTAAAAGGAAATTATTGTAATCGTAAAAAAATCACCATCTGAGATTTTTTCAGATCTTTACGTTTCAGGATCCCTAGATGCCGAAAATCATGTTTTCTTAAATCCTTCGGTCTGTCTGTTGTCTGTCTCTCGGTCTGTCTGTCGGTCTGTCTGTTCGCGGCATAGCTAAAATACTACTTACCCAATTGACTTCAAATTTGGGATAAAAATTAAGGGTCATATGGGAATGACCTGGTAGCATTTTGGTTAAAATCCAATATGGAAAAACAAAATGGCGGCCCAGTGAAATAAAATTATTACCAAAAATGTACTTATTCAATGTATTTCAAATTTCTTTCTTCTCACTGCTTTAAAATTATGTGCCATAACTTGTGGTCTAGAGATGAACTAGTAACACTGACACTAATTCAAAATGGCAGAACAAAATGGCAAATGTTTCTTCCGTTGGTAGGTCTGTCGGTTCGCGGCATTGCTCAAAAACTACTCATCAGATTGACTTCAAATTTCAAAAACTGACAAAATTTTGGCGTGAATGTAAGAAAGCAAAACAAAATGGCGGCCTAATAAAATATTCAAAAAATCAGCCTGAAAAAACTACATATCAGATTAATTCCAAATTTTGTCCAAACATTAAGGGTGATATGGAGATAAACTGGTAATGTTGTGGTAGTAAAAGTAAAAATAATATTATTCAATAGTCACCAAATAATTTGTTTAAAAAATGAACATAAGAGAAATCTTAATCAATTGACTGACAAATCTTACCGAAACATTAAATGTGAGATTGGAAAGAGGCTTCTCTTTTTTCCATTTTCAAGTCTGGAAGCCGGAATGATGTTAAAAACTATCGGGGTATATCTCTACTTTCAGTAATTGTGGATTTCGTCTTACTTGCGGGTCGTGTTCAGCGTGTGAGGCTAGGCAGCGCAATTTCAAGTGAGATTAGGGTCACCTCGGGGGTGCCACAAGGATCTCATCTGGGACCAGTTTTATTCTTGATTTTTATAAATGACGTAGTTTTAAATTTCAAAAACTGTAAGTGTTTGCTATATGCGGATGACCTTAAGTTTTTTTGTGCAGTACAAACATTGCAGGATTGCCTCAATATGCAGAGGGATCTGGACAGTCTTGTTTTGGGGTGTAAGGGAAATTATTTAAATCTAAATATTAAGAAGTGTAAAATCACGCGCTTTTTTAGATGTCAAAATCCAATAGTTTTTTATTACTCAATAGAAAATGCAGTGTTTGGGTCTGTTGAAATATTTAATGACTTAGGAGTTTTATTTGATACTGGGGTAACATTTACCAAAAATATAGATAATATTATCGTTAAGGCATTTCGAATGTTAGGTTTCATCAGGCGTAACTCTGTATACGTATCTGACACAAGGGCTATAAAAACACTTTACTTTGCCCGGGTACGCAGTCTGTTAGAATACAACTGAGTAGTGTGATCTCCATCATATAACATACATATCCTTCGTTTGGAACAGGTGCAGAATAAATTTGCTGAAATCTTACTGTGGAAACATCACTTTCCATATCATAATATTGATTATTCAGTTCGATCCTACTATTGCGAATGGAAAGCTTGGAAAAGCGTCGTTGGGAAAGCTTTGTTATTTTTTTCATATAAGATTATAAGGGGTGACAACGATTCCTCACTTCTTTTATCAAAAATTAACTTAAGAGTACCTCAGAGAGCCACTTGTTCTAGACAGCTGTTTCATGTGAATGCACATCGTACTAATAAAAATTCTTTTGTGGATAGGATGTTAACAAATTATAATAATAAATATCATCACATTGATCCATTTATTTTTAAAAGCTTTAATTCTTTGAAGGCTTATGTGAGTTTCAACTGAAAATTGAGAAGTAGGCACTTTGTTAGTTTGCTTTTACATGTCGTGTTTTTATTCTGTATAATTTTGTTTTTGAAATTTCAAATATTTTTACTTAACAATAGCAATTACTGAAAATTGAGAATCAGGCACTTTGTTGGTTTGTTTTAGGAATTCAATTATTTTGATTTAGTAACAGTATTTACTTTTTAAATGAATCAATCTGTGTTCTATTAGGACTATACTTGTACTTTTTAAAACATTCTGTTGGTTTATTTTTACGTGTATTATCTGTTTTCCTTCTTTTTAATTCTGTTTTAAAAATTTAAATTTTTTAACTTAGTTTATATTTATATATAAATAAGTACTGTGTACAATTTGGAACAATGTTCTGTAGTGCACCTGATTATAAATAAATAAATAAATAAATAGATATAAGGATAAACTGCATCACATTACAAAATGGCGGAGTGTTTCAATGTAAAAGCTCCTTATCGAATTTATTACGCCTAAAATCAAGTGGCATAGGTAGGAACTGGTAAAATAATGGTAGGAATTCAATATGAGGGAACAAAATGACGCACAATAAAAATGTTTCAAAAGACATTAAAGTGCGGGACATGAAAGAAAACCGGGCGGAGTCAATCGGTTTAGGAAGGTCGGCCAAGAAATCGCTTTAAACCAGCGGTGTCCCGTTGTTCTTTAAATAAAATGGCACTCCTTTTTGACTATACGCACTTCAGATAATTAAAAAATGTGACTATGCTTAATGAACCTCTATCTATAGTTGTCTGTTTTCTTTCGTGTACCGCACTTCTATATCTCTTTTGTGTTGCAAAAACGGCGAACTTTCGAATTTTAAAATGATTTAATTTTGATATTTCTTGATCGATTTACCTATAAATATATTTTTTCTTGAGTCCTGTCATTAACGGTAATATGACAAACTCCGTTTGTCATATTACTTTATACAGGGACCGTCATTGTGAAGTACTACACAGGGCATTTTCTAATTGCGTGCTGATGTTAAAGGGGGTGTTTTTATGTCCTAAAGGTCTTAACTTTTGAGATACAGGATGGTAAAGTTTATAAAGAAAACATTTTTTTTCATCCCAATTCTGATGCTATTGTAGATAACTGCATGAAACTTGATACACGTATTCTATGCATTAAAGAGCATACTGATTTACCCAGGTTAATTACATATGCACGCCACTGGTAGAAATTTAAATAATTGATTGTTAATAAAAAATGCCCTTTTATGCATAAAAGACGTGTATCAAATTTCACACAGTTATTTATCTATAATAGCATCAGAATTAGGATTTAAAAAAAATGTTTTTTTAAAACTCTGTATCTCCAAAGTTAAGACTTTTAGGTTCATATTAAACTTTTTTCTTAAAAAGGTCCAAGAATCACCCCCTTTAATATTAGCATGCAATTAGGAAACGCTCTGTATAGTACTTCACAATGACGCCCCCTGGTACAAAGTAATATGACAGACGGAGACAAACGGTCACTTTTGGCATACCCGAATAGCCCAAAGTCGAACTGCATAAGTTAAAATTTTGATAAATCTGGTTCACTGGAATCAGTGCTGGCTCCCCTACTATAACTACATTGATGTGTTAATTTTGGGAAAAATATGAGTCCTGTAGTTTTTCAAATATTAATTGCAATATTAGATATTTTTTGACACCGGGTATTGAACAGAAAATTCGTTATTTTGAAGCAGTTTATTGACAGCTACTTTATGAACAATTTTACAAAATATATGCAACAAAACTAAGCCATTTTTGAGGTTGACGGCTGTGATTCTAATGGTTCCATTCCTTCTAAATCGTTGTCTTCCTCTGAAAATGGTGAGGTTCCTCATCACCAGTGTGATAACTAAATCAACAATAACAGTTTCAATTTTGCCATCTACTTCCCAGTATTTATCTTCAATAGAACGAACATGTCTAACATAGGATTTCCAATTTTCAGCCGATATTGAGTCAATCGTTTCTAATGTTATTTTATTTAAATCTTTAATTGAAAGTTCACCGGTGTTGCGCTCTCGAATATATTTTTTACTGCTGCCCATGCAAGTTCAATAGGATTGAGGTCGCATATGTATGGAGGCAGTGGCGGCTTGTCAGGGTAGGCCTCTGAGGCCGCGCCTCACCCCCAAAATAAAGGAAAAGAGAATTTTTTTATATAACTTTTTATCTATTACCAATTAGAAATATACTTTTTAACAGTTTTACAACATAATAACATTAAAAAAAAAAAAACAAAATATAATCCCATAATAAATATTTTAGAAAATAAATTCTGACCACATCAAAAAACCGACCGTGCAAACCCATTCCTAACGAAAGTGCTCTCGTTTCGACTTCTGGCCTATTTATCAACGGCCGGTGCCGATGCCGGCGAGTCACCTGATTACGACAGAGCGGGATGGCGATTGCTGATGCACGCGTTTTCTATTGCATTCTTGAGGCGATAAATCTGTAGCTTGGATATGCTTTTATTGGTTATTTAAATCACATGACTAGCGAAATATTCCAACGGCTTCTTTTTACGTGGTGCGTGCGGCTGAGAAAGAAATAGGAAATAGATTGCGATAATCGCTGATTGAGGGTGTTCTGTCTTTTAAGGTGAATAAATACGCGTGAGTAAGTTTTTGTTTTGTTTTGATTTGGTAAGTTGGACCGTTCCATTTTTTGTATTTGCTTTTTGCTTTTGAAATGAATCCTATTCACGAAATTATTGCTTCATTAATTGAAACGCCTTTTTTAAGAAGAAGCGAAACTGAAAAGAAACAGATATTAGGTAGCCGTCCGACGCCGAAAATTTTAGCAATATTTAACGATAAGAGGCAAGGTAAAAAATATTCAAGAACTTTTCAAATATCTTGGTACGAAACTTATAGGTGGCTATGCGGAAGTATTTATAAAGAAAGCTTATATTGTTGGCCTTGTATTTTATTAGGTTGCGTCAAAAATAATTGGAGTTCAGGGGGCGGATATTCGGATTTAAAAAATTTTTCACGAGCAGTAAAATCGCATGAAAGTTCAAGAGAGCATATTAAAAATTCGGTAGCACTTACAAGACTGGAGCAAAATAGGGCGACTATTGCGGATGCACTACAAGAAAATGCAAGTCTTAATAAAATTGTTTATAATGAAAATGTTCGAAAAAACCGTTTATTATTAAATTATTTAATTGATGTTACTATTACTTTGGGTAAACAGGACTTGGCATTTCGAGGTCATAATGAAACAACAGATTCTTTTAACCGTGGCAATTTTAAGGAAATATTTGCATGCTTAATAAAAAGAAATGCCGAACTTACTGAACATTGTGCTAAATTTAGTAATATTTTTACGGGACAATCTAAGACTATACAAAATGAACTAATTGGTTGCATACATGACTATATTCAAGAATATATAAAAAAAGAAATCAATGACACCGATTGTTGTTTTTTGGCGTAATTGCGGATGATAGTACTGATATAACAGAAAAATCACAGTGTTCGATAACAGTTAGGTATGTGACCAACGGATCTTTAAAAGAAAGATTTTTAGGATTTTTTGACGTTAGCGATAATAGAACAGCAGAGAGCCTTTTTCATTTAATACAAAACAGCTTAGAGCCTTATGACTTTAAAAATAAATTGGTCGCGCAGTGTTACGATGGGGCTAGTGTTATGGCAGGTGAAATAAATGGGCTTCAAACAAAAGTTAGATCTATTGCTCCTTTAGCTATGTTTACTCATTGTTGCGCCCACAGATTAAATCTAGTTTTACAACAGGGAACAAAACTGATTAACCAAAGTCGTATATTTTTTGCCACTTTATTAGGAATACCAAATTATTTCCACCAATCACCAAAACGGTCTTTTGTGCTTAATCAGATAGTAGGTAAAAGAATTCCGCGAGCTGTAGAAATGCGATGGTATACACGGTCTAAAATTTTAAACTTAGTGGCTAATGAATGGGACAATTTAATTATAGTATTTGAAACTATTATTAATGACTTAAGTTCTGGAACAGAATCTATTAATGGTGCAAAAGGATTTCTAAAGCATTTTACTGATTTCGAATTTTGCCTTTTAACGCATATTTATAAACAAATTTTTAGTTGCACTGATGTACTGTTTCAAATATTACAGTTAAAGCTTTTAGATATAAATTACTGCATTTCGCAAATAAACCTTGCCAAGCAACGAATTATTGAATTTAGAAACGAGGACCATTTCAAAGAACTTTTCAATATTGCTAAAAAAGCCACTCTTCTGCCAACTAACACACGTCGAGGGCAATGTTCTAGCGACTTTGATATTTTTACTGAATATAAAATATTATATTTCAAAGTAATAGATTGTATAATTCTTCAATTAGGGACGCGGTTTGAAAATTTAAATAATTTAAATTTCTTTGCTTTAGTCGATTGCACAAAATATTCGGAATATGTTAAATGCTTTCCAGACGACTTATTAAATAATTTATTAAAAAATTATCCCAACATTTTTGACAGAGATATATTAAAGAATGAGCTTTTTGTATTGTATAGGGATGAACAATTTTCAAATTTAGATGTCGAAAAAAGTCTAGCTTTGTTATTTAAAGATTTTAAAGCAATTTTTGCGGAAGCATATAAGCTTTTTAATTTAGTTTTAACTATTCCCGCAACAAGTGTATCGGCCGAACGAAATTTTTCATGTCTTAAACAGATCAAAACCTACCTAAGAAACACAATGACATAAGAACGGCTTTCGGGTTTAGCAATGATGTCAATAGAGCAGGAATTACTGCCAGAACTTAGTGAAGACCAAAACTTTTACGACCAAATTATAGATAAATTTGCAACCTTAAAAGACAGACGTATAGATTTAATGTACAAAAAGTAGTTTTTTTTATCTTATTTCATACAACTATTTATTTTAAGTTTTAATAAACTAAATTATGTTTTTATTATCGCAATCACCGCTATATTTTAGTGATAGGTGTACATATTTTACTTGTTTTGTTTACTTTTTATTTACTTTTTTTAGAGTTTATTTTTTTAGTTTTTAATGGTTTAGTAGGCTATTGGCGATGACCTCCATTAAAAAAAAAGGTCAACGCGTCGCAGAATAATACCTCATGGGTGACGTGGAAATTTATTCACATTTAAACAAAATTAACCTCATGTAGCCTCACCCTTCAATATACTCACGAGCCGCCACTGTATGGAGGCAGCCTTAAAGGTGTATGACCGAGGTTGCGTAAAAGACTGTCAATTTTATACTTTTTTCTCTAGGCTTGTTGGCTGATATTACTTCATATAATTGATGTTTTCTCCATGTTGGATCACATACAAGATTGTTCGACGATTGTTCGATTTAAGCCACGATATCATATGAGCTTTTGTAGAGCATTATCCATTACAACGATTGATTTGGGAGGAACGTTAGGTAGAAGTTTCTCGAGCAACCACTTTTCAAAATTATCTCTATTCATCTGTCCATGATAGTCTAAAGTCCCGAGCCAAAAACTAAAGCAGCACCTGGAACAAATCCGGCTTTTGAACCAGCATGAACTATAATAAAGCGACTACTAGAGCGAATTCCCTGAACAACACCTGTAATACTTTCACTTTGCCAGCATTTGTTCACTGTCAAATCATTATCTTTGTCTATATTGCCTTACAATTGATAGATATTTCACCGGCCAGTGAAAAATATTTGTTCTCTCAATGAGCAATTTTCGTTTATTTTGGCACTTGCGACAAACAAAACCATTTGATCGTAAAAGCCGATTTAAGGTTTTATACCCGTACGGAAAATCTATTTTGTTCTTTACAGCACGAAATAGGGGTTTACAGGTCGGAACCTTCTTCAAGTTTATATAAAAATCTTCTATTGTTCGTCGAATTACTTGAAAATCACCATCGTCAATTTTATTTTTGTATGATAATCGGGGTCTTTTTTTACCAGGAGATTTTAAAGGTGAAGTAGAACATGAGCGATCATTATGTTCTCTTTGAATTTTTCTTACACCACTTTCCGAAACACCAGTGTCTAATGCAGCGCGTTCTGTTCTATTTTCAATTGGAATAGTCAAACTATTATTTTCAACTTCTCTAATACAGGCCTTTATAACGCTCGCCATAACTTCACGTGCACCGCTTCGAATTGTTTCTTCTAGCGGCAAGTGCATGGAGACTCTAGGCACATGCCAATTACAAGTGGACCAGTGCGAAATTTACTAAATCCTCGATTCATTTTCCGTGCCGCTTAGCTGGCGCACTTTATAGGTGAAGCGGCAAACTATTACAACAAATAAAATAACATAAAATTTATTTGCGTACACAAATTTTACTTTTCCGCTTTCTTAAGACTATAAACCTTTATTTTAAGGACCGCCCGGTTTTCTTTCGTGTCCCGCACTTTATACGCGTGCTCCTAAATAACTATGTATTGAACTAAAATGGGTCACACTTCACCATTCCTAATAAAATGAAATACTCATAACGAGAGAAGTTCCGGGTAAAGGAAATTTACCGATTTTTAATTTTTATATTGAGTATAGCGAAATATCGCTAAATATTTTGTTTTTTAAATATTTATAATCTCTTATACTGGGAACTTTTTCAAGGACACTGTATATTCAGAGTGTTAAGATTCGACTAATAATATAAAGTTAACGGACGAATTAGAATTAGATAGAGCTCGACCGCTAATTTTGTGTTCAATATTCACGAGTCCATATATCTTCGTTTGAGGAAAGACTGTGCCCGTATATGTCGTCCTCTATAAATGACAAAGCGAAGGGGCTCGGTCGGTTTCAACGTGACTAATTAAACTCTGTACAGATAATAGCGTTAATGCACAGTGTTGGACAACTTCCAACCAACCTCCGACAAGACATGATTGACATTAGATTAAATATCTGAACCTGATTTAGGATATCCTTAGGATGCATAAACCGATATTGAAACCACTAGTGTAGGTAAAAGTCCGAGAACATCCATTAAATATTTAAATAATAACTTAGTTTAGTGGGGTGTTTTGCAACTTCAAAGTAGAATTCTGATATGCTAAGACAAGAAAACATTTAAAAAATATGATTTATCGTAATGGGTATCAAATTAAAGAACTTAATAAGACGATTCTAGATACTATGAGGACATAAAGCTCGTTGCCCCCGACTGACTTTTGAATCGCTCGGTATATTAAACAAAATTTAGAACGATATATGAGCAAATTCTCCATTAAAAACAAATGACAGCTGGGCGAAGTTACGAAACTTTTTTTTATGGAAGGGGTGTTGTATGAAGCATGGTTTTAAAGGCCTTTTTATTTTTAATTTAAGCCCTGATTTTGAAAACATTCGATTTAGCAGTTTTCAAATGGTGAGCAATACAAATTTTATTTTGGTTTTCTGATACATGGCTTCGTGCTGGACTTTTTTCCACTAAGTGCAACAATTATTTGTCGTTGCCTTGGTTTTCTAATATTTGAAATTTTGAAACGTGTTTTTCAAGTGCCTGCACATTGCGTGGAAAAACTTAAGACAATCTTGTTGGATCCTCAAGATATTTTGGTCAGTTTCGATGTAGAATCACTATACACAAATGTTCCTGTCAACGACTCAATTTCCATTATATCAGACAGACTGGATAATAATAATCTTGATAAGAACTTAATAGACTTAGTTGAAGTAGATACACAAATACTTATTTCTAATGGAACGATTTCCTTTCTAGATGCATGGAAAAGAAGGAAAATGGTACATTAAGACATTCTGTGCATAGAAAACCGACGCATACAAATAGATACTTAAATGCAAATTCCCATCACCATCCAGCACAAAAGAAATCGGTTATTGACTCACTAGTATTCAGAGCTATTTTGATTTCTGATCAAGATTCTTTAACATCGGAAACATCAAAACTGACCGAAGCTTTCAGAGGGAATGGCTATTGCACTGAAGACATTACGCGTTCAATTAAAAGATACAGTAATCCTCCGCCAAAGGAGAATGATAAAGAGCCACCATTAGGCAGTGTTGTTCTTCCCTACATACATGGCACTACAGACAAAATAGGACGATTACTTCGGCGGTCCAACATACATACAATCTTCAATACACGTAAGAAGATTGGACAATGCTTGCGATCCCCGAAAGATATTGTACCTTTCCAAACAGAAGAAGTATATAAAATTCCTTGCTCCTGTGGAGAAGTGTATGTGGGAGAAACAGGACGCTCAATATCAACTAGACTTAAGGAACATGAACGATGTATTAAAAAGAAACAAATTGTTCAATCTGCTGTAGCTGAACACCAGCATAACACTGGTCATTTTATAAATGTAAAGGAAACCAAGGTTCTAGCATCGGTTCCAGGTTTTCATAAACGAGAAATTAGAGGATCCATTAAAATATTTAAACATACCAAAAATTTCAATTTCAATTTTCCTCACATGTGGAAACCGATCTTAACACAGGGTCACGGTTCACATCACGGGTATAAAAACCGATCTTAACACAGCTCATTCAGTGTTCAGATCTCGTGGAGTAAAGATCCCTGAAGATGCCTCAGGAAATCGAAGGCGAAACGTCGGATAGTAATTCCAATTTGACACGGTCTAATTCCAAGAACCATGATTTCTTAACTGACCAAAGCCGTGAAAGGTTCCGTTCTATGTTCTAAAAGTTTTCGAAAATATGTAATTGAAATGACTCGTTTGTTTGAAGAAAAAATCGAAGCCGTTATCATCATTGCCGAGGCTAACCTGAATTATGCTGCAGTTCGCATCTTCAAAGAACGCTTTCCGGAATGACCAATGTGCAGGAAACACTTCCAGAATTTATTGTCAAAATGGGGACTGTAAAAGAAACCTAAAATTAGCGGAAACATGAAAGTTCAGGTAGCTGAAATGGTCGTAAATACTAAAAAATGTACCAAGCAAGCAGCTGAGACACGCAATATTTCGCGTTCGTCCATTAAGAAAATTTTAAAATTCAATAAATTTTATCCTTATAAAATGGGAATTGTCCACGAATTAACCTTTGATAAGCGACTAGAGTTTTTGCGAGATTACGGCAAAAAGGATTACAACAAATCTCAGTTATCTGTGCAATATTTGTTTTTGTGGTCTCTTTCTTAAGTGGAAAAGTCAACACTCAAAATTGTAGATATTGGAATGATGAAAAGCCCTATGTATTTCACGAAGGACATACCCAGTTTTCTCAAAAAATAAATGTTTGGGTGACCATATCATAGTTTCCATAATTTTGGAAGGAAATTTAAATAATCCCACATATCTTCGAATGCTGCAGGATACCAGCACTCCACTTATTGATGATGGCGCTCAAAACCCACATGGTGACTTTGGCATTACGTCTAAACAGGACGATGCCTCGCTACATTATTTTAGAGACACTAGAAATTACTTGGATGTAATTTATCCATCCGATTGGTCTTGACTAAAGGGCTCAATTTTTCAAAATGGCCACGGATTCTCTGGACGAACTGCGTGAAAGTGCCATGGATATGTGTGCAGGAATAAATCCTGAAACCCTCCAGAAAGAATTTACAAACAAGGGGTGCAAGGCGGACACATTTACAAGATGTTTCAAAATTAAAATTTGACTTTTTCTTCTTCACTCGGTTTTTTAATATTCGTTTTATCAATTAAGAAATATGGTTCTTGGGATTAAACCCGTGTCAAATTGGAATTACTGTCCGACGTTTCGTCTTCCATTGCAAGAAGCATCTTCAGGAATCTTTACTCCATGAGATTTGAACACTGAATGAGCTCGAAGAGGTTCTGGCGGGCTTTTATACCCGACTTGTGCTCGCCGAACCGTGACCATGTGTTAAGATCGATTTCCACGTGTGATGTAGACCGTAACCCGTGTCTCTATTGAAATTTTTTGTATGTTTAAATATTTCAATAGATTCTCTAACTTTTCGTTTATAAAATCCTGGAATCGATGTTAGAACCTTGATTCCCATTACATTTATTATATGGTCAGTGTTATGCTGGTGTTCAGCAGATTGAACAATTTGTATCATCGTTCATGTTCCTTAAGTTTAGTTGCTATTGAGCGTCCTGTTTCTCCCACATACACTGCTCAACAGAGACAAGGAATTTTATATACTCCTTCTGTTTGGAAAGGTGAAATATCTTTCGGGTATCACAAGCATTGTCCAGTCTTCCTACGTGTATTAAAGATTGTACGTTGTTGGACCGCCGAAGTAATCGTCCTATTTTGTCTGTAGTGCCATGTATATATGGAAGAATAACGCTACCTAACGGCGGCTCTTTAACATTGAACGCGTAATATCTTCAGTGCAATAGCCATTCCCTCTGAGAGCTTCAGTCAGTATCGATGTTTCCGATGTTATACTAGTGAATTAACAACCGATTTCTTTTGTGCTGGATGGTGATGAGAATTTGTATTTAAGTATCTATTTGTATGCGTCGGTTTTCTAATGTACCGTTTTCCTTCCTTTGAACACACACGTAGAAAGCGGATCGTTCCTATTAGATCATTTTCCATCGTGAACTTGATACTATGATGTTGTTGATTAATGGTCCAGAAATATAAGGAGATTATCCTGTCTATGTGGCCAAACAACAAAAGTATCATCTACATATATGAAACAGTGCTTTGGTTTTAGTGGAGCGGATGTTAGAGCAATATCTCAAAGGCTTCCATAAAGATATTCGCTACCACAGGTGATAGAGGAGAACCCATAGCTGTCCCTGAAATTTGTTCATAAAAAGTTCCTTGAAACATGAAATAGGTAGATGTAAGACAAGCTTCCACAAGGTCTATTAAGTTCTTATCAAGATTATTACTATACAGTATATCTGATAAAATAATGATAATACATGAGTTTCACGTTGGCATTACGTTTAAACAAGACGATGCTTTGCCACATTATTTTAAGACACTAGAAATTACTTGGATGTAATCTATCCAACCGACTGGTCGCCGAGGTTCGAAAGAGTGATCAGTTCACTCGCCAGATCTTACACTGCTTGACTATGGGCTATCTCAATTTTTCAAAATGACTCCGCATTCTCTGGACGAACTGCGTGAACGTGTCATGGATATGTGTGCAGAAATAAACCCTGAAACTCTCCAGGATGTTAGGGAAGAATTTACAAGCAGGATATTTATTTGTCAACAGGTGCAAGGCGGACATTTACAAGATGTTTTAAAATTAAAATTTGACTTCTTGACTCGGTTTTTTAATATTCGTTTTATCAATTAAGAAATCATGGTTCTTGGGATCAGACCCGTGTTAAATTGGAATTGCTATCCGACATTTCGCCTTAGATTGTAAGAGATATCTTCAACTATAGCAGATTGAACAACTTGTTTCTTTTTAATACATCGATTTTCATGTTCCTAAAGTCTAGTTGATATTGAGCGTCCTGTTTCTCCCACATATACTGCTCCACAGGAACAAGGATTTTTATATACTCTTTCTTTTTAGAAAGGTACAATAGCTTTCGGGAACCGCAAGCATTCTCCAATCTTTTCACCTGTATTAAAAATTGTACGTTGTTGGACCGCCGAAGTAATCGCCCTATTTTGACTGTAGTGCATGTATGTAGGGAAGAACAACACTACATAACGGTGGCTTTTTAACATTCTCCTTTGGTGGTGTTGGATTACTATATCTTTTAATTGAACGCGTAATATCTTCAGTGCAATAGCCACTCTCTTTGAGAGCTTCGGGCAGTCTCGATGTTTCCGATGTTCTACTAGTGAGTTAACAACCGATCTCTTTTGTGCTGAGTGTTGATGGGAATTTGTATTTAAGTATCTATTTGTATGTGTTGGTTTTCTATATACAGAATCTACTAATGTACCATTTTCCTTCCTTTGAACATATACATCTAGAAAGGGAATCGTTCCATTAGATCATTTTCCATCGTGTACTTGATATTACGATGTTGTTGATTAAGGTGATCCAGAAATATGAGATTATTCAAAAGTATCATCTACATATCTGAACCAGTGCTTTAGTTTTATTGGAGCGCATATTAGAGAAATATCCTCAAAGGCTTCTATAAAGATATTCGCTTCCACAGGAGATAGAGGAGATCCCATAGCTGCCCTTGATGTTTGTTCATAAAAAGTTCCTCGAAAAATGAAATAAGTTGATATAAGACAAGCTTACACTAGGTCTATTAAGTTCTTATCAAAATTATTATTATAGAGTATGTCTGATATAATGGAAATTGAGTCGTTGACAGGAAAATTTGTGTATAGTGATTCTACATCGAAACTGTCCAAAATATCTTCGGAATCCAACTGGATTGCCTTAAGTTTTTCCATGAAATGTGCAGAGTTTTTGATAAAAGAATCTGTTTTCCAGTAAATGGATTAAGAAAATTTGAAAGATATTTACCTAGTTTGTACGGGGGCGAGTTTATTGCACTGACGATCGGTCGAAGTGGTACATTGTCCTTGTGAATCTTAGGAAGGCCGAAAAGTTGCTTCTACTTGCAGGGTCTGCCTGCACAACCTTATAGGTGCTGTTGTCTAAAAGTTGAGTAATCTTTTCCACGAATTCCATTCTGTCCATCAGGACTGTGACGTTGCCTTTATCTGCTGGAAGTACCAGAATGTTTGCGTCTTCATGATCTTCGCCGTCTCTTATCTGACTTCATCGGCATGTTCCACTGGTAATCTTCGGATTGCTGCTTCAACAGAGGATACTATGTCTTCTACAGGAATGCTACTCGGTGCTATTGCGAAATTTTGGCCTTGGAAATGACGGAATGTTCTACTTCGGTTAACAGCTTCCACGACAAGTTTAATAACTGTATTTTGCAGAGGTTTGCAGACAGCTTTTGTTGCTTAAGTATAACTTCTTGATGGATTTTTTCTGCCTGTGAGTTGGTGATGTTGTCCAATCTTAAAACATGGTCAAAGTTCGGCGAGCACAAGGCGGGTATAAAAGCTCGCCTCAATCTCTTCGGGCTCATTCAGTGTTCAGATCTCGTAAAGTAAAGATCCCTGAAGATGCCTCGTGCTATTGAAGGCGAAATGTCAGATAGTAATTCCAATTTGACTTTATTATTATTTTATTAGATTTTTTTTTGTGCTATATCAGGAAAGGGGGAAAATATATGTAAAAGGATTTTAGGGGCGGCAAAAAACAAAAGAAAAACGTGGTATGTAAGGCAAATAAAAAAATAAAACAAAATTCCTTTGTTAAAAACTTGCCGACATTTCGACATTATTTTAAGTCTTTTTCAAGGCTATTTTAATAATCAGGAATCTTTGGGTCAAAGGCAAAAACTCAATTGAAATTAGAACACAAAAGGGGAAAACACTATTTAAATAGAATATCATTTGATGTCTTATTATTTACTCCGTAACTTAGACACCGGAGCACAACAAGTACTATACAAGTACCTGTGTCAAATTCACGGAGTAATTAATAAAATACCAAATGATATTCTATTTAAATAGTGTTTTTTCATTTTGTATTCTAATTGGAGATGCTTTTTCCCTTTGACCCAAATATTCCTCATGTTTAAAAATAGTCTTGAAAAAGACTTAAAATAAAGTCGAAACGTCGGCGAGTTTTTAACAAAGGAATAAGAACACTAGAATTTTTTTCGAATTTTTCTATTATATCTTAAATTAAAATTAGGGTTAAGTATAATAGCTTTGTCAATAAGATTTTAGGGTCTGGATAAGAAAGCATACTGAAAAAAAAAATTGAAATTGAAAAATGAAGTAGATCAAAAAATAGAATAAATTTCATTGATCTCGCCCAAAATGTTTTAAGTTCCAACGTATTTTTTTGACCAAATGAACATATTTATAATAAAAATAATAAATAGGTTAGTGGTGTTAAATATGATATCACCTTCTTCTTCGGTATACGTACGATTCTCACAATTGTTCTTTGTATTCATTAATTCATTCATAAAACCATTCTAAATTTTGCTACGTAAAATTCCCGGTAAACAAAGATCCGAAACGTGTGGGAAAACAACAATACATTTTGTCATCATACAAACGGGAAATTTCATCGCAACTGTGTACAATTTGTTTCCAATGTTTTGAGTATCTGTCGAGATACGCTCCAATACTCTAAACTTTAATAACTATTGTAAACCGTCGGCAATATTTGCTGTATTCTGAATTATTTTGCAGAAGCCGAATAAAATACGAAATATTCAAAACGTCCAATTTGCGAATCATTTCCTGCGTGAGTGTTGATACAGATAACAAATTAATGTCCAATTTGAAACGTTACGCCTAAAATGTCTTTTCCCATGATAGTTGTGTAAAGTATATGTTTTGCTGTCTGTTTATTACAAAATTCGCAGTGCCGTCTGGTTTTCGATCTTTCTATAAATTATACAGGCCAACACACAATTACATTAGTCACTAATCACATAAAAATTTTCTTTTATACGTCTTTCTAGAATGGAGTTTACTAAGGCAGTCTCGCTGAAGGCTCCAGCAGTAGTCCGTCATCATGTGGCTATCCTTTCGTCCTTGATAACGATCTTCCACAGTTTTAATATCCTGATGGAATCTTTCCCCCTGTTCTTCACTACAATCACCTAAGTTTCTGGCAAACGATCTAGGTGGCTGTGGAGGTAGTGAACTTTTATACTAATGTTACAGCCGAGAATATTAAAATTTGAAAGCATAGTTTCCACTAATTCTACGTAATTCTCTGCTTTATGATTGCCAAGAAAATTTTGTACTACTTGAACAAATGAACACCAAGCGTTAGATTCAGTCTCGTTCATTGATTTGGTGAATTGTGGATCTTTAACAAGTTGCCTTATTTGAGGACCATCAAATATACCAGCTTTTAGTTTTTCCGTGCTAATGCTAGGAAATTTACGTGATAAATACCCAAAACTCCGTTTTTTGCGTTTCGACACGTTATCTATCTAGGAAATTAGGGTAATACAAAAATGTATTTTCTCCAATTTTATAGTTGATTGTCGATATCGTTACCAATACAAAAAACGGGGACCTTTTTTTTTGGTCAGTTCGTTTTTTCTCCCCCCCCTCATCTCCTCATTACGACACAATGCAGCTGATTTATGTCTACATCTATATATATATATATATATATATATATATATATATATATATTTATATTTTAAATAAGTAGTAAAATTATAAATAAAATAAACAATCAGTTAAATAAACCGGAAAAACCTATTATACCTAATTAAAACCTGTTATCTGCATTTACACTCAAAAATAAACAGCAATTTAATATATAATATATCAAATAAATAATTTATTCTATTTCCATCTCGATTTAAAGCCTTCACAAATTGCTTCATTAGGCCTAGCTTGATATGCACTGCGGAAGTAAGATTTTTTCTCTTGAAACCAAAGATTCGTTGATCACGTTTTGTTTCCCTTGAATCATGACATCTCTGGAAGGCCAATTTTTGTTAACCCAGTGCTCATTTTTAGCTCCGCTGTCTCAAAGACACAAAAAACAAGGATATTTTGTATAACCACTCTGCTGTCCAAGGAGGAAGTTAACCATTTTTAAATCAACACAAATTACCCACTGATGTTCTTTGTATTTAATTTTTCTCAAAACTAATGCAATTGTTTCATATTTTTCCTTCATGGTAGTAGAATGACCAATAGAAATTGAGCCATATTTGTTACCGATGTAAAAGAACACATTTTAAACTACGTTTTGAACTGTCAATAAAAAGGCTCCAATCATCTGGAGTGTACTCAAGCAAACCCATTTTTTCTAAGAGCCCTTTTATATTGTTGCAGAATACCAAGTCATTTTCCTGAGCGAAAAAAGGCAGCAGATCCCTATCTCTTTTACGATAAAATGTAATATTAGTACCTGGACAAACTAGATTTTTTTCTTTTAATCTGGATGCAAGTAATTCAGCGGATTCCTTTGAGAGATTCAAGTCTCTTATAAGATCGTTTAGTTCTTCTTGATTGAAACGGAGTTGCTAAATCTGCTTCAAATTCGTTGTCGTTTTCTGATTGAATTCTTTGAATTTCGTCAGACGTTAATGTTTCTGCATCATCTTCTGTCAGTTCGGGTAGACTGCTGAATGGTGGAACGGGTATTTATTCCGAATGTGCTACAGGCCTTCTTGCAGAATCTAGATCATGATATGTCCATTTGTGTCTATTGTTTCTATTTATGCTTTTAATATTAACGAGACAAAAATAGCAGTCGTCATGATGGTTTCGCGGTTCTCTCCAAACAATTGGTACACCAAACTTTAGGCACTTCCTCTTTCCAGTTGTCCACTGTCGCAAATGTTCAACACATGTTTTACATATGAAATATGGGGCCCAGGATTTATCTTGATCTCCTAAATGAACGCCAAAATAGGCAAGATAAGCTCTTTTCACAAAGTCAGAAATCGTTTTTCTGCTCTCTTTCAAAGTGTATTCACCACACACATAACAAAAAACATCGGCATGATTTACACAGGTACGTCTGTTGTGGATGCCATTGTTCCAGTTTAGTATTTTGATACTACAAAACGACCAAAATTTATACAAAATGATAGCAAACTTTACTTGGGAAAACTCAGTAATATACTAATCCGAGTACAGCCAAGCAGGTATAGAAGGATCGGGTCATAGGCAATTACAGGTATAAAAGTAATTAAGAGCAGTGTATTGAGTAGTTCCTAGTATAGGAACATTGGGTCAGGGACAATTCCAGGTATCCATTTGGTTAATTAGATTTTGGGAAATTTCTATTTTGGCGATTAAGTACATATTTATCTCTTTATTAGTTGTCCTTTATCAGAAAAAAATATCAATTAACCTGTAACCTGTATCTCAAAAACTAGAGCTGATAGAAAAAATCTGGTGGCATTTTTGGAATCAGCACATTAAAAACATCTAAAATCAGATGTTAGATTTCCGGCACCAAATTTTTGTTTTCATTTTGTTACTCTGTGTTATTTTTCAAAAATTATTTAGGTTTATTCTACTCAAGCCCATGGTGGGAAGAAAACATGCTCAAGCCTTCATTCTTTACAGTGGTGTGAATAAAATAAAAATTTACACGTCCGTTCAACATCTGTGCTCTGTAGAGATTAAAGAGGCTATTTAATACAACTAAGTGAATAAATGCTAGTTTTTTTCCAAAAAGGGAGCATAATTTGCTCTTGAAGGGATTTTACAATTTTTGACGCCGGCTTCGTAAATCAAATTTTCAACGTGAAATTAAATATTTTTTACTTTTTTAGTGCTTTTTTTAAGTGGATTTTATTTTTGTATAAAATTTTTTATTAAAGTGTACAGGGTGTCCCAAATTCGAAGGTGACCATTGGGATCTTGGAAACCGTAAGAGATACGAATAAATTATGGCAAAGTTGCGTATTTTGGTGCTCAATAAAATGCCGTTTGGAAATTGAAAAAATTCCGACTAATTTCGGAGATAACCGAAAAAAACCGAAAGTTCAAATTTTTTTATTTATTTTCTGCTGACTTTATTTAAAGAGATATTGCAAAACAAATTGCACTTTTTCATTGCCACTTTTTTAGTTTTTTAAAGTGGCCTTATTACTTTTTTGATTTGACGTTTCGGTTTTTCGGATCCATCATCAAGTTCATTTTTTTAAATACGGACCTGGATTTTTTATTTCAAATTTCGAAAGAGCTCGAAATTCTAAGCACAACAATATATCACACATATTATTTCAATAAATTATAAGGCTTTAAAATTAATAAAAACAAAATTTAATGTTAAAAAACGTTAGGTGGCTATGAAACAAAAAAAAACATCTGATTATTATTTTGAGTTACGTTACTATGGTGATTTACAGTGACATTTTCTTTTATCGTTTTTATTATTTATTGTGCGTTATAACTAATAAAAAATGTTTACCAAATTAGAAAAACGTGATATGCTACGAATTTATTACAAATTAAATCGAAACTCTAGACTTTCAAGTCAAGAATATTTTATTCAATATCCCGAGCGAAGACAGCCTCATGAAAATTATTTTGCTAAACTTGATACCAACTTGTTACAATTTGGAAGCTTTAACAAACCTAGAAATAAATATGGTCGTAGAGTTGATGAAAATGAAGAGGAAAACATCATTAATACGGTAAAATAATAAAGTTTTAATTTAAATTCATATCTTATACTTTTTTTTCATTTAAGGTCAATAATGCTCCTAGGGGGTCAACTAGGTTTTACGAAAATGAGTTGCAAATACCTAGAATGCGAATATGGCGCACATTACAAGCCAATAAGTATCGACCATACAAAATTCACCTTAGTCAAAAACTTATATAGGTGACGATATACGAATGGATTTTTGTAACTGGCTTCAAAATAAATGTGAGGAAGATAACAATTTTTTATCTAAGGTAATTTGGACTGACGAGTGTAATTTTACAACCTATGGAATCTTTAACCGACATAATGAGCATTATTGGTCGGTAGATAAACCTCATCAACATCAGGAAGTAAGAGCACAAGGAAGAGTATCTTTCAATGTATGGGTCGGGATGTGGCGCAATAAAATTCTAGGTCCAATAATATATGAAGGTACCCTAACGTCAAATAGATATCGCGAATTAATATTAGAAAACAGCAGGATGGTGCACCACCGCATAATGGACGTGAAGTTGCACAATTTTTAGATGCCTTGTTTCCAAATAAATGGATCGGAAATACTGGACCTGTGCGATGGCCTGCGAGAAGTCCTGATCTTAATCCGTTGGATTACTTCTTATGGGGGTTTCTACAAAATCGTTTATATCGCAATATACCCGATAACATTAACCAACTTCAAGAAAATTTAATTAGGGAGGTTAGAGCCATTCCTGCTAGAACCATACAACGGGCGATATTAAAAATTCGTAGACTTGCAGCAAGATGCATTGAAGCACAGGGTTTTCAGTTTGAATACCTTTTATAATATGTAATTATTTTTGTATACTTTAGTTTTAAAAATTCGATAAGTTTGTTTATTTATGTTGTCACTTCTGATATACCTAGCTTTAGTTTTTTCTAAATAAAGGTTACAAACAATTTTTGTGTTGTTCTATTAAACGGTTGCTACAACGTTGGCGCGTTATAGCTGTGTGTTACAGTTAAAAAAAAACATTACAATGAGTATTATATTAGTAAACGTCAGTATAAATCTCCATGGTAACTTAAAATAATAATTTCATGGATTTATTATTGTTTCATAGCCACCTTAACGTATTTTAAATATAAATTATGTTTTTACCAATTTTAGAGTATTATAATTGATTAAAATAATATGTGCGATATATTGTTGTGCTTAGAATTTCGAGCTCTTTCGAAATTTGAAATAAAAAATCCAGGTCCGTATTTAAAAAAATGAACTTGATGATGGATCCGAAAAACCGAAACGTCAAATCAAAAAAGTAATAACGCCACTTTAAAAAACTAAAAAAGTGGCAATGAAAAAGGGTAATTTGTTTTGTAATATCTCTTTAAATAAAGTCAGCAGAAAATAAATAAAAAAATTTGAACTTTCGGTTTTTTTCGGTTATCTCCGAAATTAGTCGGAATTTTGTCAATTTCCAAACGGCATTTTATTGAGCACCAAAATACGCAACTTTGCCATAATTTAATTTTTTTCGTATCTCTTACGGTTTCCAAAATCCCAATGGCCACCTTCGAATTTGGGACACCCCGTACAGTGTGATACTAAAATAATAAGGCGTTTTTGGCTCCTAAGATGCTCCTGAACTTTACAGGGCTTTGAAATGCGCTAGAACACCTTTCTGTTTTCATACGGGTTCAACAAATCTTCAATTAGTTTATGAACACCCTGTATGTTCTACCTATATGCGAAATATAGAAGAATCAATGTTAAATCACGAATTAATCAAAAAAGTTGATTACGGGAAGAAAGTTAAGAAGATACATGTTCATAAGTAAAAAAAATGCAATTTTTGCAAAAAAAAGCACTCACAATTTTCCGGTTTAATAAAATTTAAGTAAATCCGCCAAGAGAAATTGCTGTAAATTATTTTCAAGTTCGAAAGTTGGCCGCTAGGGGCGTAACAGCAACAAAAAAGTGTAAATGTCAATTTTCCCTTAAATTTTCCTAACTGGGTAGGTTGAAAATATAAACATTGCATTCTTCAACTAATTACGCAATTTTTTTCTTAATATTTATGTCTATTTTCAAAAATAAAATGGTGGGGGAAGGTCAAACATTTTTACTTTCAAATGTTAATATCCCTTTTTTAGATGAACCGGTTTTATTCGACATGATGCCGAAAAAAAAAACGCTTTTTTGCTCTACTCGTGGAGATATAAACTGTATCGTAATGGCTTTGTTAGTAGTCGATGTTTCGAAATTTTCCAAATAATGCCGATTTTCTCAAAAAAATCAAATGGTACGCTATGAGTTTAGACAGTTTATTTGGTGGTTATGAAAGCCATTATTTAGTGAAATAAAAAATCCAGGTCAGCATTTAAATTAAGAAAGTTGAGGACGATCTCTCGAACCCGAAATGTCGAATTGCAGGGGACAAAAAGTTACAACGGCAAAGTGAAAATTATTTTTATCACTCATTTTAATTAAATCTAAAATTTTAGGAAAACCAATAGAAACTTTAGTAATCTTGCATAACTGTAAAGAATAAAACTGAACAAAGGAACAAAACAAAAAATACTAAAACTCAGTCTCATAATCACATAAGCTTCGCAATAAAATAGCTGAAGCTAGGGCGAGGCAGGCAGGATTCTGTTTGGGCAAAAAAAATTATACCGAGTTCTGAGCAAGGCTTCAATGAAACAACAAAAAAAAACAACGAAATAAACTAACTAAACTAATAACAAATATAATTAAAATTACTGAAAACTACTTTCGCAAATGTTCAAAATGCTGGCCGTCATTGTCAATACAAAGTTGCAAACCTCCCTGTGTCGATTGGACTGCAGCCTCCATTTCTGCTATAGAGATACTTTGGATGGCATTCCTAATACGGTCCACCAGTTAAGTAATTTTAAATATATGTATTATTAGTTGTACGAAAGCGTAGAATGGCCACAATTTTTTTATTTTTATTTTTGTAACAAATTCCGTCTTCTATCTCGGAATTCCGACTTCTATCTCGGAATTAATAATAATAATAATAATAATAATAATAATAATAATAATAATAATAAACACGTTTATTATTCCAAAAGAAAATTACAAATTAAAAAAAATAAACATAAACATCTACAATAGGAATAAAAGGCCACTTATCAGCTTCCTTCACAAGCGAAGGGGCTGTTGAAGCCTATTAAATAATTATAAAAAAATATTATTAACTTTCATAAAGAAAGTTAGTTTGAAGTTTTTCTAAAAAAGAGTGGTGCAGGGTGATTAAACAAAAAATATATATATATATATACATACGAAAGTACGCGTCCAAGTTAATAGCGCTATGCTACTGAGGCACGAGACAGAAAATGAGAGAGAATTATTTTAGACATATGCAAAGTAGAGAGGGGATGTACAAGAAAATAAATACTAGTTTTTTTGTTTAACGAGGTCCGCTGTTATTGTAGTTGTTGGCCGAGCAATTTATTTTTCATTGATTTTTTAAAGGATGCAACTGACAGTGACGTACTGGTTATTTTATATTTGTTGATTAAGTTAGCAATTTGATAAGAATAACTTTTTTTAAACTGTTCTTTGTTGTGTAAAGGTACTGATAGCAGATACTGTCGGCGTAAATTTAAATTATGCACATCCGTACGGTATTGAAGTTTATCGAGGAGATATGGAGGATGGTGAAATTTTAAAATTTTGTAAAAAAAGCAGATAGAGTGTAAGATACGACGATGTTGCATGTTAAGCCAGCCCAATTCGGGCAGTTTATGTGAAATCCTCTGCCTTCGTCTAATACCATAAATAAAACGTATGCATGAATTTTGTACCTTTTGAACCCGATTTTTAGCCTGTAAATCAAGGAAAGGACCATAAACGTTGTCTGCGAAATTAAATTGTGACAAAATAAGAGTATCGGACAACAAGGCCTTGGTTTTTTGATTAAGTACATGTCGCTGAGAGTACAAAGGTTTTAATACTGAGAATGCTTTTTGAAGGCATGAAGTTACGTGATCATTAAATTTTAGTTTATTGTCTATGACAAGCCCGAGACTTTTAGACGAGTTTTTAAAAGCAACAGGGTTGGTGCCGATTTCGATTTTAATGGTGGATTCAAGACGTAAGCGTTCAGTCTCGTTACAAAATAATAATGCTGCGGATTTACTTGGGTTAATCTTAAGAAGATGTTCATTGGATTTACTGAAAAGATAGTGTAAGTCATGGTTGATTTGATTGTTTGCTATATTTGGGCTGATTGGGGTTAAAAGATAGGTAAATTTGAGTATCGTCTGCATAGAGGTGGTACTTGCAGTGACGAAGTGATTTGATGAAATTAAATGTGTAAATACTGTACAGAAGAGGACCGAGAACGCTGCCTTGGGGAACACCCGCTGTGATATTGAGTAAATCGGATTGTTTGCCATTCAAAATTATCCTCTGGCTTCTGTCCGAGAGGAAAGACGCCAACATTGCCACCGCCGACTGGCCAAAGCCAATATATTTTAGAATAGAAAGCAATATATTATGATGAATCAAGTCGAAAGCTTTTGTGTAATCTAATAGAATGAGAACAGTTGCCTGGTTAAAATTTTGTGCTCTGACAATATCATCTACAATATCGGATAAGGCAGTGGCGCAACTGTACCCGGTTCTGAACCCAGATTGTTTATAGGGGATGATATTATTACTGGATACATATGAAGAAATTTGAGATTCCATTACTTTTTCCAGAATTTTGGAGAGCGTAGGTAACAAGGAAATCGACCTTAGTTGACTAAAGTCGGTAGGATTTTTTACTTTAGCTAGTGGGATGACATGTGCTAACTTCCAATTTTTTGGAAAATATTGTCGTAAAATACAACAGTTGACAATGTGTGTTATGTATGGAATAACAACAGGACAGCACAAGCAAATTAGAGTAATATTTAGGTTATCTGCACCGAACGACTTAGACTTAATACTGAGAATAATATTGGCTAACAGTTCTAAGTAACTCAGAAAGGAGATTATTATTGTAAAAATCGATTAAATCTTGTTTGGGACCAGTACGATTTTTTGTTAATTCTGTAAAAAATGTGTTCATTTGATTTATGTTTTGAAGTTATTCGGGAATGTTCTTGTGAGATTTGTTTAGAATATTTAATCTTTTTAATTCTGCCCATTTGTCTTTGATACTGCAATTGTGAAATTTATTGTTTAAATAAACTTTTTTTTCAGTTCTTATGGAATTAGTCGCTAAATTTCGGAGCTGCTTATAATAATTCCAATGCTCGGTAAGTCTGGTACGTCTGAATCGATTTAAAGCCTGATTTCTAAGGTTTTTTAAAAGCCTAATGTTGTCAGTCATCCAGGGACAGTAGGGTTCCGACTTCTATCTCGGAATTCCGACTTCTATCTCGGAATTCCGACTTCTCTCTCGGGGTCTTCTACCCTTAACGACCTCACTGCCACTTTTATGCATACTATATATTATTATTAGACCTATTGGCAACAACTTCCAATTAATATTTTGACTACTTAGTTTTGTCCGGGACCTGGGACATAATATGAAAATATGACTTTTCTCATTCAATAAAATTTGTTTCAGTTTTCTAATCCTGTCACTTTTATTCATAGAGTTGTCATTTCTAGACACATTGGTAATTGCATATTATGCGATATGTCTCAACGTGACATTAATTAGCTAGCCGCAATGAAGACAAAAGCATTAACTAAATTACCCAATTAAACTGGTTGTGTCGAAGAAGTCTGCACCGGCATATGAAGGTTTTAGTTTCTTGATAAATATTAATAAATGTCATTTTAACAACCAAAATAGAATATGAAAAATTCACCATATTTAAATAACAAAATTATTGCCACACTTCCACTGGGAAAGTCGGAACTAATTTCATTTTACGTATCCATTTATTTTCGAATGTATTATCACAAGAGAGAGTTTTCTTAATAGAAGATTATCTTGTTTAAAATAAATTTAATCCGTACATACTAGTTGTGGTAAAACTTATTTAAACTAAAATTACTTTAGTTTTAACAACGTGTTTTATAGTAGCAAAAGAAGGATTAATTATAGATTACGTGGAAACTATGATACATAAAATTGAAATGAGCTTTTTAGTATTATTTCCTAGGGACGGAGTACCGAGTGACCAGGTATTTTTCATATACCATACCCTCTTTTTAATTAACGCAATAGCAAATAATTTTATGGATAAATACCAGTAGTTCAAATATTAGAATTACTATATTAATTATCAAACTCAAACATAGCTTTACTCTATAAAGAATAAAATATCTTCAATTCATAAAGCAGTGTATACAAAAAAAAAAAATCTGTAAATTTCCTTTGCCAGGAATTTCCCTTGTTATGAATGATTCCTTTTATTAGGACCAATTTAGTTTAGTACGTTTAGTACCTAACCCTGTAATGGTTCCAGAGTCATGGTGATCCGTCAGTCAGTTAGTCAGTGTTCTTTTACACTCTAAAAGTCAGTGATTCGATTCATTTTTTATACAGAGTTCGACATAAAAAACTCCCACATTTTACTCAGCCACTGCTTAGAATTCAAAAGTGTGGGGAGAGCCGTAGAACGGTATTTGTGTAAATTACATCTGAAGTTTCCAGTTGTCATCACGTCATTAGACAGGAAAGCATCGTGCGTTAATTGTTGGGACGTATATCATAAACAACTAGACTATTATCCACTTATCCACCGATCTCGTAAAAGGGAAGTATTGTAGTCGTGAATAAACTCTCCCTTCCGGATTTTTACAGATCTTTACGGTCTAGGGCCATTAAATGCCAAAAATCAAATATGACAGAACAAAATTGCGTATATAATGCAAATATCTAAAAAAAACTACTTATACAATTTATCTGAAATAGTACACAAAAATCAAGTATTACGTGGAAATCATCTAGTAAAATTTTGGTCCGAATCCAAGATAGTGAAACAAAATGGCGGCCCAATAAAGTATTAAAAATCAACCTGATAAATCTAGTTATTTAGATTAATTTCAAATTTTGTGCAAAAATTAAGTGTGATGTGGGAATGAAATGGTAAAAAATTCAAGCTGGCGGAACAAAATAGCGACTAAATAAAATGATGGTAATCGTGAAAAAAAATCCCACTTCAGGGTTTTTCTGCTTATCAATTTGGAGCAAATTAAAAAACAAAATGGCGGCTTGGTGAAATGTTAAAAAAATATCCAAATTTCGTCCAATTTGGCTCAGAGATCAAGTATTACATGGAACTGAACCGGTAACATTTTGGCATGAATCCAAGATGGCGGCCTAATAAAATAATTAAAAAATTAGCCTGAAAAAACCACATATGATTAATTTCAAATGTTGTGCAAGTATTAAGTGTGAAATAAAAATAATCTAGTGAAACTGTAAAACGAATACAAAATGGCGCAACAAAATTCTTGTGAAAAAATTTCTTTTCAATTAACTTCAATATTCCCACAAAATAAGAATTAATAGCCCTAACACTGGAATCTGTGGTGGACGATAGATCAAAATACAAGAGTTCTAACCACACTACACCACAACTTGTTACGTTTTGGACGCGCGTTTCGCTAACCAAGTTAGCATCATCAGCAGACGATATAAACTAAAGTAACTTATCCTAACCGAGAGTATTTATAGGTAAATGTGGTCACATTTGAAGAAAAAAGAATGTTTTTACTTAAAAGCTGACAAAGGAAATAAGGTTATTATACTAGACAAAACAGATTATCTTGAAAGAGTAGACCATTTGATTCAAACTGGTCCCTACGATTTAATTGAGAAGAACCCGTTATCAAAAATGATAACAGAAGTAAAAAATACCTTAAAACAGTGTAAAAACCTTGTGTCCGATAAGCTAAAATTTAAACTAACACATTGTAACCCACAGTTATCTAAACTGTATTGCCTTCCCAAAATCCATAAACCTGGGAAGTCCATGAGACCTATTGTTTCAGCTGTTGGATCACCAACGTACAATATTTCAAAATGGTTAGTAGAAGAATTCGGCAAATTAAATATCTCGTATGATAACTTTGAGGTTACTAACTCGTTAGAATTCTTAGATAAAATTAAGAATGTTCACTTATAAGAAGGTGAAATTTTAATATCGTTTGATGTAAGCTCATTGTTTCCTAGTGTACCCATACCACTAGCTTTAGAGTACCTAAAGGAACTACTTGAAATCAGTAATTTGAAGAAAGAAATTATTGATGAATATTTACTTCTTACAAAATTATGTATGAATCAAAATTTTTTTCAGTTCAACAATAAATATTATAAACAACTTGCGGGAACTGCGATGGGCAATTGCTTATCTACGTTCCTTGCAAATTTTGTATGGGTAGATTAGAAATCCAGTTCAAAAAAGAACTCAAGTATTTCCCAAGGGTGTGGTATAGATACGTAGACGATATATTTGCTATTTTTGATACTAAAACAGAAAATTTGGACACTTTCTTAGAAACATTAAACAATAAATATTCTTCTATTAATTGTTCGTACGAAAAGGAGAACAATGGGCAATTACCTTTTCTCGACACGTTAGTTATTAGAAATAACGATAAATTAGAATTTGATATTTATAGGAAATTTATTAATACTGATAGGTATATAACATCCGACTCATTTCATTGCCGTCAACACAAAATGGCAGCATTTCATTTCTTAACTCACAGATCAGTCAATTTTCCATTAAGTAAAGAACGTTTTAACAATGAAATGAATCGGATTAAAAATATAGCTAAAAGTAATGGATATAATGGTAATTTTGTACATAAATTAGTAAATTGACATAAGCATAAGAAAATGTTAAAAGATGCCACTACTCTTCAAGCACCTGAAGCTCCCAATAAGTTCATAGTAATCCCATATGATCCCAGATATACGAGAGGTCTAGAGAAAGTATTTAAAAACGTAGGTTTTAGAGTAGCCAATAAAACGGAGAACAGTTTGAAAAATCTCCTTGGAAACCCTGAAGACAAAGTCGATTTGAAGGAGAGGAGGCATCTATGAAATTAGCTGTAATGACTGCGATCTAAAATATGTTGGGCAAACTAAACGCTCCATAAACGTTCGTTTTAAAGAACACATGGCACATTTAAGATACGAAGAACAGAAAAGTCAAGCGTTGCCCAACATGCTTTAGAAAACAATCACCAAATAGGAATAAATAATCTTAAGTTGATTAAAAATGTATCTAATAATAGATTATTGGATGCATTTGAGAGTATAAAAATAGTTAAATGTGGTAAGAAAGCACTAAATAAAGACAGAGTGCATATTAACTATAGTCCCCTCTATTGTTTACTTGACAATGGTGCAGTCGGGCGCAACCAAATCTGACCACATTTACTTATAAATAGTCTCGGTTAGGATAAGTTACTTTAGTTTATATCATCTACTGATGATGCTAACTTGGTTAGCGAAACGCGCGTTCAGAACGTAACGAGTTGTGGTGTAGTGTGGTTAGAACTCTTGTATTTTGAGGAATTAATAGGACTAAACTGGTACGAACTAAACATGACGGAACAAAATGGTGGTCAAAAATCGTTATAAATCAATTTATTTAAAATTTTAAAAATCAAGTGTGGCGTAGGTAGAAACTGGTAAAATATTGGTAGGAATCCAATATGGTGGTACAAAATGGCGCCTAATATAAACGTTTGAAATCACGATATATGTATATCTGTTACTAAATGACTATGTGCGAAATAAATTAGGTTACATTTCCCTATTTCTAATATAAGGAAAGATTCATAACGAGAGAAGTTCCGGGTAAAGGAAATTTACCGTTTTTTTTTATTTGCGGATACCTCTAGGTCAAGGTTTTTGCAGACATATAAAGAACCACTGCTGACTTAAAAGCTGCTATGCGCCAAGAAAAAAAAAAATATAAATAAGTATTTTGTTTGTCAAAATTGTCAGAACTCCTTTCTTGCTAATTATTATTTTCAATTTTTTTTATTATACAGGGTGTTAAAATTAAAATAATTGCTTTTACGAGATCCAAGTAACTTTCATCTACAGGGTGTCTGTAAAAAATCTAGCAAAATATACCTGCCTCAGTTTTTTGTGACTATGCGAAAGCCTTTGTTTGTGTTAGTCATGAAATTCTGATAAACAAACTAAATTTTTATGGAATTCGTGGTACTTCTTTAAATTGGTTCAAATCTTATCTTGGGAAAAGGCAACAAGTTGTAAGGGCTAATGGTTCCGATTCTGATTGTCAGTTGATTACAAGTGGAGTCCCTCAAGGTTCAGTCTTGGGACCTATTCTCTTTTTGTTATACATTAATGATATCACGAACCTTAAAATTAATGGAAGAATTTCCCTTTTTGCTGACGACACAAGCATAACTTGGAGTGATTTTGATACAACGTCTTTACACTCTAGTATCTCCAAAGACTTGGTTATAATTAAGACTTGGTCCGATTCCAGTATGCTTTGTTTTAATGTCGATAAAACGGTGGCGTTATATTATAAGGGAACTTTACAACCACTTCAGGTACATAACAGCAATATTGAATACGTAGAGTCGGTTAAATTCCTGGGTTTAAATATAAATAACAACCTAAAATGGTCTAATCATATTGACACCTTAACTAAAAAACTTTCTACCGCCTGCTTCGCCATTCGATCAGTTTCAAAAGAACTAGACGTTCCTTCTGCCGGACTTACTTATTTCTCTTTATTTGAATCCCACCTCCGCTATGGCCTTCCCTTTTGGGGCTGCTGTACCACCGAGCAATTTCGTAGTATTTTTATGCTTCAAAAGAGAGCCATTCGTTATTTGTTTGGTCTAAATAATAGAGCTCACTGCCAATACTATTTAAAAAAACATGAAATATTAACACTTCCTGCATTATTTATTTTGGAAACGGTATGTTTGCTGAGAAAAGATATAAACACCCAGAAACTCTAGGCATGATATATATCTTCTCATTCCTTCCTCAGAATTAATAAAAAAATCAATTATTTTCAACGCCATAAAACTTTACAACAATCTGCCAGTACATTTAAAATCTATCCCTATGCTTGCACAATTTCGAAAAAACACCAAAGCATACCTCATTGACAGACCATTTTACAGCGTTAATGATTTTTACAGCGAGTAAGTCTCTTTAAATTGTCACTATTCGCTTGTTTACTTAAATCTTTTGTGAGTCATGTCCTAACTCGTAGCATAGAATTTTGAAAATCATCATATAGTGAAAAGAACTGTCGAACATTCACTTAAAACTTAATTATTTTTGTTAGGTATTGGATTAAAAACAAAATTTAATTATTTTTTGTATACTACATTCTACACTAGTTCATTATACCTTCTGTTTAATATCACAATTATTTGTATAACTATAATAACATAGAGTTTAAGGTCGCATAGTTGCAATTTTGATTTCAATGTCATCGAAATTATTCATCTCGTACATGTGTGTTTGTTTACTTTTATAAGATTATTAGGATTCATTAACTGTTTTGCGGTAATGTTATGTTATATTCTAACGTGTGTTTTACGATTTGGTAAACTGATAATTTACATTTTTAAAAAGCATTGACCTATCGAAATTCTTTTCGATTAATGTTTTGATATGTCTTATTTTAGGTATATTTTGCTTTGTCCATAAAATTGTAAAATTTTTCTGCGGCAATAAAGCATACTTTTGTTTGTTTGTTTGTTTGTTTGCTAGGATATGATGATCTAAACTAACTTAACCTCAGTACGAATGTTGGCATTGTTCGAAATACACCCTGTTAATTTTTTTTATACTTTAGTTTTTTGATATACCTCCTACATTTCTACAGATTACTTTCAAATTCAAATTTTGCAGGCAGGATAGTAAGTCCAATGTCTGCAATACCCCCGTAATAAATTCTAAATTTAACAAAAATCTACATAGTGTTATTTTTTTCGGGACTAGTTAAAATACAGATCAATAGATGTTTTTCTTATTTAGTGCAACTTTTTATGTTCTGGCAACTCTAATAAAATCAGTTAATGTATTTTTTTTAAATTAATCTATTTTCACCTTGTTGAAATGAAAAATATTCAGCGACAGTAAACATTCTCAAGTTTCTAGTTTGAGCCAAATCGGTTTACCTATAAATAAAGTTCGCATTTTGAATTTTTTTACTCCAAAAAAATATTACATATTATTGAAACCGAAAACTTATGTACATACCAAATTTCAAGTCTCTAGCTCATCTTAAAGTAGTTTTAAATGTCATTTCCAGATTTGTACCCCCCTCCACCCCTTTGAAAAAAGGAAAGCTGCCAACTTTATAGATCACCAAACTCTGATGTACAATCATTTTTAAATAGCCTGGTAAGTTTGCTAGACAGCCTACCGATTAAAAGTAAAAAAATTCTATGCGGGGACTTTAATATTGACTATGCTACTGTTTGTGCCATCCAGAAATATCTAATTTCTATATTCGACTCTTTCGGTCTTTCAATGCATGTATCCTCGCCAACTAGAATTTCAAAAAACTCTTCTTCTATCATCGATTACATGGCGTCTGATTTTTCTCCATCAGAGGTGCAATCACAGGTCTATAACTCAGGTCTTTCCGATCACGAGGCGGTAATTTCCAGGTTTAGTTTACCTATTAGGCCCTTACCAAGATCTCGCCATCGGGGCAGAATTTTCTCGGCTGCAAATTTCTCAGTATTTCATAATATTTGCTTTAACACCAATTGGAATTTTGAATCTGATAATGTCAACACAAACTTCAGAACTTTTTTAAATAAAACTTTAAGTGCTTTTAACAAGGCCTTCCCGCTTAAGAATATCAAACCTAAGCGGCATAAACCGTGGACCACGAAAGGAATACGAATTTCTGCTAAAAATATGCGCTCGCTCTCATATATAAAAAAATTCACCGACTCCTTTCTTATTCTCGACTATATCTCTAATTATAGGAGGATCTACACTACTCTTATTAAGTCAGCAAAAAAATTACACTACCGAAAACGTCTAACAAACTCTAATAACGTTTCAAAAGAAACCTGGTCCATCATCAATAACCTCAGAAACAAATCAAACCCTGTGACTCAGATCTTGCCAGGGGCTAATGATTTAAATGATTATTTTATTAATGTAAGCAAAAATGTTACCTCTAGTATCTCGCCAAGTTTGGACCCTCTTTCGTTTCTCCCTCCTTCAAAAAATTTAGCTGATAGCTTTTTCTTAAGTCCCCTTATCAACACTGAACTATTGAAGGTAATACATAATATCAAAAGTAAATCTTCGTGTAGCACTGATGGCCTATCAATTAGAATATTCCTGAACTTGCCACTCCCAGTCATAGAGGCCCTTACAAAATTAATAAATGAGTCCTTTATAAAAGGTGTATTCCCTGATTGCCTTAAAACAGCTATAATTATTCCACTTCATAAAGGCGGCGAAAAAACTAACTCTTGCAATTATCGCCCAATTGCACTACTACCAGTGCTATCAAAAATCATCGAAAGGCTACTGAAGAACCGTCTTATGCCATTTCTCCTGAAACATCAGATAATATCCCCGGAGCAGTTCGGATTTCTACCCAACAAGTGCACCAGTGACGCCATGTTCACGTTGCTTAGAGGCGTCTACTTATCTCTCAATAACAACCACCCAACTGCCTCAGTTTTTTGTGACTATGCGAAAGCCTTTGATTGTGTTAGTCATGAAATTCTGATAAACAAACTACATTTTTATGGAATTCGTGGTACTTCTTTAAATTGGTTCAAATCTTATCTTGGAAAAAGGCAACAACTTGTAAGGGCTAATGGTTCCGATTCTGATTGTAAGTTGATTACAAGTGGAGTCCCTCAAGGTTCAGTCTTGGGACCTATTCTTTTTTTGTTATACATTAATGATATCACGAACCTTAAAATTAATGGAAGAATCTCCCTTTTTGCTGATGACACAAGCATAACATGGAGTGATTTTGATACAACGTCTTTACACTCTAGTAACTCCAAAGACTTGGTTATAATTAAGGCTTGGTCCGATTCCAATATGCTTTGTTTTAACGTCGATAAAACGGTGGCGTTATCTTATAAGGGAACTTTACAACCACTTCAGGTACATAACAGCAATATTGAATACGTAGAGTCGGTTAAATTCCTGGGTTTAAATATAAATAGCAACCTAAAATGGTCTAATCATATTGACACCTTAACTAAAAAACTTTCTACCGCCTGCTTCGCCATTCGATCAGTTTCAAAAGAACTAGACGTTCCTTCTGCCAGACTTACTTATTTCTCTTTATTTGAATCCCACCTCCGCTATGGCCTTCCCTTTTGGGGCTGCTGTACCACCGAGCAATTTCGTAGTATTTTTATGCTTCAAAAGAGAGCCATTCGTTATTTGTTTGGTCTAAATAATAGAGCTCACTGCCAATACTATTTCAAAAAACATGAAATATTAACACTTCCTGCATTATTTATTTTGGAAACGGTATGTTTGCTGAGAAAACATATAAACACCCTTCCAGAAAGGCCACAACATGTATACCCTACCAGAAACTCTAGGCATGATATTTATCTTCCCATTCCTTCCACAGAATTAATAAAAAAATCAATTATTTACAACGCCATAAAACTTTACAACAATCTGCCAGTACATTTAAAATCTATCCCTATGCTTGCACAATTTCGAAAAAACACCAAAGCATACCTCATTGAGAGACCATTTTACAGCGTTAATGATTTTTTTTTTTTTTCAGTGAGTAAGTCTCTTTAAATTGTCACTAAACTCGCTTGTTTACTTAAATCTTTTGTGAGTCATGTCCTAACTCATAGCATAGAATTTTGTAAATCATTATATAGGGAAAAGAACTGTCGAACATTCACTTAAAACTTAATTATTTTTGTTAGGTATTGGATTAAAAACAATTTAATTCTTTTTGTATACTACATTCTACACTAGTTCAATATACCTTCTGTTTAACATCACAATTATTTGTATAACTATAATAACATAGAGTTTAAGGTCGCATAGTTGCAATTTTGATTTCAATGTCATCGAAATTATTCACCTCGTACATGTGTGTTTGTTTACTTTTATAAGGTTATCATGATTCATTTACTGTTTGCAATGTTATGCTATATTCTAATGTGTGTTTTACGATTTGGTAAATTGATAATTTACATTTTTTAAAAAAAAAAAGCACTGACCTGTCGAAATTATTTTCGATTAATGTTTTGATATGTCTTATTTTTAGGTATATTTTGCTTTGTCCATAAAATTGTAGAATTTTTCTGCGGCAATAAAGCATACTTTTGTTTGTTTGTTTGTTTGTATAATTCATATTACATTATCACCCGTTTTATAAATGTCTACCAAATTTGAAGTTAATCGGATTTGCAGAAGTTTGGGCCAAGATTTGACCCAAACTAATATACATGTGAAAAAGACAAAATAATATTGGAAAATAAAATCAATTTATTATTTGGGGGTATTTTGGGGCAATGTTTCTCAACGGGAACTTCATAAAGAAGTTTTAGAGACAGGCTATAAAAACATATATGATAAACTGGAGATGTGAGGAGAACATAAACAAACGTATTTTTGAAATAGGATAATTTTGAAAATAACAAAAAGATTACACTGCATTGTTTAATATTCAAGACCTTCCTCAAATCTAAATCCAACCTTATAATATGTATTATTCTAAGAAAACATACCCTGCTGGTTATTTTCCATCTTAAAATAATATTGTCCAAAACTTTTATATGGTTTTATCTAGGCCGCAAATTTGTGAACTTCTAAATGACGCATAAATGCTAAATAAACTAATTCCATAGCCAACTAGTTGCCAGCAGTGTAGCGTACTCAGGAAAGTAATTTAAGATCGGGTATTTTAAAACATAATTTTTTTTATTGCTGCCAGCTTTTTCGTAATTTCGACCAGTGTGCGTCATTTGGACAAAATCATTTTGAAAATATAGGTGAGGGCGAATTACATTCTTTGTTCTTCTACATAAAAAAAATTAATTACATTCTTTAGTTTTTTTTTAATTGACGTTTAAAGTGTGAGGGGTTTTTCTGCCACACTCTGTATATATATATATATATATATATATATATATATATATATATATATATATATATATATATATATATATATATATATATATATATATATATATATATATATATATATATATATATATATATATATATATATAATATATTATTCAAATATACGGAAGAGTAAACAGTATTAAAGGCAGAATAATTTCAGTATAATTGAAAACATTAGACTTTATTCAAACATGGAATATTTTAGTCTGAGAACCGACATTTTAAAAACAATTATGAAAAAATAAACATAAAAAGCGTATCATGCGATATGTCTCAACGTGACATTAATTAGCTAGCCGCAATGAAGACAAAAACATCGCAGCTATATTCATTAATTAAATTACCCAATTAAACTGGTTGTCTCGAAGAAGTCTGCACCGGCATATGAAGATTTTAGTTTCTTGATAAATATTAATAAACGTCCTTTTAACAACCAAAATAGAATATGAAAAATTCCCCATATTTAACTAACAAAATTACTGCCACACTTCTACTGGGAAAGTCGGAACTAATTTCATTTTACGTATCCATTTAATTTCGAATGTACTATAATAAGAGAGAGTCTTCTTAATAGAAGATTATCTTGTTTAAAATAAATTTAATCCGTACATACTAGTTGTGGTAAAACTTATTTAAACTAAAATTACTTTAGTTTTAACAACGTGTTGTATAGTAGCAAAAGAAGGATTAATTATAGATTACGTGGAAACTAGAATACATAAAATTAAAATGAGCTTTTTACTATTATTTCCTAGGGACGGAGTACCGAGTGACCAGGTATTTTTTATATACCATACCCTCTTTTTAATTAACGCAATAGCAAATAATTTTATGGATAAATACCAGTTGTTCAAATATTAGAATTACTATATTAACTATCAAACTCAAACATAGTTTTATTCTAGAAAGAATAAAATATCTTCAATTCATAAAGCAGTGTATACAAAATAAAAAAATCGGTAAATTTCCTTTGCCAGGAATGTTCCTTGTTATGAATGATGCCTTTTATTAGGAATAATAAATTGAGACCCAATTTAGTTTAGTACGTTTAGTACCTAACCCTGTAATGGTTCCAGAGTCACGGTGATCCGTCAGTCAGTTAGTCAGTGTTCCTTTATACTCTAAAAGTCAGTGATTCGATTCATTTTTTATACAGAGTGCGACATAAAAACCTCCCACCTTTCACTCAGCCACGGTCAGAATTGAAAAGTGTGGGGAGAGCCGTAGAGCGGTATTTGTGTAAATTACATCTGAAGTTTCCAGTTGTCATTACGTCATTAGGCAGGAAAGCATCGTGCGTTCATTGTTGGGACGTATATCATAAACAACTAGACTATTATCCACTTATCCACCGATCTCGTAAAAGGGAAGTATTGTAGTCGTGAATAAACTCTCCCTTCCGGATTTTTACAGATCTTTACGGTCTAGGGCCATTAAATGCCAAAAATCAAATATGACAGAACAAAATTGCGGCCTAGTATAATGCAAATATCTAAAAAAAAAACTACTTATACAATTTACCTGAAATAGTACACAAAAATCAAGTATTACGTGGAAATCATCTAGTAAAATTTTGGTCCGAATCCAAGATAGTGAAACAAAATGGCGGCCTAATAAAGTATTAAAAATCAACCTGATAAATCTAGTTATTTAGATTGATTTCAAATTTTGTGCAAAAATTAAGTGTGATGTCGGAATGAAATGGTAAAAAATTCAAGCTGGCGGAACAAAATAGCGATTAAATAAAATGATGGTAATCGTGAAAAAAAATCCCACTTCAGGGTTTTTCTGCTTATCAATTTGGAGCAAATTAAAAAACAAAATGGCGGCTTGGTGAAATGTTAAAAAAATATCCAAATTTCGTCCAATTTGGCTCAGAGATCAAGTATTACATGGAATTGAACCGGTAACATTTTGGCATGAATCCAAGATGGCGGCCTAATAAAATAATTAAAAAATTAGCCTGAAAAAACCACATATGATTAATTTCAAATGTTGTGCAAGTATTAAGTGTGATATAAAAATAATCTAGTGAAACTGTAAAACGAATACAAAATGGCGCAACAAAATTATTGTGAAAAAATTTCTTTTCAATTAACTTCAATATTCCCACAAAATAAGAATTAATAGCCCTAACACTGGAATCTGTGATGGACGATAGATCAAAATACAAGAGTTCTAACCACACTACACCACAACTTGTTACGTTCTGGACGCGCGTTTCGCTAACCAAGTTAGCATCATCAGCAGACGATATAAACTAAAGTAACTTATCCTAACCGAGACTATTTATAGGTAAATGTGGTCACATTTGAAGAAAAAAGAATGTTTTTATTTAAAAGCTGACAAAGGAAATAAGGTTGTTATACTAGACAAAACAGATTATCTTGAAAGAGTTGAACATTTGATTCAAACTGGTCCCTACGATTTAATTGAGAAGAACCCGTTATCAAAAATGATAACAGAAGTAAAAAATACCTTAAAACAGTGTAAAAACCTTGTGTCCGATAAGCTAAAATTTAAACTAACACATTGTAACCCACAGTTATCTAAACTGTATTGCCTTCCCAAAATCCATAAACCTGGGAAGTCCATGAGACTTATTGTTTCAGCTGTTGGATCACCAACGTACAATATTTCAAAATGGTTAGTAGAAGAATTCAGCAGATTAAATATCTCGTACGATAACTTTGAGTTACTAACTCGTTAGAATTTTTAGATAAAATTAAGAATGTTTACTTAAAAGAAGGTGAAATTTTAATATCTTTTGATGTAAGCTCATTGTCTCCTAGTGTACCCATACCACTAGCTTTAGAGTACCTAAAGGAACTACTTGAAATCAATAATTTGAAGAAAGAAATTATTGATGAAGATTTACTTCTTACAAAATTATGTATGAATCAAAATTTTTTTCAGTTCAACAATAAATATTATAAACAACTTGCGGGAACTGCGATGGGCAATTGCTTATCTACGTTCCTTGTAAATTTTGTATGGGTAGATTAGAAACCCAGTTCAAAAAAGAACTCAAGTATTTCCCAAGGGTGTGGTATAGATACGTAGAGGACATATTTGCTATTTTTGATACTAAAACAGAAAATTTGGACACTTTCTTAGAAACATTAAACAATAAATATTCTTCTATTAATTGTACGTACGAAAAGGAGAACAATAGGCAATTACCTTTTCTCCACACGTTAGTTATTAGAAATAACGATAAATTAGAATTTGATATTTATAGGAAATTTATTAATACTGATAGGTATATAACATCCGACTCATTTCATCGCCGTCAACACAAAATGGCAGCATTTCATTTCTTAACTCACAGATTAGTCAATTTTCCATTAAGTAAAGAACGTTTTAACAATGAAATGAATCGGATTAAAAATATAGCTAAAAGTAATGGATATAATGGTAATTTTGTACATAAATTAGTAAATTGACATAAGCATAAGAAAATGTTAAAAGATGCCACTACTCTTCAAGCACCTGAAGCTCCCAATAAGTTCATAGTAATCCCATATGATCCCAGATATACGAGAGGTCTAGAGAAAATATTTAAAAACGTAGGTTTTAGAGTAGCCAATAAAACGGAGAACAGTTTGAAAAATCTCCTTGGAAACCCTGAAGACAAAGTCGATTTGAAGGAGAGGAGTGGCATCTATGAAATTAGCTGTAATGACTGCGATCTACAATATGTTGGGCAAACTAAACGCTCTATAAACATTCGTTTTAAAGAACACATGGCACATTTAAGATACGAAGAACAGAAAAGTCAAGCGTTGCCCAACATGCTTTAGAAAACAATCACCAAATAGGAATAAATAATCTTAAGTTGATTAAAAATGTATCTAATAATAGATTATTGGATGCATTTGAGAGTATAAAAATAGTTAAATGTGGTAAGAAAGCACTAAATAAAGACAGAGGACCTATTCCCTATAGTCCCCTCTATTGTTTACTTGACAATGGTGCAGTCGGGCGCAACCAAATCTGACCACATTTACTTATAAATAGTCTCGGTTAGGATAAGTTACTTTAGTTTATATCATCTACTGATGATGCTAACTTGGTTAGCGAAACGCGCGTTCAGAACGTAACGAGTTGTGGTGTAGTGTGGTTAGAACTCTTGTATTTTGAGGAATTAATAGGATTAAACTGGTACGAACTAAACATGACGGAATAAAATGGTGGTCAAAAATCGTTATAAATCAATTTATTTAAAATTTTAAAAATCAAGTGTGGCGTAGGTAGAAACTGGTAAAATATTGGTAGGAATCCAATATGGTGGTACAAAATGGCGCCTAATATAAATGTTTGAAAAGACGATATATGTATATCTGTTACTAAATGACTATGTGCGAAATAAATTAGGTTACATTTCCCTATTACTAATATAAGGAAAGATTCATAACGCGGGAAGTTCCGGGTAAAGGAAATTTACCGTTTTTTTTTATTTGCGGATACCTCTAGGTCAAGGTTTTTGCAGACATATAAAGAACCACTGCTGACTTAAAAACTGCTATGCGCCAAGAAATTGAAGCAATACCAAAACAACAAACATTTGAAATCACACGCTGGTCGATTTTGCCAAAAACTTGGCATAAATTAATATAAATAAGTATTTTGTTTGTCAAAATTGTCAGAACTGCTTTCTTGCTAATTATTATTTTCAATTTTTTTTTATTATACAGGGTGTTAAAATTAAAATAATTGCTTTTACGAGATCCAAGTAACTTTCATCTACAGGGTGTCTGTAAAAAATCTAGCAAAATATACCTGCCTCAGTTTTTTGTGACTATGCGAAAGCCTTTGTTTGTGTTAGTCATGAAATTCTGATAAACAAACTAAATTTTTATGGAATTCGTGGTACTTCTTTAAATTGGTTCAAATCTTATCTTGGGAAAAGGCAACAAGTTGTAAGGGCTAATGGTTCCGATTCTGATTGTAAGTTGATTACAAGTGGAGTCCCTCAAGGTTCAGTCTTGGGACCTATTCTCTTTTTGTTATACATTAATGATATCACGAACCTTAAAATTAATGGAAGAATTTCCCTTTTTGCTGATGACACAAGCATAACATAACTTGGAGTGATTTTGATACAACGTCTTTACACTCTAGTATCTCCAAAGATTTGGTTATAATTAAGACTTGGTCCGATTCCAGTATGCTTTGTTTTAATGTCGATAAAACGGTGGCGTTATATTATAAGGGAACTTTACAACCACTTCAGGTACATAACAGCAATATTGAATACGTAGAGTCGGTTAAATTCCTGGGTTTAAATATAAATAACAACCTAAAATGGTCTAATCATATTGACACCTTAACTAAAAAACTTTCTACCGCCTGCTTCGCCATTCGATCAGTTTCAAAAGAACTAGACGTTCCTTCTGCCGGACTTACTTATTTCTCTTTATTTGAATCCCACCTTCGCTATGGCCTTCCCTTTTGGGGCTGCTGTACCACCGAGCAATTTCGTAGTATTTTTATGCTTCAAAAGAGAGCCATTCGTTATTTGTTTGGTCTAAATAATAGAGCTCACTGCCAATACTATTTAAAAAAACATGAAATATTAACACTTCCTGCATTATTTATTTTGGAAACGGTATGTTTGCTGAGAAAAGATATAAACACCCAGAAACTCTAGGCATGATTTATATCTTCTCATTCCTTCCACAGAATTAATAAAAAAATCAATTATTTACAACGCCATAAAACTTTACAACAATCTGCCAGTACATTTAAAATCTATCCCTATGCTTGCACAATTTCGAAAAAACACCAAAGCATACCTCATTGACAGACCATTTTACAGCGTTAATGATTTTTACAGCGAGTAAGTCTCTTTAAATTGTCACTATTCGCTTGTTTACTTAAATCTTTTGTGAGTCATGTCCTAACTCGTAGCATAGAATTTTGAAAATCATCATATAGTGAAAAGAACTGTCGAACATTCACTTAAAACTTAATTATTTTTGTTAGGTATTGGATTAAAAACAAAATTTAATTCTTTTTTGTATACTACATTCTACACTAGTTCATTATACCTTCTGTTTAATATCACAATTATTTGTATAACTATAATAACATAGAGTTTAAGGTCGCATAGTTGCAATTTTGATTTCAATGTCATCGAAATTATTCATCTCGTACATGTGTGTTTGTTTACTTTTATAAGATTATTAGGATTCATTAACTGTTTTGCGGTAATGTTATGTTATATTCTAACGTGTGTTTTACGATTTGGTAAACTGATAATTTACATTTTTAAAAAGCATTGACCTATCGAAATTCTTTTCGATTAATGTTTTGATATGTCTTATTTTAGGTATATTTTGCTTTGTCCATAAAATTGTAAAATTTTTCTGCGGCAATAAAGCATACTTTTGTTTGTTTGTTTGTTTGTTTGCTAGGATATGATGATCTAAACTAACTTAACCTCAGTACGAATGTTGGCATTGTTCGAAATACACCCTGTTAATTTTTTTTATACTTTAGTTTTTTGATATACCTCCTACATTTCTACAGATTACTTTCAAATTCAAATTTTGCAGGCAGGATAGTAAGTCCAATGTTTGCAATACCCCCGTAATAAATTCTAAATTTTAGAAAAATTTATATAGTGTTATTGTTTTCGGGACCAGTTAAAATACAGATCAATAGATGTTTTTCCTATTTAGTGCAACTTTTTATGTTCTGGCAACTCTAATAAAATCGGTTAATGTATTTTTTTTAATTAATCTATTTTCACCTTGTTGAAATGAAAAATATTCAGCGACAGTAAACATTCTCAAGTTTCTAGTTTCAGCCAAATCGGTTTACCTATAAATAAAGTTCGCATTTTGAATTTTTTACCAAAGTATTACATATTATTAAAATCGAAAATTTATGTACATACGAAATTTCAAGTCTCTAGCTCATCGGAAAGTAGTTTTAAATGTCGTTTCCAGATTTGTACCCCCCCCCCCTTGAAAAAGGGAAAGCTGCCAACTTTATATTATCATATTACATTATCACCCGTTTTATAAATGTCTACCAAATTTGAAGTTAATCGGATTTGCAGAAGTTTGGGCCAAGATTTGACCCAAACAAATATACGTGTGAAAAAGATGAAATAATATTGGAAAATAAAATCAATTTATTATTTGGGGGGTATTTTGGAGTAAGGTTCCTCCACGCGAACTTTATAAAGAAGACTATAAAAACATATATGCTAACCTGGAGATGTGAGGAGAACATAAACAAACGTATTTTTGAAATAGAAGAATTTTGAAAATAACTAAAAGATTACACTGCATTGTTTAATATTACAGACCTTCCTCAAATCTAAACCTAACCTTATAATATGTATTGTTCCAAGAAAACATACCTTGCTGATTATTTTCCATCTTAAAATAATATTGTTCAAAACTTTTATATGGTTTTATCTAGGCCGCAACTTTGTGCACTGATAAATGACGCATAAATGTATCTAAAAAGCAAAAAAAAATGTTAACTTTGACGACCGGCATAACGACGGATATTATTTTCCGTAAACTAATTCCATAGCCAACTAGTTGCCAGCAGTGTAGCGTACTCACGAAAGTAATTTAAGATCGGGTATTTTAAAATATAATTTTTTTTGTTGCCAGCTTTTTCGTAATTTCGACCAGTGTGCGTCATTTGGACAAAATCATTTTGAAAATATAGTGAGGGCGAATTACGTTCTTTGTTATTCTACATAAAAAAAAATTTAATTACATTCTTTTTTTAATTGACGTTTAAAGTGTGAGAGGTTTTTCTGCCACACTCTGTATATACATATATATATATATATATATATATATATATATATATATATATATATATATATATATATATATATATATATATATATATATATATATATATATATATATATATATATATATATATATATATATATTATATATATATATAATATGTGGGAGATCTCTCGGACTCAGATAGAACATTAAAAAATAAGATGACAAGTTCCCATAAATTTTTTTCCTATATATCCTCCCTAGATACGGCCCCCTAAATAACCCCACTGGAAATCGGTTTTTCTAGAATAACTTTTAAACGACTCAATATAATTTAACGAAAATTTAATATGATAGACAGTAGTAAGGACCTCTCAAAATACTCCCTTAAAACATAATATATATATATATATATATACCAGGGACGGACTAGATTGTACATTTTAACGCTCAAATTTTTAACACCCTGTATGATAAGGAGTTAAAAAAAAAAATTTTGGATACCTTGAACATTAAGCTAAAGAAAAGGTACTCTTGTTCATTGTCGATAAAATGAACCGTTTTCGAGAAAAAAAATAATAAAAGTATTAATGTTTTATTATTGTTTATTTATCAGTATTAAAGAATGCACTTTTTTACAAACGTTACTATGGTACGAAATAGATAATCTCGCATTGACGTGTGCATTTGAAATCTTCTTGACACGTTGATCTTTTTGTACCTACTTCGATATTAATTTATTAAATTTTGAATACCTTGGTAAATTTAATTCGATAATGGGATACACATTTAGTGAGTATGCAGATATGCATCTTATGTACGGACTTGCATCTTGCAATGCTTATGAAGCAAGAAGGTTGTATGGAGAAAGATATCCTAATCGCAATATTCCAAATGAGAAAACATTTCAGCGAATTGACCAACGTCTAAGAGAAACTGGTGGGCAATTCTCAATTAATAAGGTAACATTATTGACGTTCATTAATTATTTTTAGGAAGTTTTGGGAAAAGGAGTACTGTTGCTGGTGTGAGGAGAACAGTACGTACGGTGCAATTGGAGGAAGATATTTTGGATACTGTAGCTGATACTCCCTCAATAAGCACTCGAATATTAGCCGCGCAGCTTCATGTGTCAAAAAGTACAGTTGCTGAAGTACTTAAAGAACAGTTGTTATACCCTTATCATCTGCAAAATGTGCATCAACTACTTCCTGAAGATTTTCCTCGAAGAATCCAGTTCGCAAACTGGTTGTTAGATCAACAACGAACAAACCCAAACTTCATTAGCATTATTCTTTTTACCGATGAAGCAGGATTTACCAAAGATGGTATTGTAAATTTACATAACTCGCATGTATGGGCTGATGAAAACCCTCATGCCACTGTCGTTCATCATCATCAACATCAGTTTCAATCCATTAATGTTTGGGCAGGAATAATCGGCAATTTTTTCATTGGACCATGCGTATTACCGGCACGATTGAATGGTGAACTTTATTTAGAGTTCCTTCAGAACGCTTTTCTAGATTCAATAGAGCATTTGCCACTTGAAACCCGCCAAAGGATGCATTTTATGCATGATGGAGCCCCACCCCATTTTAGCGTTGCTGTACGGGACCACCTAAATAACGTCTATGGAAACCGTTGGATAGGCAGAGGAGGTCCCATTGCCTGGCCTCCACGGTCTGCCGACCTAACGCCAATGGATTTCTACCTGTGGGGTCATCTCAAAACCTTGGTGTATTCCTCTCCGGTTGCTACTAGGGAGGAACTTTTACAGAGAATCACGTTTCATTGCGATATGATAAGGAACAATGCTGGGTTGTTGTGGCGAGTACAGCAGTCCTCTATTCGTCGTGCCCGCGAGTGCATCACAAATCACGGAGCACATGTTGAACCCACTTATGAAGTTTGTAATTGACTTTTTTCTATTTAGCGTATTAGGTTGTTCAGGATCAAAACATATTTAATACTCCCAAAGTTGTATTCTTTTATTATTTTTTTTTCTCGAAAACGGTTCATTTTATCGACAATGAACAAGAGCACCTTTTCTTTAGCTTAATGTTCAAGGTATCCAAATTTATTTTTTTTAACTCCTTATCATACAGGGTGTTAAAAATTTGAGCGTTAAAATGTACAATCTAGTCCGTCCCTGGTAAACTAAACAAGCTAATTATGTTTTAAGGGAAGCATTTTGAGAGGTCCTTACTACTGTTTATCATATTAAATTTTCGTTAAATTATATTGAGTCGTTTAAAAGTTATTCTAGAAAAACCGATTTCCAGTGGGGTCCTTTAGGGGGCCGTATCTCCGTAGGGAGGGCCGCTAGGAAAAAAATTTATGGGAACTTGTCATCTTATTTTTTAATGTTCTATCTGAGTCCGAGAGATCTCCCACATTTTCCCGGACACCCTGTATATATAAATATATATATATATATATATATATATATATATATATATATATATATATATATATATATATATATATATATATATATATATATATATATATATATATATATATATATATATATATATATATATATATATATATATATATATGATATAATATATATTGTTCAAATATACGGAAGAATAAACAGTATTAAAGGCAGAATAATTGCAGTATAATTGAAAACCTTAGACTTTATTCAAACATGGAATATTTTAGTCTGAGAACCGACATTTTAAAAACAATTATGAAAAAATAAACATAAAAAGCGTATCATGCGATATGTCTCAACGTGACATTAATTAGCTAGCCGCAATGAAGACAAAAGCATCGCAGCTATATTCATTAATTAAATTACCCAATTAAACTGGTTGTCTCGAAGAAGTCTGCACCGGCATATGAAGATTTTAGTTTCTTGATAAATATATATATATATATATATATATATATATATATATGTATAGATATAATATATATTGTTCAAATTTAACAACCAGTAAGGCAGAATAATAGCAGTATAATATGAACACCTTATTATTCAAACATATTTAACTGAGAACCGACATTTTAAAAACAAAATTACTGCCACACTTACCCAATTAAACTGTTGGAAAGATTTTAGTTTCTTGATAAATATTAATAAACGTCCTTTTAACAACCAAAATAGAATATGGAACTAATTTCATTTTACGTATCCATTTATTTTCGAATGTACTATAATAAGAGAGAGTTTTCTTAATAGGAGATTATCTTGTTTAGAATAAATTTAATCCATACATGCTAGTTGTGGTAAAACTTATTTAAACTAAAATTACTTTAGTTTTAACAACGTGTTTTATAGTAGCAAAAGAAGGATTAATTATAGATTACGTGGAAACTGGGATACATACAATTGAAATGAGCTTTTTACTATTATTTCCTAGGAGGAGTACCGAGTGACCAGGTATTTTTTAATATACCATGCCCTCTTTTTAATTAACGCAATAGCAAATAAATTAATGGATACATATCAGTAATTCAAATATTAGAATTGCTATATTAATTATCATACTCAAACATAGCTTTATTCTAGAAAGAATAAAATATCTTCAATTCATAAAGCAGTGTATACAAAATAAAAAAATCGGTAAATTTCTTTTGCCAGGAATTTCCCTTGTTATGAATGTTTCCTTTTATTAGGAATGATAAATTGAGGCCCAATTTAGTTTAGTACGTTTAGTACCATTTTTATTGGGCACAGTTTTGTTCCATCATATTGGAATCCTACTAATATTTTGCCAGTTTCTTCCCATGCCACACTTGATTTTTGAGTACAAATTAAACTAAAGTGAATAAGTAGTTTTACATTGTATAATGTGCACATTTGCAATGCAAAATTTGAGATAAATTGGTAGTACTTTTTTAATAACATTTTCAGTGGCGTGCGGTGAAATATGTAGTGAGAGAAGCGATTAAGATAATGGCTAAATAAATAGTAGAATACATACCTACATGGAAAACAATTGTAGTACTGATTATATTTTGTCCACCCCCTTATTTTTTAATTTTCAAATTAAAGTTGTGATTTGTTTACCAGTTTGTAGGTTCAGGTACATTTTATTTTAAAAGGCAAAATTTTTCTACAGAGCATGCATTACAAAAGTTGTATATTTTTTAAATAAAACCCTCTATCTCTTTTCCAAAATACTATATATATATATATATATTACTACATTTACTTTTGATCAACAAATCAATTGAATAAGATTTTTTTACGCCGATTTTAAAAAATTTTATTGGGCCGTCATTTTGTTTCGCAATCTTAAATTAAAACCCATATTATCAGTCTTTACCTACTCCGTTGGTCTGCAGATATTTCCTAACCCCAAGTAATGCACCACTGTAACAATAAGAAGATCGTTCTCAGTCTTCCGGTTCGTCTCGTCGAATGCAGACCTCTGTGTTATCAACTTAAGTGGTTCCACGTGTTCGGTTTTGCTGCTTTATTTCAGGGGGAAACGGGAGACTCAACCCCTCAGTGTGGAAACTAACGACCCCGCTAGAAAGGGAGCAGACGCTGTGAACGTGCGAGGCCTAGTTGTTCTTGCATTATATTCCGTTCGTCTGCCGCAGTTCTACAAAGAATATTAGCGTAATGGCCGCTACGTGGCGGGAGTGGGAGGGGTAAGGGGATAGCTTGAAAGAAAGGGTCATCTCGTGATATCAGTAGTATTCTCAAGGGACACCTAGTGGAAGCCAAGATGCATTTCAGAAATTGAAAGAGGAAAAGTCAAGAAGTATTTTAAAGATTCAGGTTATCCGAGAGTTTAAAGCTCGCCATCCGGATATCCTACCGATAACGTCTCCAAACTGAAATAAGGTGCAGGGTCGACTTCGAGGGTCGCCGATTTAACGACTCTGAGCCCCGGACGGAGAGCAATCTGGCGACTGCCTTGTAGCAAAGCCAATAAGTCCTGTTATGTAACAGGATAAACAGGAAAGTCAAGAAGATCATTAACGAAAACCAAACATATCTGTGGACCAGGCAATAAGTAAAGATTGATAATATCGGTTTTATGCAGGATATGTATCCTGAGGATGCAATAATTAAGTTGTGAAACGTCGACAATTTAAAAAAGTCTACTGTTTCTTTACTAGACCCTAACCCCAAATAATACACCACTTTAACATAACAACTAGAGGATCATTAACGAAAACCATATATCCCAATATCTGGGAAATATCCGTGGACCAACGGACTATGTAAAGACTTATAATTTTGAGTTCATGCAGGATTTAGAAAATATGTGTCCTGAGGATGTAACAATAAAGTTTATTTATTTATTTATTTATTTTTCACAAATAAGATGCCAACAGGCCAAGGGCCCAAAAGTGGCACCTACGATTTACAGGTTGGTGTACAGAAAAAAAGCTCAACTTATACTACTTAAGGATCAGGATTATACGTCAATATAAACTACTTAGTCGAATTTTTCTTTTGAATGATTCCAATGATACATTAAATATATCAATATTTTTAAAATCAGAATTATACAAAGTTATCATTCGATTTAGTGGGGAGTGTTTGCCCAGACTTGTTCTATAGAAACAGTTTGCAAATAAATTAGTGTTTCGAAAGTTTCGAGGGGGTATGTTTAAGTATACTGAAGATAGCAAGTTAGGACAGTCAATGAAGTCATTAACAATTTTAAATAAAAAAATAGCATCAGAATAATTCCTTCTTGTTTTTAGGGAAAACATAGCGTAAGTATTTCTTAGTTCGATAATATTTGCATTAAAATTATACGTTCCATGTGTTTTGTAATCTAAAAATCTTAAAAATTTATTTTGTATTTTTTCCAATCTGTTTCTGTAAACCTCGTACTGAGGCGACCAAATAATATATGCGAAATTTAATCTACTATATATGTAAGCAAAGTATAGAGTCTTTAAAGAATGTATAGAAGATAAGTGTCTACAAGTTCGTATAATATAACCCAGCATTTTGTTGCTTTTTGCTGCAACAAAATCGATATGATGGTTAAATGCCATTTTTTTGTCATATATCACACCTAAGTCCTTAATCCTCTCCACTAGTTTTAATATCGTTCCATTGAAATTGTAGTCGTAGGAGAAAACATGAAAATTTCCTGTGAATGTTATAAAACAAAATTTTTCAAGGTTTAGAAATAATTTATTATGTGTGCAATCGTTAAAAAAGGCATTTAGGTCATTTTGAACTAAGAGACAATCACTTATATTTTTAATATTACAAAAAATCTTCATATCGTCAGCATCCAATAAAAAGTTACAAGTTTTAAACCATTCTTTGACATCATTTAGATATACTAGGAACAGTAAAGGGCCCAGGTGTGATCCTTGTGGTACCTCGGAAGTAGACACGTAAGCGGGTGAGTTATATCCATTTACAGCTACAATTTGAGACCTATTGAATATGTAGGACGCCAGCCACTTTAGCAGATCTCCATGTATACCAATCCCAGCTAATTTAAGTAATAATATGTTATGATCTATCTTGTCGAAAGCTTTACTGAAATCTGTATAGACAGAATCTACCTCAATCTGACAATCGATTGAGGAAAGTATATATTCAGAGTAGCAGGTTAGATTGGATTCAATGGACCGCTTAGGAAAAAAACCATGTTGTTCAGGGATAATTTCTTTTTTTACATAGTTTAATAAAGTACGATGTACTGCATTTTCCAATAATTTGCTAAAAATATTTAGTTTACAAATAGGACGATAGTTAGATACATTGTTTTTTTCTCCATTTTTATGGATTGGAATAACATGCGCTAGCTTCCACTTATTGGGAAATTGACATTCTACTAAAGATTTATTAAAGATAATGGAGAGAGGTACGTTTAAAGAATGAGCACATCTCTTCACAAAACACGATGGAATCCCGTCGGGCCCACTGCCTTTGTTTTCGTCCAAATTTTTCAAAAGTTCCAGAACTTCGTGTGATGACACCCGTATATTAGATATCAACGCTGGTCTTGTACTCGTCGTGTGTGAGAAAAAATTTTGATTGTAGGGTGGAAACACCCCTTGAAAAAATTGAGCAAATAAATTACAAATTTCAGGGCCTTCTGCCCTATTATCATTATAATACATTAAATTAGGAATATTATTACATCGTTTTTTGAGAGAGACGAGCTCCCAGAATTTTTTAGAATTATTAGGGATGTCAGCCTCGATCGATGTTACATATGTTAAATAATCATTCCGACGTCATTCATCATTTCTTTACTTTGTCGCCTCAAACTACAGAATAGATTATAATCAAGCTTAGTTTTTGAGCTTTTCCACTTTTTGTGTGCCCTATTTTTATTTTGGATGACCTTGATCGTTCCTTATTTAAAATATAGAGGAAAGTGAGTATTAATTCTCTTTTTTGGGATATGTCCATTGATAGCTTTGTAGAGTTCATTATAAAATAAATCAACGGAATGATCAGTACTGGTATTGATTAACATATTTTCCCGATTGATGCTATTAAAGTGTTCATTAAGAGTTTCATAATTTGCTTGTTTAAAATTAGTTACGTAAGTTTTACTATTACCTTTAAAAATAGGCGGTGAGGAACTGTTATATATAAATTCTATTGATTTATGATGTAGGTCTTCGTTCTCAATAGGAAGATCACATCTAATTAAGTTTTTAATAAAAAGGTCGTTACAAGATATAAGGTCTAGTACCCGATCATGGGCGTTTTTTATGCCATTAAATTGGAAATGCCAAAAAAGTCTAATAAATCCTTTAAAATAGTAAACTTGGGGTCGAGACTTTCGGGAAGGTAATAAATGCAATTATTTTTTTCGGTCCACTTTACGCGAGAAAAATTAAAGTCACCGCATATTAAAATGGTATCGTTGGAAATTTTATCAAAAAGATTGTAAATTTTGTCTGTGTAACAAACCAAGGCTAAGTCATTACCTGGTGGGATATAAACACAGCATAAATGGATTTTGCGCTCACTTTTAGTATATATGGTAACCCAGATATCCTCAGCATCACTTTCCCATTCTTGACGTCGTACAGCTTGCAAACCTTCCTTAACAGCGATCAAACAACCTCCACCATCACTCTTATCACTAAGGGAGCTCTCGCGGTCCCGCCGAAACACTTGGTATTCGTTATTAAATAGCTCTTTGTTAGAAACGCCACTTTTTAACCACGTTTCCGTTAGAAACACAACATCATAATTGGTGGATATTAAATTAAGCTTAAACTCATGGGTTTTTGTTCGAAGGCCTCTTCCATTTTGATAAAATACATTTAAATAATTATAGGAATCGAAGATTACGTCCTTAGTCTAGTAAAATAGCTTTAAAAAATGGGGTGCTCGTTTAAAGAAAATCTATCTGGTCCTCATGCTGGATATGTTTTACGGGTGCATCGTCTTCCTTACGAATAAGAATGTTGCAATTTTTAACCCAAACGTATTTATACCCTTTGACACGGGACGCTTCCCGAACTTTTTTTAGAAGTATTTTATTGTCTGGAGAAAGATGTTCGTTAATGTAGATGCCTGTAGAAATTCCCTCGAGCAGTAGGGTACGGTTAGAACCCCTTTTAATTCTTGCTGCTGTTAAGACGTCATCTTTTGTTTTGCGGGATGAGTACTTCACAATTACACTTTTTGGGTTAGTTGATGTGTTAAAAGACTGAACTCGGTGCACAGATTCGATCGAATTATCCGCAGATTGCATGCCCAAACTGTTATGTATTTTCTCCATTGTTTTTACAAGATCTTCATTTTTATTCTCAGGATAACCGTGAATTTCAATGTTATTGATTCTAGAGAACTGCTCTAGGTCATTTACTTTTTTCGTGAGTACTCTGACACTGTTTTTCAATGTCTGGTTTTCAGTCTTTAAAGTCTGGATTGCCTTAATATGCTCACTCCATTTCTTAAGCAATTCTTCAAATTCAGAAACCTTGTCGGAGCAGAAATTCACCGACGTTAATAACATATCCTGTTGATCTTTAAGACTTTTTATTTCGATTTTAATTTCATTCATAAAAGTAATCATTTGCTTTTGCAGAGTGGTAACGTTAGAAGCCTGCTCGCCGCTTAAAGATAGGCTGTGGGTACTCGACGAAATCCCCGCTTTTTGGCAGGTGGAACACTTCCACCGTACGTTAGGATTCTCTTTAATAAAACTCAACTGGTCCGCTGTAATCTCAACGCACTTTCCGTGATAAAAACATTCACAGAAACCTTGACACTGCAAACCGGGCGATTTTTTTGTTATTTGCGATGTACAGATTTTACATATGTTTGAAATATAATTTTGAAGAAAAAACAAATTTAAAAGAAAGATAACACTCCGCGCCAGATCGGAATATTTATCGCCTTTTCGACTGTGAACAATAAAAATTTATTCAACTTAAACTTCTCACTAAAGTTGCGACTATTCAAAAACAGACTTTTTTTACTGGACCCTAACCCCAAATAATATACCACTGTAACATAAACAAGAGGTTTATTTGCGAAAACCATTTAGAAACTTAATATCTAGGAAATATCTGCGTAGGTAAAGACTGATAATATGGGTTTCATGCGGGATAAAGGATCTATAAATTTGTCCCGAGGATGCACAAATTAGGTTTCGAAACGTCGACAAATTAAAAAAGACTAAGCTATGCTGCGAACTGACAGACCGACAAACAGACAGATAGACCGATAGACAAACCGACGGAGTGGATAAAACATATTTTTTTGGCTTCTAGCGACGCTAAAACGTAAAGATGTGTAAAAGTGAGAAGGTAACTTTTTCACGATCACAAACATTTTATTTGGCCGCAGTTTTGTTCGCCCGTCTCGAATTAGTGCCACTATTTTACTAGTTGATCTGTATACCACAATTAGTTATGGCACACAATTTGAAATCAAACCATTAAGTAGGCTGAATTTTTAAATATTTTTATTAAGCCGCCATTTTGTTCCGCCATCTTGGATTCGTACCAAAATGTTACCAGTTGATTTCAACATAATACTTAATGTTTTTGCAAAGTTTGAAATAAATTGGAGGAGTAGTTTTTTCATAATAATTTTTTTACGTTTCACTAAGCCGCCATTTTGTTTCGCCATATTGGATTTTTACCAAAATGTTACCAGGTCATCCCTATATAACTCTTAATTTTTGACGAAAATCGTCAATCGGGTAAGCTACGCCGACAGACAGACAGACCGACGGAATTGAGAAAATATGTTTTTCGTCATCTAGGGACCCTGAAACGTGAAGATCTGAAAAAATCTCGGAGTGTGATTTTTTCAGGGTCACAATACTTCCCTTTTACGAGGGAAGTAAAAATGGAAAAAGATATAGGGGTACCCAAAAACACAGTGCACAGAAAAAAACAAAGTGTACAAATTCAAACTAGTCCATCCTCGCACCCTGGTGACGCTGAGCGTAGCTTGGAGTTCTACAGATGGTTTTAAAGTATGAAAGCAAAAGCTCATGATTTTCACAACAACATTATTTGATCGAATGAGGCACATTTTTCAAGTTCGGGAATTTTGAACGCGCTTCTGGAGTCAGGCAAATCAACACGTCGTTTTTCCTAGGGAACGTCAGGGGAGATTTGGCTTTAATGCTTCTTGCTTTTTTTTTAAAGAAAAATTATTTAAAAAAATGTTGAAGGAAATCTAAATTCAAAAAAGTATTTACAAATCCTAAAAGAAAATTCTTTGCTAATTCTGGAAGATATCCCCCTGGCCCAACTGAATAATAAATTCCTCCAGCAAGACCACAATGCAGGAATTATCCTAAACTGGATCAACGAACATTTTCCAAGAAAATGGATAGGAACAAATGGGTCTGTTCGATGGCCACCACAGTCTCCGGACCTTGTTCTATATTTCTTTTTGTGGGGCAGAACAATTAACAGCGGCCCCTGAAAATGCATTTGAACAATTGCAGAGAAAATCTGTTATATAAGAAAACGCATTAAAAAAATTCCGTTATATAGGACATATAATGATGTGCAATTTGAACAATATTTGTAAATTATACTTTTTATCTGTTATGTTTTTATGTTATTCCATTAAATAAGTTTTTGTTATTTAGTAATTTTACTTTTATGTTGAAAAATGTTTCCTTCAATAAAAAAAAATATGATATTGATTTTGCGTTATGATGGTTAAATATCCACGGCCGCCTACGTAAAAAAATTAAAAAATGCATTTTGCGGCGTTATTAATGAAAATAAATATAGACTAAGATATATATTTTTAAAGTGTTCAGTGAGCTTGATATCATAAGGGAAAAATATATAGGGTGTGCCATTTAAAAGAAGACAAGTTATGTCAATAACTCAAAAAGTATGGCTCCTGAAAAAATCTGAGTACGCCACTGGATTCTACAGAAAAAGTTCTATAAAGAACTATTTTTATATTTAGAATAATTTTTAAAATAACCGTGATACGGCGGTGCCTGAAAACGAAAAAATTTCAAAATTACCCAGTAGCACAAAAACTGTAACAGTTAGCTAAAATCTAATTGTTGCATCTTTAGTTTTAGGCAAAAGTAGCACGGTATCGTGAAAACCGCATCTGCCTATCTCTACTCATAAGCGAGGCACCCCGTAAAACCTACGAAAATGGGACACCTTGTATATATTTCTATGAAATTCAGGTAAGCGGTACTTGAGATACTTCGCCGTTTCTTTACTTTTGTTACACGCAGTATTTAAAATCGGGAACGTGATGCAGCTAAGGGGAGTAAAGGAAAATATAACAGGTAAAAAAAAACAGCACATAATTGTTCTAGGTCTTTATTTTTCAATTTTATTTTTCGCCGACATATATAACAAAAATCCATATAAATACATTTTTCTTAACTCCATGCAGACTCACTGTTTCAATAAATTAGCGACTTAACTTACACTTAAATCGAAATACTGACATGTTATACTCTGTGTCAAGCGGACACTTTTTGCAGATAAAATGACTAGATTTGAGACATTTAGATACACTTAATAGTTACGAACATCTAATAATACTATCTACGTATCACTGAATTGGAATTATCAATAAATTAATTTACTACAATTAAAATTTATCTAAATAATTTAACACTTTGACGATTTGTATATGTACAGTGCTGAAATTGAAAATCTTGTTATTTTTCATACTATGTAGCAGCAAAACTATTACGGGATATTAGTTTGAGAGACAAATATACAGGGCGTTCCAAATGTTGAGCCAATATTTAAGGAGGTGGTGCCTTGGATCATCTTAAGAAAAAAAGTTAATATAAATATGTGTCCGCAAAAGCTTTATTTTCGAAAAAAAACTGTGTGGTAAAGTTTAAAAAACAATATTTTTTTAGTAATTCCGAAAGCGTAAATATTTTGGCATCTCTGGTCTGGTCTCTGGTCCAGTTTGTCAACAGTTTTTATTTCAACCAAGGGCGTAGGTCTGGGTTATCATCCCTGACTTTCTTAATAAAAAAAAATGACACATCACTGATTTTTTTTAAACTACTAGTTTCAGCGTTTAGGGCAAGTAAAAATATGCAAAAAATTAATTTTAGTCCTTGGTGATACGACAAGTTGCTTTCGAGAAAAAAACAAATTCAAGAAATTCCCTCTGACCATTCTGGGTCAATTTTAGTTGGAGTCAGAATTGCTCAAAACTTTACAAAAGTGATTCCTTGGATTGTTTTAAGAAAAAAAGTTTTAATAAATATTTGCAACTGCCTCCTTGTTTTTGAGACACAGTATGTCAAAGTTAAAACAAATGTTTTATTTTTAACTTTAACAACCTATATCTCAAAAAAAGGGCATTAGCTGACATATATTTTGTATAGTTTTGAGCAATTCTCGTGCATCAACACAGAATTTTTTTTCTCGAAAACGACTTGCCGTGTCACATGATACTATATATAAATACAAGGCAAGTAAAAATATAAAATTTTGTATAATTTTCCATGCCCTAAATGATGAAGATAGTATTTTTTTCAAAAATCAGTAGCCTACCATTTTTAATTAAGAACGTCAAAGATTCTAACCCATACCTACGCCCATGGTTAAAATAAAATCTGTTGAATACTCTGATAATATGGCCTTTAATTACCTATGAGGTGGGGCCAAATCTTAATCAAATAAGTCTTACTGTTTTGGAATTCATAACAAAAAAATTACAATCTGAAAATGAAGCATTTGCGGACATATATTTATATTAACTTTTGTTTCTTAAAATAATCCAAGGAATTGTTCTCTTTAATATTTGCAAGACATTTAGGAACACCTGGCATTAAACTCAAAATACACTGCTGAGCATTTGCTTTTCAAATTTCTCAAAAAACGATCACGCACAAACCGGTCTCCGTGAATTTGGCCGATTTTTTTATATGTTATAGTTCCTGACTTCCTAAACGAGAGATACCATAGGTACAATCTAATCCTAGTTTCTAACAGATAATGTTTAACTTTGCCAAAATCCCATATGAAATACACGGGGAAAACAAGATTTTTCAATATATTTTACATACAGTACTTCCCAAAATAAAACTTTTATACGAAGATAAGTCCGCAAATGATTTATTTTCGATATACAGAGTGTTATTTTATTATTGGTATTCGCCCAATATTTTGGAACTAAAGGGATTTCGGACCTATATAACCTTTTTTTTATTTTGGGAAGGGTTATACGCTAAATATGTTAAAAAAATTAATTTGATGTCATTCTGTTTTCTCCATGTATTTTATATGGGATTTGGGCAAAACAAGATATAGGATTAGACTGTGCCCTTCAGTCAATTCCACCGAACCCGGTTCCATAAGGCTTGTGCGTTGTTCTCTACAGTGAAACTTGTTGAAAACGAAAGAAGTTATCGTGTTTTGGACGTTTAAGGGTCAATCTCTCTAAAAATAGTTAGCGTCTATAATGAATATTACGTTTGTTCTTGTGACATAAATAGTCCTGAAGAAGACTTAATATAAATATATAGTCAGAACGTCGGCTGTGTTTTTGAGAAAAAGGGATTTTTAATTCTAAACCTATTATTTAATTTAAAAGGAGGTTAAATTTCATATTACTGTATCTGGTTCGTTTTATGGACGTCATGCTTATCTACAACAAATTATCTAAAATCATTTTGACGGGTTTTTCGACACTTCCATTTATTTTTAATATACAGGGTGATTTCAATAAGTTTAGATGTCCACATAAATTTGGTTTTAACTCTTATGTTCTTATTTTAAATTAATCACATTTTATTTTGTTTCTTTTAGTGTCATGATACAAATACACATCCTAAGTCAGCCGCTCGATGAAAATTGAGCGCAGTAGACTGCGCTTAGTGACGTAAGCGTGCAACATGACAGGCAATGCACCGTAATTTGCGCGATATTAAACCTAATTATTTTGTGATTTTTGGCAATTTATTACATTATTTTCTTTAATGATTGTGTTAGTGTTTTGATAGAAACACAGTGGGTTTTTTGTTTTAAGATAAAGATAGACGTTTGCGGGTGTGTTGATTTAATACCGATTATTAACTGTGGGATTATAGGACGTAAAAACTATTTTTTCCACAAAATCAAAATGTTGCAATACAATCGCCTGTCGTCGAAATGTCCAGATTAATTTGAAAAATAGTAGGTACCTAGTTCCATACTTTTACGAATCCCACTTTTTACTACAAATGCTTACAATTTGAAACTTGACATTCTTGATAAGCTTCTTGGGTCACTTTAAATGTTTTTAATGATTATTGTGTGTAATTAACCGTCTTTTGTAGCATCTATAAAGCTTAAAAGCAATAAAAATAAGTCTCCAAACTACAAACACAAATATTAAAAAAAAAATGCCAGTAAAATGAGGGTAAACTTAATTTTGTTTTCTATTTAAATACATAACGGCAAACGCATGCAACACACATGACGTCAGATATACCATGTGTATTTGTATTCAGGGTTGGTATTTATAATAAAAAAATTATGATTCCCCCGCATCATATCTGGCTAAAATATCGCCGAATTTAACAATAAATGCTAAGATTGCTCGCCATATTGGAATAAGATTTATTGTAATAAGATATTACGCGACTCCAAAAAAAACACATTCAAAATTTCAATCGAATTGTAAAAATCGAACTCTTCCGTCATATTACTTTTGCATTTTGCATTTCTTGTTTGAACATTTCAGTTCCATCAGATTTGTATAGCGTGGTTGTTTTAATATGTCTACATTTTAATCTGCTATAATTTTCTTCTATTTCAAGATAATAAATATCAAAATGATCCGAAAGACGAATTCTATGACTATATCAATTTTGTTTGTAACAGACAAATCTATTCATGAGATATAAATATAATTTGCATTTTGTAAAAGAGACACCCCGAAAATTTTACTTTTAGATGATAGGTCTCTTTTTCCTTGTTCTTAAAACACCGGCTGTGACAATATTGTCTTCAAATATCAAGAAATTCGTTGCAGAAGTATCTGAAATGCAAAGTGCAACTCAAGTACAGGAAATAACAAATTTAATGTAACCTATTTTATATTCAAGATTAAATCGTATTTTTATACAAGGTTAAATCATCATAGTTATTTAAGAAACAAAGTTCGCCAATTTTGTTCTTTTAAATAAAATATTCCATTTATCTTTAAATTTCTGTAAGGCAAATCGAATGTAGTCTATTTTATGAGAGTTCAAATATTTTAGTGCATTACTTCAACCCTTAAATTCATGACTAACATGAACATTGACTTGTTTTGTCTTAAATAAATAGGCAAAAGTTTGATATATTTAGTCCACTAAAATGTACAAAAGTAGTTTTCAATTTATTCATTTATTGATTTTTTATTATGAATTTTTTTAATTTATTTTATTTTCTTTATTTTATAATGGTTTTCTATATATTTTTATATAAGTTTGAATCTTTAACGAATCCTATTACTTCTGTTAAATGTGTTTACTTCAATATATTTTTAATGTTTCTGTTGTACTTTGAATGGTGGGTGCATTTTTGCACTTTTCGAATACGTGTGCGTTGGAAGTACATTGTAGACATTACAGGTTAGAGTTTCTTATCTATTGAGTATTTTAGTGTTCCTATTTTTAATCTGTGTGGTTATAGTTATTCTGAATCAAAGCTAGGTTTGCCCTATCATTAATAAATACTTCTAGAAAATTTTAAATCCTTAGGAAATCTATATTAAATTTCTTAATTCTTGTCCTTTATAAAATTGTCTTTATCTCGTGAGCTGTAGAGTCTTGTGGATAATACTAATTGATACAGTGAATAGAGACAAGCAATTATGCATCTTCTAATATGGCTAGTAGTTCTGCTGTTAGTTTTATTGTGCTCTTTTTTTGGAAGAGAGAATCATTTTTCGTTAAATTTAGAGTACCTGGGTTTTCTCTCTTTGAACCAACTGTGAGGATTTTTATGTCTCCCCTATTATTTGTGAGTATTGTTTAGTTTAGATTTATATTTGCAGTGCACTTACTTTTTCTGCAGAAGTACATTACGATTGATTTTGATGAAGAAAAATCCGTTCAAATAGAAAATTTATTTAGGCATGTTTGGATACTTGTTGGCGTTAGTTTCTTGATATATCAAAATGTCATCAACAAGTCTTCTGAGATGTACTGAAAGTGGAGTAATTTTTTATTTTATTTGTAGTTGCCAGAAATAGTGTTGGCCTAATTGAAAACCGCGCAGGAATGCTAGACATTTCGGTAAAATCTGTCTGAATAGGTATGATGTATTTTAACTCTATATTGTCGATCAAGAAGACTCTTCTATGAATGCCCTGAGTTTGCCAGAGATGTTTTATGAATGTAGAGAATCGAGTACTGCACAGCTTTTGATGCAGTCAAAAGCCTTAGTAAAATCTCAGAATGCTACTATGAAAACTAAATTCCGGTAATTATAATAACCATTAGCAATGTCCACATTAATTAATTTTAAAGAATATGCACCCTGATGCTCTATATGAACTTAGGCTACTTCGTGCAAAATAAAAGCTTTTTTATATTCATCTAATGTTGCAAAAACTTGGTAACTAGACAAAGAGTTAAAAAAAATAGGAAAGTTATAGCAGACTAAAATGTGGACAAGTTAAAATGACCACGCTTTACAGGATTTCATCTCTACAAGTAACCAAATTAAAGCAATTAAAACGTCTAATGTAACACCTATTTCTATGGAAATCTAAAGAATTATTTTAGAAACCAAAAAAAAATAATGGTTTGGACACATATGACTGTAGTTTATAATAATTATATCCGAGATAAAATTATTGAGAAAAATTAGCGAAACCGATTCACTTAAATAACCGTTTGATGGTACATGAAATACATATTAAAAAAAAAGCAAAAATCGTACTTGAAATATTCAAGACTTGGTACCCGCAATAACGTAGAAATGAGAACATATTCTCCAGCACTTGGTTAAACTATTCGAGGTATTTGGGTATAAAGGCATTCTTGCTACAAAGATAATCACTTTGAAAAGCAAAAGCCAAAAACAAGTTATACTGGTCAGGAGGCTGCTAAGGAAAGTAGCATTTTTTACCCACAATAAACCTTGAAAACTCAGAAGTATAACGATATTTAGATGAAATAAACAATGACGATCATCTACTGTTAATACTTTTACAAAAATAATATCTGTTTTATTCGATTTCAGCACTGTATATATACCGACACGTTGTCAGACAACTGAGATTTATCAAATAAAGGCTTTTAATACAATGATCACGACGCTAGTTTTGCAATGTTATTTTAAAAAAGAATGGGCAATCTTAAGACGACGTAAGTTGGTTGATCAGTTGTCGGTTTAGGGAGATCCTTTGTTGGTACTTGCTTCTGTCGTACATATTTCTGAGAGCTTGGATTGGCGCCTGCACGGATAACGTGGGGTTGTAAGTGTTGTAGCGTTTGTTCCTTATCCTTTTTGGTTTTTCTCTCTGGAAAAGAAAGAATAGGGTAAGTGTTATTTGATTAAGAGTTGAAATCACATCTACTACCTTCAGAATAGTTCTAGAACATTAAAGACAAAACGTGCATCGTACAATTGTGAATTGTGTAAAATATGTGTATTCTAAAAAGTTTTATTTCAGTATTTTGTTTTAAGGTTTGCTAAGAACCTAAAATTTTGCTTAGCGAAGAACCAAATGAAAAAGCTGTGAAAAAAACTACATTTTATGGTTCGATCTAAAGGAATTACCAATATATAAATAATATATTGTTTAAAATGGAATATTATAAAACCAAAATCATATAAATCTTCACAGTTGTTTCAGAAATAATGGTTTGTCCATTTTGTTATTTTAAATATAATAAGCTTATGAATTGTAACCCAATTCGCTCTATTTAAAAACAGGTAAATATATGTTATAAAATATTTTATCAAAGTGTAGAAATCGTTTTATTTTAGATTCTAAATATGTACCTTGTTTAAGCGTAACTGTAATATGTACAGGGTGATTTATTATATTTGGACATGCATTTTAGTCTTTTATTTTTGAGATCTAAAAAAAGTGCAAACTTTTGTTCAGAGAAACAAAATGGTGTTGCTTTTCCAATGTGTAAATAATGTGTGTCAAAACTGTCAAAATATACAATAAAAGTCTGCCAAAAATATAATAAAAATTTTTAAACTTTAAAAAACTGCTAAAGCGCATTCCATATTTTTGAAATCAGGAAGGAAATAAATAGTCACGATTTTTATCACTTATATGCCCTAATATATATATATATATATATATATATATATATATATATATATAAGATGAATACCCACTTTAAACTACCCTTAGAAGGTTATAACGTGAAGTACGATGAATTCGGAGTGATCAAAAATAAATAAGACTATATTCTTGTGAAGATGACGATAACCGCTCGCCACATCCTTTTGTCTGCATATATATATATATATATATATATATATATATATATATATATATAAAATTTTAATAAAACGAATAATAAAAAAATCCCGAAACCCACGAAAACAAAATGAATTGATACTCAAAAGCTAAAATAAAACAACAAAAGGGTGGCAGTGAAAAAAGAAATTAACCTAAACAATAGCGATCTTTTCGAAACATGCCAAATGTGATTTTGAAGAAATCTTAGCAAGTAACTGAAGTACTTTGAATTCGGATAAGATAAGAAATAAATAAGACAATCATGGATGACGTCGGCGCAGATATGAAAACACATATATATATATATATATATATATATATAGTATATATATATATATATATATATATATATATATATATATATATATATATATATATATATATATATATATATATATATATATATATATATATATATATATATATACAGGGTGATCAGTTAAGGGTAGCGAGCGGCCATATCTCATAAGATATTGGTCGTATAGATTTAAGAAAAAAAATCATAATAAAAGTCGCCAAGAGAATTTGCTGAAAATTATTTTAGAGTTTGTCAAACGTCCTCTAGAGGGCGTAACAACCAACACCAAGTAGAAAAATGGGGTTTTTATAGAATTTTGCCTAATGAAAATATATCGATGATATCATTTTCATATTTAGTGACCATTTCCCTACACTTTTTGTCTAAAATGTTTTGTTCTATATATCAAAATAAAGCGGTGGGGGAAGTTCAATTGTTTCTTCAAACAAACCAAGATGTCTCCCGTTTCTTTTGACCGATTTTAGCAAACTTAGGCTCATAGAAAAGAGCATAATTTGCACTACAAAACGCTTATTTGGTTTTGAATTTTTGACTTTTGCTGGCGTCGCTAGATGGCGTTAACTGAATTAATAGCATATTTTTTAGTTTTTTTCAAAAAAATCAAATGTAATGGTATATTCATTTTTACATATTTTAAAAGGGGATAAATTTCTCTATAATTTAATGAAAATAATTTATCATCTACCTTTTTTTGAACCGTTGATATTGACCAAAATATTATTTTATTTTATTAAAAAATGGCACGCCACTGCTTTTTGTCAAAATAAAAATCATTGTCGTAATCACTTATTAGTTGCTAACAAAAAGAACCTCTTGACTTTTTTTCGTTAGAAGAACGGTTTTGGATTGAAAAAATAAGATGTTTAACAATGAAAAATCTTAATAAAACTGTCCAACAACATCTTATTTTTTCAATCCAAAACCGTTCGTCTAACGAAAAAAAGTCAAGAGGTTCTTTTTGTTAGCAACTAATAAGTGATTACGACAATGATTTTTATTTTGACAAAAAGCAGTGGCGTGCCATTTTTTTAATAAAATAAAATAATATTTTGGTCAATATCAACGGTTCAAAAAAAGGTAGATGATAAATTATTTTCATTAAATTATAGAGAAATTTATCCCTTTTTAAAATATGTAAAAATGAATATACCATTACATTTGATTTTTTTGAAAAAAACTAAAAAATATGCTACTAATTCAGTAAACGCAATCTAGCAACGCCAGCAAAAGTCAAAAATTCAAAACCAAATAAGCGTTTTGTAGTGCAAATTATGCTCTTTTATATGAGCCTACGTTTGCTAAAATCGGTCAAAAGAAACGGGAGACATCTTGGTTTGTTTGAAAAAACAATTGAACTTCCCCCACCGCTTTATTTTGATATATAGAACAAAACATTTTAGACAAAAAGTGTAGGGAAATGGTCACTAAATATGAAAATGATATCATCGATATATTTTCATTAGGCAAAATTCTATAAAAACCCCATTTTTCTACTTGGTGTTGGTTGTTACGCCCTCTAGCGGACGTTTGACAAACTCGAATATAATTTTCAGCAATTTCTCTTGGCGACTTTTATTACGATTTTTTTTTCTCAAATCTATACGACCAATATCTTATGAGATATGGCCGCTCGCTACCCTTAACTGATCACCCTGTACATATATATATAGAAATAAAGATGATCGAGGAATGGTAACATGCATAGAAATTGAGATCCTGTAAAGGAAACTCGATGCTTGAATCCCGCGTAAGAAAATTGAAGAAACAGCAGGAATCTAGAAATCAAGATCGATTAGTTCAATCTTAGATAAAGAGAATAATGTCATTTCTGAGGCGGAATGCAAATTAAATCGATAGAAAGAATATATGAAGCAGCTGTTCAATAATGAATATTAGACTGAAGCCTTTAAGTACACCACAAGTGGACCTAATAAAACAAAAGACAAGGTTAAGTCAGCTATTAGTTGAATAAAAAAAATAAATATGATGAGATACACGGAGAGATTTTAAAGCTGTTAGAAGACCCCCAACCTCGATATCCTAACACAACTGTTTAATCTTATCTACGACTCAGGTATCGGCCCAATGGTATCTTTTAACATTGATTCAAATTTGTTCATTGCACTAATGTTATCGTGCTTAACTTTTTTTATGATTGAGTAGCTAGACAAGACCTAGTCCTTTACATCTATGCTAAATTTTGGTTAAAATCTGATTAAGGGCATAATCATTTTATTTATATGTACATTTGGAAAATAAATAACCAAATACTGGCTCATTTTCAATTTTGGGTTAAGAATTATAGTATTTTCTATCCTATGTAACATATTTTGGATATTTGGATTAAACTGATATTTTTTTATACAATTTGACATATGATATATATTGAAACTTAACACTGAATACTTCCGTTATTTGATTGGATAAATTTAATATTGGTGTAGCTAGAACCTTTCTCTTGAGATTCATTGTATAAATTATATGTGTAATTACATAATGTACATTTTCAAATAATAAATCTAAGTGTTTTTTAAAATTACCTTGTTTCTTTTGTGTTTATTTTTTTTTGACTTTTCAAGTTTTGTTAATTAGAGATTATAATTAAAGCCTAAATTATCCTTGGTTCATTGAACTTTACTACAGAACAGTGTACTGATCTATTATCTTTTCTTCCTACTTTATGTCCAACTACTAATGTTGGTGGCGCCTATAAAATTATGAAATTCAATACGAACCTATGAATGGCCTCCGACTGGTTTAACAGAATAGCCGTGGTAACCAATGTAATAAATAAATAATTAATTTTCAAAACTTAACAAAAACTAAAACAAAGGAAAATACTCAAGCAATAAATAATATATTTTTTTTTAATTTAATACAAGCCATTACTTAAAATCAAATTCATTTTTTAAAAAATGCAACAAATGGTTATTTTTTAAAAACTGTTTAAGCTAAAAACTTTTTTGTATTCAAAAAATAAGAGTCGAAATCTATGTTAAAATATAAATAATCACTCTGTGCAGCGAAATGCAAAAGCAGTGGCTTATGTAGGGAAAGTCTCTATGGTTTCCCAGAAAATTTCATTCTTGACGAAAGTTTCTGCACGAAGAAAAACTACTTTTGACTTTTTCAAATTTCAGCCCAGGCAACTTTTATTAACCATAAATATCCTCAGTTTTAAGTTTATTGTAGCAAAGTAAACCGTTACTAAACTCAAACTATGTGGACAACATAACTTTAGCTAAATAGTTGAGTAATAATAGACGAGTTTAAATTTCCTTGTACTTTCCGACCCTTGTGCATTATATTCCCAACATGTTTCTGTGAACTTCTCCCTTATCATTTTCACAACTAGTTACTCTCATGTAAAATGAAGTATGACATTCTGTTCTTTATGGTCCAACTTTATTGCTATTTACGTCCATACGGACATTGTAAGATGACTTCACACAAAATATACGCTAAAAATTGGAACAGTTTATAGAATATATGACTTTTTCCATTTTCTCTAATTGATGCTCCACAATAAATTAAACAATTTTGTTGTAATAGAAATTAATCTGTTAGGAAAAACACACTTGTGTGCTAGCTATAGAATGGGCAAGCGTTAGTGTGATTATCTACATAAATACCGTTTAAATAAAATAATCCAGAATAACAAGGTTACTTACTATACATAGCATAGAACAACAGATAAAGTATTTTAGAATAAATTATAAATACATATTTTGTATATTTCTAGAAAACATCAAACATTTATTTAGGAAATCGTATTTAAGGTTTTAACCATCAGAAAACTTTACATTACGTTTTTGTAGTTTAGAATTTACTAAAAAGAAGATTTATAATATTTAATTTTTTTTTGTATAGAGAATTGGTCTACATATTGAGATTCAAAATCTTTAAACTATTTTTATATATTTTTTACGTTGCGAGAAAGGCAAATTATTTTAGATTTTTTTGAATACCATTTTCGGCACTTTTTTTTAAAGCTAGAAGGTTGCAATCTTCGCGACAGTATACTATTTTTTTGTGACATTAAAGATGTTGCCCGCAAATTTTCATAGCCCTTTTGGTTTTTGAGATACATTTTCAGGCATCCCTCCTAAGCCAGCTATCTGATCAAAAAGACGAAAACTGTTCCTTATACTACTTTATTTTTTTTAATGGAACACCCTGTATATTATTATTTATATATTTTAAGAATAACGTGGCCTTCCCAAAAATATATACACGCATGCAGTTATTTTGAAAAAGAAACTCAAACTTACAGATTTTCGAAAATTTGCTTTTGTGTCCAGTTTATTAGTAAGTAAGTAGACTATAGCTGAAATGTTTTAAAAAACAGAAAATTCATGTAAGTAATTATTACACTAAAGATGTAATACTTTCAAACCTAATTCAAAAGATCTATTTAATTCTCCACTCTTAATTATTTTTTACAACATTTTAACGTAATTATAATAATTTATAAAAAGCAAAGAGTTTTTAAAGGTGGCTTTCAAAATGACGGCCATTTTCCTGTATGCAAATTGGCACATTTTCGTTATTCTTCCAATAACGTTCAAAACAATCATAGGCCTTCTTTGCAAATTTGTGAAAGTTAAATCGATTGCCGCACGAAGCTCCGCTACAGAATGATATCATGTTTTATATATTTTATTTTGCATGAAGCCCCAAAATTTTCGGAAGATTCAGAAATCGAGGGGGCCATCTTACAGATCCGTGTGTACCAATCCATCCCTGAGAAAAGTTATCGTCTAAAAGAGTTGTGGCTTGGGGCACCGTCTTGTTGAAGATAAACGGCATTATAAAGTGTCAATTGAATTTATCATCACTTTTGGAATAACTTCCTCAAGGATTTCTAGGTACCGACGGGCTGTGAGACCTCCTTGAAAGATAGGATCCATCGGACCAGTTAACAAGTCTGCCAAAAGATTCATCAGCATAGATTTGTTGTAAATATCATTTTCAAAACAACATTGGGCGCTCGGCATTGCCGCCAGGGTGTAAATGTTAAATCAGGTGGAATTTATATGGGTGATCATTTCTTTTCTCTGTCTATCTTGTTTGGTGTATGCTTTAGGACGGGCAGGTTGCCTACTCTCTGGATATCTAATATTCTAATATCCTAACTATAGCGCTCAAAATACTTTGTAAATATAAATCCGAAGCTTAAGGATTTTCATTAGATTGTTTGAAACAAACCAACACATTATACTTTTCCTTTTTATAATTTTTGTAGACCGCCATTAAGTTAAAGTAAATAATGTCTATGGCTTAAAAAACAAATGCAGTTCAAAAATAATGGCAATTTTTTTTCGAGACAGAAAATACTGAACTCGCTATTAGGGGTCTGTAAAAAGTTAAGGTAAATCGCAATTTATATACTTTGTATTTTTTGTTCATGTGAGTCTAAAACGATCTTCGAAATCCGAACGAATTTTCTTATTACTGGACATGCCTTAAAACTAAAACTAACTAAAAAAAAAATAACTAAAAAACAAAATACATATCAATGAATGAAAAACAAAGTTTGGTATATTCAATTTCTTTGTCACATTTTCAGCATTTACTCATTTTTTTTCTAATTATTTTTTTGGATATCGATTTGACACATAAAACTTTAATTGTTATTTTTTTGTTCACAGGGTTGAGGAAAGTCATGTTTTTTTAAAATCAGAAATCGGTGATTTAATATATTTGATTTTTTTAAAATAATTTCTAAATTTTATTTGCAGCCGTTGGTAACGCATTTTTTTTTTAAATAAGATACAAAAAATAAAAGTACGATTAGGAATATGGTTGAAAATCTAACAAGAAAAGACCAGAAACCCTGATAAAACTCGCAGAAACTTGCAACATGAGAACGGTCTGTCGCGAACGTGTCGATGCGTTTGGCAAGCGAAAGACAACCTTCTCTGCATTTACCCTTTCGCTTTGAAAGTTGACACACATTGCGTTTCAAAGCTAATTATTATGACTAGTCGAGGCACGAAAGAAGACAGTATCAGGTAATATTTTGTCAAATTAAAAGTTACGGGTAAATTTGGAAGTCGCGCAAAATATAAAAAATATAATAATCACTGCGATATGTGTAAAAATCAATTAAATGAGTTAGGTTATGAAGAAACGATTCCCCAGGATTCCAGGTCAGTAAAAAAACAAATCTAGTGAAATCGGCAGTAATTTAACCTCCTTGTCCTGCTTTGTTATACGAACATGTCAAGAGAAGAAAAAAAGAACTAGAGAAGCAACTAGCTAATTTCTATGATACTAGATATGGTTCAGGAAAAAGTTCCCTCTTGGTCTAATATAGTTGAGACATAAGAAAAACTTATGACTGTTTTTGATAATGTCGAAAATGAAGACACTCTATCAAGCGAAGATAAAAAGTGCTTTAGATATTACTGGTAAACAACACCTTGCCATTAACAATCGATTTAGAAGCCAATCAATTTTCGAGAACTATATTTTCTAGCGAAGTATTACAAAATACTACAGTGGTGGAGATCTCAAGATTCCGATAGTACACCTAATTTGTTCCCATGATAGATGCCTGTGCATCTTCTTCCGACTTGGAAAGAATGTTTTCTACATATGAATTGGTTCTTTCTGATATTAGAAATAGACTTGGCAATTTAATACTTAAATGTTCTGTTTGAAAGCATACTTCTTTTGTATTAAATATTATTTAATATTACATCATATAGCTTATTTTGAAGTTTTGTAATATTTTAATTAGTTTTAAACGTCATACAAGTAAGAGTATATTAGAAAGATGCTATGTTTGGCTTTATTGAAAGTATTTTCAAAATGTTATTTTTGTAAATAGACATTTAATCAATAAAAAGGGCATGATTTTAATCAGATATATCTAATTCTGTATAGAAAGATTTGCACTATATTTAATACTCATAAAACCAGTGTGCATATTATAGGATTTGGAAAAGCTGTAGTGAGGTGAACAAAATGTATTGCTCTTGTTGCAAAATGTAAAATAATAAATTAATAAAATCCAAACAATCTGTCGTTTGTCACCAGCAGTTAAATCTTTTTTTGTGCAGATGCTAAGACATAGATTACACCTACTAAATGGGAATCATTGCAAAATGCTTTAAAATAATAAATTAATAAAATCCACTACAAGTATTTCGTAGCAGTTAAAAATTGGCGCTAAATTTGTTTATAGCAAAAAGAAACACGTGTCGCGATAATAGGGTCAGGACAAGAGTTTTGTATTAGCTTAAAATTTGTTTACTATTTGATTATTAAATTTATTTAAAGAAAAAACAATCAGACCTCAATTTATCTATCTATCTGATCTTGAGAGTGGGTGCTGACCAAAGACAAAAACCGATCAAAGGCGCGTTTTACAATTATTGATGAAGACGAAATGAACCGTTTGAATCTGATAAGAGACTACGTGTATTTACAGCCAAGTGGTTGTTTAGAAAATATATTTTTTTGACCTATAGACAAGGTTTATATACTGTACAATCAGTTGGAAATCGGCAATACTTTTGGCAGAGATTGAATCCAGTATGACGACGTTCAAGCAGCATGGTGGATGGAAGTGTACGTCGGTTGCCAAAGGATATTTAGAGAACAGTATATCTTCAAAAAATGAGGTTTCCAGGATGCTAGCAGGCAAACCTTCTGGATTTGGCTTTTTCTCAGAAAAAATTGATACCCAGACAATGAATCAATGTTATATGTGAAATCGACTAATCATGTAAAGTAGATATTTACATAATATTTTAATTTTAATAAATTATTCAAAAACTGTTTTTTGTGTCTTTATGCTCGCACGGGCATAAAGTACACTATTATGTAGTTGGTACCTAAGTAATAAAAATACAATACAACTGTACAGGGTGGTCCACTTAATATGCTCCTATACTTTATCTCAATAAATAAGACACTGAGAAAAAAAAGTTAAATACAAAAAGTATTGGACTCTAATTTAATTTTTTTTTATAATATTTTTATGTATACAGGGTGTTCCATTGTGCCAGGATAGTAACCAACTTTTTTCTTTTTAATGAAATGGTATGAATATTTTTAGAAATTCTAATTCTACGCTTGATTATGAATATTTTTTGTCATTACATAGCATACGAAATTTTGAGTAGTTTTTGAGAAAAATTAACTTTTCTAATTTTTTTCGGAAAAACAGGTTTTTGGAAAAATGTGATTTTTTCACACTTGAAGACTAAAATTGTGAATTTTGGTTATGGATCCATGGGAGTGGTTAATATTTAATACTCTGATCTATCAAAAGCGAAAATCCATTATACAGGGTGGTCACAAATGACCATAAAAAATGTTTTTGTTACTAAAAAAACTTAATTTTTTTAAATGGAACACTCTGTATTTAGCACTTTTATTGTGTTTAGGATTTAATTCTGCATCATTCCATGTATATAGTTTATATTCCAAAAATTAGTATTTTAAAGTTATGACCAATTTTCTATAATAATTCCGATATTTTTGTTAAAAATTTACCTAAACCGAAATAATACGCTATTCTAAGTTTTTTTTTAACATTATAATTAAATTTAACATTAAATCAACAAGTAATGCAAGAAAGAAAGTAACTAATTACTTATTGCAAAACAATTTCGACATAACCCCCGTCTTTGGCAATACAAGTAGTATAATATTACAGTTACGGTTTTAATTTTCGCAATAATAGTATTTCTAAACGCGTCTTAATTTTACAAGATATCCATCGAAAAACAAAACTAGTAAAATTGTTGCCTGGTCACCAATAAATACACAGTTTTTATTTGACATTTAGTTGCCTCTAACTCTTTTTAAAAGAAAAAATTGCTTTATACAGTGTCCAAGAGCGTTTAAATCTTCATGAATGTTACATAAGAAATAATAAGAGTCCAAGTTGTATCCTGCAATAGGAAACATATCTTTTCACGAATTTAGTGTTTAGTTACATTTTTAACAAAAATTATCCTAACAGAAGAAAAGCAATTAGAAAATTGAAGAAAACAACGAAAATTCAAAGGACTTTAACTGATAATAACTACCATCCGTTCAAATTTTTACCAGTTCAGGAATTATCCCAACAGCACTTTATATGGACCACCATTTGAAACTGACATTTTTAAAAATATTTTATTTACGAATGAGGAAATTTTCAATACGGCCGGCGTGTTCAACCGAAAAAATACTTATTACTGGTGTAACTCAAATGAACATCGTGTAAAAGAAACAGGGTCGGAGAAGTGTTTATATGTGGTGTGGTATTATCCGTGATCGACTAATAGGTCCCGTATTTTATGACTTTGTTCTGAATGGTGAGAGGTATTTAAATTTGTTGGAGAACTAAATATTTCCGTTAATTGACAATCTGCCGAACGCTATTAAAGAAGGGCTTGTTTATCAACAAGATAGTGCTCTTCTTTATCAACAAGATAGTGCGACTTAACATCCCTGGGTTTTTTTTATGGGGCAACCTAAAAAACGAGGTGTATAAAAATAGGTGTAATACTGTTTAAGATTTAAAAAGGAGAATTAGGTAAGAGGTAGAAAGACTTAATGCAACAGACGCGGTTAGAAATGCTATTGAGAGAATTGAAACCATGTATACTACTTGTATTGCCAAAGACGGGGGTTATGTCGAAAATGTTTTGTAATAAGTAATTAGATAATTTCTTTCTTGCATTACTCGTTGATTTACCGTTAAATTTAATTATAATGTTAAAAAAAACTTAGAATAGGATATTATTTAGGTTTAGTTACATTTTTAACAAAAATACCCGAATTATAATAGAAAATTGGTCATAACTTCTAAACTACTAATTTTTGCAATATAAACTATATATATGAAATGATGCAGTGAAGAATGACGTGAATTTGTAACCAAATGGATTCACATATTTTGGATGCATAACCAAAATTCACATTTTTAGTCTTCAGGTGTGAAAAATCACATTTTTCCAAAAACCTGTTTTTCCGAAAAAAATTAGAAAAGTTAATTTTTCTCAAAAACTACTCAAAATTTATGTAATGACAAAAAATACTCAAAATCAAGCGTAGAATTAGTATTTCTAAAAATATTCATACCATTTCATTAAAAAGAAAAAAGTTAGTTACTGTCCTGGCACAATGGACAATATACATACAAATATTATAAAAAAAAATTAAATTAGGGTCAAATACTTTTTGTATTTAATTTTTTTTTCTCGGTGTCTTATTTATTGAGATAAAGTATAGGAGCATCTTAAGTGGACCACCCTGTACATACTGTCAACAGGATTACTTTTATGACAATGAACTAGTATGATATAAATTCAATTTTATCCGCCTATGTTTTATGTTTTGCAAACAGCACTATGTAAACAACGCTTAATGCATTTGCTGTAGGAGTTATGTATCTTCCTGTTTATTTAATCTATGGGTACCAAACATTAGGTGTCTAACACTTCTAATCTAACTTATCCAAACAAGTAGTTTAATAGTAATTTTAAATAGGCAACAAGAATATTGAAAATCGTCGAATTTCTTTATAACACCAACGAGATAATTAATAATTGAATCGCTGATTTCAGAAAAACACCAAGTCCATATTTTGTTATGTGTGAGTTACAGATGGTATGACATCCCAAAAAAGAAATTATTCTATCTGTAATTCCGATGAAGCACAAATTTCATATTTTATATGGATCCAGAGAGTTTTGGGGCTCTTAGCACTTTTATCTATTTATTTCTGAATTTGAGTTTTATGTTTCTGAAATCGTTGATTCTATTGTATATTTTATTAGTCTACTGGTGCGGGTGGTACATGCCATGCTTACATTTGGTTCATATAAACTAAAAGTGCAATAACTTTGTGCGCTTAGTTCAAATGGAAATGTTGAAATTTCTAAACACAGACAACACTATAACTATTTACACATGTAACTTACAGGAACGTGAACAACAATATTTCCGGCATTTGCACGTACCTATGCAGATTTTATCAAACCTAGAACATATTGATAATTTTGATGAACATATATGTATAATATTTACTAATTAACTATTATTAACATCTAAATAATACTTATCTGGCAGTTTTCACCCATCAATAAACTAATAAAATGATCGTACAGTTTTGATGTTAAGTTCCTGGATAATTTTGCTGAAAATTCCTTTTTAATCACATCGGTTTTCATGTTAGTTATTGTAAAATGTGTTTCTTATTTCGGTAACAGGCAATTTCAGTCTGTAACTTTTGCATTTTCCCAGTTTTGAACAAAACGGCCACATGAGTGATTTACAACTTCATTCAAATTTAAAGTGAAAATATGTCTTAATGTCATAAAACAAATAAACTTCTCCAACTTTGAAATGGGCCACCCTTTCCTCGACCCAACTTCAAAACTCATTTGCGCAAAAACCTGCTGATCCATTTTTAATACGATTTTTTATTTGAAAGCCTTTATATATGTCCTGCAATAAGTACATGTTTTTTACTTACAAACAAGAACTAAATTTTCGTTTAATATTTTTCTTTACAGCTTTATGTTCTGAGTTGCATTTGTTTTTTGAATTTTGTTTCCAGCTCAATTGGCAAAAAAGTTATATCGATTTTACGATTACGTTAATTTTTTACTATGGAAACTAAGTCGTGTTATTACTTTTGATTTGATATTAATAAGCATAAATCCTGTCATCTAACGAAACTGAACATTTTAATTTTACTTCCCTTTTTAAGATATGGCTTGTCAGAGATTAACGAAGGTTGAAATGGATAAAGCTAGAGTTGGGCTTATTCAGGCAGGATGGAGTCATCGACATACAGCAGACAAATCTGGCAAATCAAAAAGTGTAATTTCTCATTTATGGGACTAGCTTATTTTAACAGAATTTTCGTACTAGGGGTTCACAAGACCGAGACTACCTTAGTCTTGGTCTCGAAAAACAATCTTATCTCGATCTCGAAATTCTGAAATATTTTTTTTACAATTCAATTTCATTTAATAACAAAATTTTATTACACAACAATAGTAAATAACTGTTCTTGTGTTTATTAAGCATAATGTCTTTTAATAAGTCAGTAGATATGTACTTATTACTCTTAGCTGAAATAGGAAATTTGTATTATCGCTTGGGAGACAACGAAGCAAGTGCAATAGAAACGCAAGTCTAAGCGTAAAAGCTTATCCAAGCGCAGATGGAAATACTGATCATAATCTATTGTTGGCGAATGTGAAACTACGGCTTAAAAAACAGAAAAAACATACACATCCCCACAAATTTGCATGAGGAAACTACAAGATGAACAATACCAATAGAGATTCAATGAGGGGCTTTACATCATAGACTGAAAAGAGCAAATATTTGGGAAAATGGCTTTGCTGCGATCAGAAGTGCTCGGAAAACCTCCACCAAAACGAAAGAAAGACTGGTTGACAGTAGACATCCTTGGCCTCATTGAAGAAAGGAGGAAATACAAGGGCAAAGACAAAATACAATATAACGCTATCAATAACACAATAAAGCGAGAAATAAAAAAAGCCAAGGAAGACTGGATGAAAGCACAATGTATAGAAATTGAACAACTTGCATAGAAAACTTAAAGAACTAACTGGAAACACCAAGAAGAAAATTCCTTGTACACGAGAGACGAACAAAAAAGGATACTTACGGACGAGAACGACATCAAGAAATATTGGAAAGAGAATAGCAAGTTTTTTTAATGTAGATGCAGTAAATGCAGTCGAACGAACCGAAAGCTTGCAAATATTAGTATCCGAACTAAGACACGCCCTAAAAAACTGTAAAAACAGGAAAACCCCAGGTCGAGACAGAATACCAGTAGAGCTTTTGAAATCACTAGATGACGAAAACATTTTAAAACTCACCATCATACATAACAACATATATGTGACAGGAAACATTCCAACTGAGTGGCTAAGGTCAGCATTCATACCCCTTTCTAAAAAGAATAACCCGTTGTCAGGGAACTCGCAGTTTGGGTTCAGAGGAGGGATGAGAACCAGAGAAGCTTTATTTGCAATGATGGTTCTCTTGCAAAAGAGTCGCGAATACAATAAAACCGTTTGTATCTGCTTGGTAGACTATCAAAAAGCTTTTGATAGGACCCAGCATATGAAACTTATAGAAGAACTAAAGAACCTACCACTTGAGGACAGTGACATAGAGATCATTACTAAAATCTACTGGAACCAAACTGCCACCGTTAAAGTGAATAATCTGGAAACAGAAGAAGTCCCTATACACTGAGGAGTCAGACAGGGGTTCGTACTCTCATCTACTCTCTCTAACTTATATTCGCAGATAATCTTCCAACGAGCACTATGAGAAAGAGAAGAAGGCGTTAAAATAGGGGGTGAGGCCCTAACACTGGAACCTGTGGTGGAAGATAGATCAAAATACAAGAGTTCTAACAACACTACACCACAACTTGTTACGTTCTGGACGCGCGTTTAGCATCATCAGCACATGATATAAACTGTTTATATCATCTGCTGACGATGCTAACTTGGTTAGCGAAACGCGCGTCCAGAACGTAACAAGTTGTGGTGAAGTGTGATTAGAACTCTTGTATTTTGAGGGAGTGAGGTAATAAACAACATTCGTTTTGCGGACGACACAGGTATCATAACCGAGTCATTAGAAGATCTTCAATCACTGGTAATTGGGATTAACGAAGAAAGTGTAAGAATGGGACTCACAATAAACACCCAGAAAACAAAATTCATGGTAGTTTCTAAAAACCCAATTAATCAGTGCCAGCTATTAATAGAAGGAAAAACCGTGGAACGCGTTGAAAAATACAAATATCTAGGAAGCTAGATAACTTTGGATCTGGATCAAGACCAAAAAATTAAGATTAGGATTGAAATTGTGAGACAATCGGTCCTCAAATGTAAAAGCTTATTTACCAACACAAATCTGTGCCTTAAACTAAGACTGAGGTTTGTGGAGTGTTACGTGTGGTCACAATTACTATACGGGATAGAAACTTGGACCCTCAATTGGAAACCTTTGAGATGTGGCTATATCGCAGAATTTTAAGGATACCATGGACAGCCAGAATTACTAACGACGAAGTCTTGTGTAGAATATGGCAGAGCAGAGAGTTCTGTTATTGATTAAACGAAGAAAAACATCGTACCTGGGTCATATTCTAAGAAATACAAAATATGAATTACTTCAAACTATTAGGAAAGAAGAAAACGGCTAACGCTAAGTTAAACTACACCAAACTTCTATAATCTTTCAATTTTCAATGCCGATCTGCTGTTTATTGCTTGGAAGTCGCTCAATATAAGATAATAAAATTTCTCGCAGAATCAAAAATGTAATAACTTACAGGGTTTCATATTCAAAATAAACGGAATTTCCAGATTTTTCAATTTTTTTTTTGCTGATTGGTCCCCGTTGACATAAATTGCAAGTAAAATGAAAATTAGATATTTCCAGAAAAATTAGTTTTGAAAACTTAAAAAATAGAAAATATTTTTGAGATCGAGACCATGTTTCATAGGAAACAAAGACAATATAAAGATGGGTTTCGAGCTCGAAGACCAAAAAATTGCTTTTGTTCATAGAAGAGCAATATTGGATTTGTCAAAAACCATTACGTATAACTAGTTTCCGAATGAGTGGCCAAAATGTTTATTTAGTTACGAGTCACGGTTCTGTTTGCATGAAAATGATGGGAGAGCACGAGTGTAGAGAAGGCAAGTTGTAACAGAACTGTGACAGGAGAAAATTAACCTCGAGCGGGTATTGGTACCAATTGTGCTTCCATTAGCAGGAATTTTGAGAATACAATTTATTTATGTTGATGACAATTCTCGACCTCACCGTGTTCGACAAGTTTTTGAGAAAAATAAAATAGCAAAACTTTTTGAGAGAAATAAAATAGCAAAACTGCCTTGGCCTGCGAATCATGAGATTGAAATCCAATCGAGCACCTATGGGATTATTTAAAACAACCAAAGATCACACAGGGTAACAAAATGAAAACAAAAATTTGGTGTCGAAAATCTAACATCTGATTTTAGATGTTTTTAAAGTGCTGATTCCAAAAATGCCACCAGATTTTTTCTATAGCTCTAATTTTTGAGATACAGGTTACAGGTTAATTGATATTTTTTTCTGATAAAGGACAACAAATAAAGAGATAAATATGTACTTAATCGTCAAAATAGAAATTTCCCAGAATCTAATTTACCAAGTGGATACCTGGAATTGTCCCTGACCCAATGTTCCTATACTAGGAACTACTCAATACACTGCTCTTAATTAATTTTATACCTGTAATTGCCTATGACCCGATCCTTCTATACCTGCTTGGCTTTATTCGATTTAGTATATTACTGAGCTTTCCCAAGTAAAGTTTGCTATCATTTTGTGTAAATTTTGGTCGTTTTGTAGTATCAAGACACTAAACTGAAACAATGGCATCCACATGCAGACGTACCTGTGTAAATCATTCCGCTGTTTTTTGTTATGTGTGTGGTGAGTACACTTTGAAAGAGAGTAGAAAAACGATTTCTGACTTTGTGAAAAGACCTTATCTTGCCTATTTTGGCGTTCATGGCGGATATCAAGATAAATCTTGGGCCCCATATTTAATAAACATTTGCGACAGTGGACAAGTGGAAAGAGGAAGTGCTTAAAGTTTGGTGTACCAATGGTTTGAAGAGAGAAACCATCATGACGACTGCTATTTTTGTCTCGTTAATATTAAAGGCATAAATAGAAACAATAGACACAAATGAACATATCATGATCTAGATTCTGCAAGAAGGCCTGTAGCGCATTCGGAAGAAATACCCGTTCCATCATTCAGCAGTCTACCCGAACTGACAGAAGATGATACAGAAACATCAACGTCTGACGAAGTTCAAAGAATTCAATCAAAAAACGACAGCGAATTTGAAGCAGATTTAGCAACTCCGCAGTGTTTCAATCAAGAAGAACTAAACGATCTTATAAGAGACCTGAATCTCTCAAAGGAATCCGCTGAATTACTTGCATGCAGATTAAAAGAAAAAAATCTACTTTGTCCAGGTACTAATATTACATTTTATCGTAAAAGAGATAAGGATCTGCTGCTTTTTTTCGCTCAGGAAAATGACTTGGTATTCTGTAACAATATAAAAAAACTCTTAGAAAAAATGGGTTTGCCTGAATACACTCCAGATGACTGGCGCCTTTTTATTGACAGTTCAAAACGTAGTTTAAAATGTGTTCTTTTACATAACGGTAACAAATATGGATCAATTCCTATTGGTCATTCTACAATTGCATTAGTTTTGAGAAAAATTAAATACGAAGAATATCAGTGGGCAATTTCTGTTGATTTAAAAATGGTTAACTTCCTCCTTGGACAGCAGAGTGGTTATACAAAATATCCTTGTTTTTTGTGCCTTTGGAACAGCAGAGCTAAAAATGAGTACTGGGTTAATAAAAATTGGCCTTCAAGAGATGTCATAATTCAAGAAAAACGTGATCAACGAACCTTTGGTTTCAAGAGAAAAAATCTTACTTCCGCCCTTGCATATCAAGCTAGGCCTAATGAAGCAATTTGTGAAGGCTTTAAATCGAGATGGAAATAGAATAAATTATTTATTTGATATATTATATATTAAATTGCTATTTATTTTTGAGTGTAAAACAGGTTTTAATTAGGTGTAATAGGTTCTTCCGGTTTTAACTGATTTTCCTAGATAGATAGCGTGTCGAAACGCAAAAAACGGAGTTTTGGTTATTTGTCACGTAAATTTCCTGGCATTAGCACGGAAAAACTAAAATCTGGTATATTTGATGGTCCTCAAATAAGGCAACTTGTTAAAGATCCACAATTCACCACAACAATGAACGAGACTGAATCTAACGCTTGGTGTTCATTTCTTCAAGTAGTATAAAATTTTCTTGGCAATCATAAAGCAGAGAATTACGTAGAATTAGTGGAAACTATGCTTTCAAATTTTAATATTCTCGGCTTTAACATGAATATAAAAGTTCACTACCTCCACAGCCACCTAGAGTGTTTTCCAGAAACCTTAGGTGATTGTAGTGAAGAACAGGGGAAAAGATTCCATCAGCTAATTAAAACTATGGAAGATCGTTATCAAGGACTACTGCTGGAGCCTTCAGCGAGACTGTCCTAGTAAACTTCATTCTAGAAAGTCGTATAAAAGAAAATTTTTATGTGATTAGTGACTAATGTAATTATGGAAATTAAGTTTTTGCAATAAATACTAAAATCCATGTGTCTTTGTGTTTTTAACTAGCAATAGTAATATTATATATTATAACAGTTATAATATATACACAATTTTTTTTTAAACTAGATCTGATAGACACAATCTGAGAACTTTTTTACATTCTGCATCCAAAAATTACCCAGGAACCCAAAATGGGTGTTGGCCTGTGTTATACAAGAACTGAGAAATGTTCTGGTTCAAGAATAGGATTCTATTTCTGAAGATTTTTTTAGAAGATTAATAGACAGGATGACCAAGCGGTGTTATGAAGTTCTTCGAGAATGTTTTTATTTGCTGTTGGAATACTTTGTTGTTATCGTTTTTACTTCTTCTGACGTTGTTCTCTGTTTTTTCTGTTATTGTTTTCTTTAAAAATAAAAATATATTTATTGAGGAATTAACATCATACTTAAGTTAATTTATATAAATTTTTAACTCATTGGGATAAAAACAAAATTCATGGCTTAATATCCATTGTAATATGGAATACAGTATTTCATATTAAATTACTTAAAATTAACGTAATCGTAAAATCGCTGTAACTTTTTTGCCAACTGGTCTAGGAACAAAATTCAAAAAACAAATGCAAGCTAGAACATAAAGCTATAAGGAAAAATAATAAATGAAAATTCAGGGATTGTTTTTAAATCCCCAGGGCGTTTTAAAATTTAAGTAAAAAACATGCACTCATGACTAACGCTGTAACGTAATGATTATTTTGGACGTCGTATAGTTCGGGTGGCAAAAAATATAAACTTCGGGCTTTCAAATAAAAAAACGAAATAAAAAATCGGTCGAGAGGGTTTTGCGTAAATGTGTTTTGAAATCGGATCGAGGGAAGGGTGGCCCATTTCAAAGTTGTAGAAGCTTATATTGTTGACAAAGCTAAATACGTAAAAAATAGTGTTTTTTCCAATGGATATTTAACAGTCCATAAAGCAAGTAGAATACCACAGTTTTTCAATGACGTAACCTCAAATTTTAGAATCCCGCTGTTGCCAACAAGAATCAGGCCCTATACTGGATGTAGATATCGTTATAATCAAAGTATCGAACACACTTTGAGATTTTAAACATGTTAACGAAAAGCCTAAAATATAAAGCATAAACTTATCGACACCAGTACCGGAACTCTATAAAAATATAAGGAGAGATAATCTCAAAATAGGAATTGCTTATATTTGTTGCTCTTCTGCTATTTCAAAGCGATGGAGATAGCGAATTTAAAAAAAAATATATTTCAAGAGCTTATGATTTGTTATATACATTTTGTTTTTGATTTATTATACAAGGTGTACCAAATTAAGTACGTACTGTATCAAACTCGTTTATTATTGGAGCTACAAGATCGGTTAAATCAGCAAATTACCAGATTTTTTCTTCTTATTAAAATTGCAAAAAAGAAAAAACAATTAAATAATTTCTTTTTTTTTATAAAACATCCTATGTGTTTTAATTGCAAATCGTCTGCTAAACGTGGGCGGCCCATCTGTCAATTTCTTGTTCTGTCTTGTCAGTTCGCGGCATAGCTTAAAAACTACTTATCAGATTGACTTCAAGTTTTAGCCAAAAAGTAATGGCCATATGGGGATGAGTTGGTAATATTTTGGTAAAAATCCAATATGCCGGAAGAAGATGGCGGCTCAGAGAAGTGTTCAAACAATTATTACTAAAAAACTAATTATTCAATTTACCTCAAATTTTACTTCGCAGAGAAATCAAACGTTACATAGAAATGAACTGGTAACTTTTTGGTATGTATAATATAAAATAGCAAAACTTGACAAACGATTTAAAAAATCAGCCTGAAACAACTATTTATTAATTTAATTTCAAATTATGCAAGCATTAAGTGCAATATAGAGATAAAAAGTTGTGGTACGAATTCAAAAAAAGCAAAACAAATTAGCGGCCAAATAAAATTAAAAAAAAAATCGTACTCAATTAACTTTAAATTTTGCAGAAAATTTAAATGTGATATAGATATAAACTGGTAAAAAATATTGATATATATATATATATATATATATATATATATATATATATATATATATATATATATATATATATATATATATATATATATATATATATATATATATATATATATATATATATATATATATATATATATATATATATATATATATATATATATATATATATATATATATATATATATATATATATATATATATATTGTGTCACACACTTCACTAAAGGAAATTCCCAAAATAAAAGGCCAAAAGATTCAATCTAAGACAATGATGGGAACAGTATCACATCTAAAGGAAATATAGATTATCGGTGATGGCCCTAATATTTGTCTAAAAGTAAAGTATAGGAATAACTAGGTTATTTTACGTTTTAGACTAGTACCGTAAAATCTCAAAAATATACAGAGTATTCCATTTAAAAAAAATTGTTTCATGTTAACTCAGAAAATCGTTGTTCAGTTGGTTTTATTTTCTACTAATTATTATAATCACAAGAAAAAAAGCTATTCATTTGTTAACTTATCAGACTTTGTAGCTCAGGCAATAAACAAGTAAACAATAATGACATTTAATTTGAATTTTGAGTTTTTCTTGCTTGGCTTATAAGGTAATTCCGGGAGAGATGCCCTAGTTATGGTGAAAATTAAAACAGAGACTCAAAATATTCTCTTTTTATTCTGAAAAAATACATACCAGATTGAACATAATCTAAACTAACATAAACTGTGAAATCAAACATAAACGTTATTCATATATCATTAAGAAAAAATTAAACTTGAAACTCTGCATATGGCCATGTCACCCGGAAAGTTCGGGTGAGTTGCCTCGCCAAAACAGGAGAGACGCCCCAGATTTAAAAAGTGTAACTTAAATTGGTTTTCACATTATTGACTCTGTGTGTTGTGTTTCCACATGTAATACATGTATTTTCGTGTGGTGTACATATTTCTTGGAGCAATCCTTTGCAATATAAATATTTCATGATGTATCCAGTCGTTGACTTTTGATTCTTGTGATTTCACATTTTGATAGTTCTCTTCAACGTTGACAACTTACGTTTTTTCATTCTACTGCTAAACATTCTTCATTAGAAGATCCTCGTTTGCGTTGACTTGACTGATCGTTGTTGTGTTGTGCGACTGTGGCAAAATTACGCTTTACCGTTTTAGTTAAAACTTGTGCAGATTGTTTTTTTCGTCGTTTTTGTTGTTTTTGAAGCACAAGTACTGGACTTATCTCTGACAGAAGAGTTCGAAGGTGTCTCCTCCATTGCATTGTCTGTATTGGTTGAAACTTTTGACGGCTCAGGAACAGGTGACTGCCTACGCCTATTTCTTTCTCAGCAACTGGAGCAATGGCTTCAGGTGTTGCAGATGGTAAGGCAGCGTTTGCATCAGCAGTAGAAATGATCGGGAATCACTGCTGGATCCAACGGAAATATTCCAGTCGCTCTGAATCCGGATAAAGCAATTTTGACTTGCTTTGCCCCAAGCTTTCCCAATTAGCTCACCTGCTTGGAGGCGATCAATCTTTCGTCCCGGATGGTGTATCAATCATCCACTGTCTTGCTTCCTTCTTCAGAAAATGCTTCAGTGGCTTAAAAAAAAAGATGTCTAAAGGCTGGAGCACCTGCGTCGTGTGACTTGGTAAGCAAGCCAAAATAACGTCGTTTTCTTCAAGATACTGCAGCATTTCAAAACAATTGAACGGTGGGATGTGTGTCCATCCAGAATTAAAATTGTCTTTCCTGGCGGTTTTTTTGGAATGAAATGTTCTTTCAGCCACGTGAAGAACAGCTCAGACGTGATAAACGATGATTTTGAGTTCATATAAACTTTTCTCACGAACTCCTTTAAAAATTCATCGCTACAATATGCTACTATAGACACATTTTTACCTCTCTCAGAAGATATTATGGTGTGGAGATCTTTAGCCCCTTTGGTTGCAATCACAGGACCAGCTTCATTATTTAACTAAAATCCCGTTTCATCCATATTGAAAATGTTTCCGGGGTGGTCAAAAAAGTGAAATTCCCTATAAATTTCAGAAAGTAGATTAAACAATGCATTAGCTTCTTCTGTGTTCATTACTTCACTTCTTGCAAGTGACATCCCCTGGGACTGCCTGACGCTCAACAGTTTATTTCTTCTCAAGAAAAAAGACAGCCAGTCGTAACCTGCCACGCGAGTTTCTCGATTAAAGCAATGTCCAATTCCTAACATTTCAGTGAACTGAAACGCCAACGACCGCAGTGTTTCCCTATCAACCGCAAATCCGGCCTTTTCCATTTTTCGGACGCGTTTAACGACCCTCTTCATTTTTTATTCCCAATAACGCTTGTGGACCCAAGGACAACAACAAAGTTCGAGATGGAATTCGTGCAGCTTCATTCACTCATATTTCTCCTTTATTCAATCTTGAAAGTGCTATTTCCAAATTTTCCTGCGTGCATTGCCGTCGTAGCGGAGCAGTAATCTTCCGGGTGTACGTTGTAGGCATTGTACTACTGCTAAAAAAAACATGTAGTAATATTTTGTTGCGCTCGTTGTGGGGCATCTATACTTTTGTACGGGTTAGATGCCCCGAAGCATCTATCGTTTTTATCCGGTATCGATGCCCCACCTGTTAGCTTGGAACATCTAAACAAAAATCAGTATCTCTACACATAACCTCAATTTAGAACTATTTTGACCCACCCAGATCACAACACACAATTTACTTTATAAACTTAAGCTAATGCAAAACAACAGCTCAATCATATCCGTTTGTATTATATAACCACTTAAAAATTAGTTATCTTTTTCTTGATTGTGAGCAAAACCACAGTTATTGCGGGCGAAGTATGGCACTCACTCGATGCTATGGTTTGTAAACAGTAACTAAATCCCAGCACTCACGCCACCTATCAATGTTTTGATAAATTTGAGAATACTGGGGCATCGATACCGGTGGGGCAACTCTCATGAAATTACCTTATATAATATAATTCAGTTGTTAAATAAGTACAACACTGTGTTGGTATATTGTAAAATGCATATTAAACTTCTATATTCAATTAAATATCAATAAAATTAAATGCGATTTTTGGATTAGTAATGCTCTATAATTTGTTGAAGTTCACTTGAAACCGGAATCCCACGAAAACGGTACATCCATTGCAAATAATAGAGTATTAAGAATCCGAAAACCGTATTTACCTTTATTGATTTTCATACGAGATATTAAATATCGAATTGGACTGCATTGGACTGCACCTTTTACGACATCCCTCTCAGTTGCACGGCAATGTTAAAGCTGAGCAACACTGGACAACCAATTAATCCATTTCATAACTAACACCGCTTACATCACAATGAGAGATAGTTTCTAGTCCTTTTATTTACGTGTTCGCGGCACGTAATAATAAAGTTAATATTCATAATGTGATTTGCAGTTTCACTTAGGTAATTAGGGCTTAAAATGAATCAGTCCTATTAATAATTATGTTATAATTTTAACCCAGTTTTGGTTAGGTACTTTGGGAAGGGCCAAAGCAGAAATATTTCCTTTATACCTGGTAATAGTATTTATTAACAAAGTGTTTAAATTTATAACGAGTACGTTTGATATGAGTGATTACCCGTGAAGATTTTACTTCATTAAACTGAATAGATTTATTTCAGTAACTATATGTATATATATATATATATATATATATATATATATATATATATATATATATATAATAACACGAATAATATAATTGTTTACTGTTTTTTCACGTGCTGTTTAGAAATCTGCAGAGTGCTCACGCGTAGGCCATACGGTTTACAAGAGAAACAGCAAAAAAAGCCAATATCTGACAATTTATCGCAGATAGAGCAAACTGGTTTAATCAAAAAATGTAGGGCAAATTAAAAAAAAAATGGAAATTATTGGTTTAATAATATTGAATATTTTATAATTTAGACGTTAAATATAATCAGAATTTTAAAAAATCGTTTTAAAGGGAATTTGTATAGGAACACAGGGCCTTATCGCGAAACCACTTGAAACGTTACACATATAAGACAGGGTAGAAACCGTGAGAACACGAACCGACATGGGAACCCGCGATTAAGGGACAAAAATGGGTATTTTTCTTCCGGCTCGTTTTCATATAAATAGAGCTCGAATCCGCCGCAAAATCATTTAGGATCTGAGTCTGCCTTCTTGACGGTGTATAATCGAGGAATTAAATTCAAAACCATAGTCAGTTGCAACGGTCTATTCGGCAGCATAAACTTTTTTATCTCCATCCGGGGGATACTAATTTCACTGTTCCTAAACTTTTATTTCTCGTTTTATTTTCAATTAGGGAGTTGAGAAAATCTCCACGCTATTCTTTGGGATTCAAATTTACAGGTGAGCATTTATTTAGTGGGAGTATTAAAACTAAATAAATACATATAAAAAAACTTTTCGTGGCGCAGACTTTAAAATTATACCGACATTTAAAGTTGTCACTTATTTATATTATATATATATTAATTTTTTTTTAGTTCAGGTGGCATTATATTTAGAGCGAAAAAAAAAAGAAAATCTGAAAAGTGTCCTAATAAAAATAGACGGTTATTTTTATTAGGACAGTTAAAGAGGGACTAAAGAAATTAAGAGTGAAATTATTATTATTATTATAAAATATTTTATTAGAAACTAATTTGCCATGTATTTTTCTTGTTTATAAATTTATCTGCAACTTCTGATAGGTAATAGACATAAACAAAGATTTTCTAGAACAGATGTGGACTATGATGGGGCTGCTTTCGAGGTTTACTTTTTTTTAGGTATATTCCGTAAAACAAGGAAATTACTTTATGTTGGGAAGATGTTGGAATACTAATTATTGTAAACTTTGATTGAAATAAGGAGTAACATTTTTGCGCTCTAACGAAGCAGACTGTGTTGAATTATTTTTGTAGATATATCATGGGAGCCACTATAATTAATGTTACTGTTGCTGGAGTAATTCTCACTGCAGGACAATTGATTTTCGACTGGATATAGAGACGTTTGTTAGTCAATGGATTGTTCTACAGTAATAGTCAATACTAATTTGCGTTACTGACCAGCTGGCTCTGGACTGCTCAACCAAATATATTAATATAGTCTTATTTGGGTCTCGGAGCAATTACTATAGAAAGATTGGGGCGACACCGGTGGAGGTAACAAGATCAATTATAGTAAAATACTCTTCGTAACAATTAGAGATTGGATACTGTTATTTTTGCAATATAAACTAAGGTTACTTTGTACATAATTATTAAAAAAATAAAACAATAATGTTAGATTTTTGTCTTAAACTTTCCAAATTTACTTATTTTAATAAAAAATGTATACAGGATGTCCCAAACTGATTTAGCCAAGCTCTAGTTTCCAAACCGTTTGAGTTATTTAGTTGGAATAAAAACTAGAATTTGTAGCTATGAGGATACTTCAAAATGACATCGAAGAAAAATGTATGAAAAATAATAGTCCCAAAGAATTTGACCCTAACCTTAAAATTTTAAACGACACTTTTTATATTTTTTTACATAATTTTGTAGGATTGTAAATTCCCTATTCAGCACTTTTTTCCGATTAAAAATCGGTTAAGAAATAGCTTAGGAAATTAACATTTTATCTTCCGATCAAATTAGCTATGGGGTAAATTAAAAATTCGCTTAAAACAAAACAAGAAAATTACAACGTATTTTTTTTGTTTTAGAGAATATCTACGATAATAAATGCTCAAATTGTAAACCTTCAGCGGCAACGCAAGCTTCAAATCTTGTCAAAAGGTTTCGCGTACATGTAGCAATTATCATTTGTGGCGTTATTCTGCGACAGGCATTTCTAATTTTATTCTTCAGGTCCTCTACGTCATTGGATTTACTTAAATATACCATATCTTTTATTTAAGGTTCCCCCTACCAGAAAAAATCTAAGGGGGAAAGATCAGGCGAACGTGCAGGCCACCTTATTACGGGAAAAGCATTTGCGATGAAATTAACCTCAAACCCGTTCTGGAGAAATTCAGTAACTATGTGAGCATTATGAGCAGGTTCTTCATCTTGCTGCCACCACATTTGTTGTCTTTCATCCAACGGAATTTGTTCTAGAAGTTGAGGTAAAACGTGTTGTAGAAAGTGCAGGTACCTTTCTCCCGTTAAAGTCTCTTTATAAAAATAGAGTCCAATGATCCTTCCATTAAATAATCCACATCAAACATTGACACTGCAAATACGTTGAAATCTAGTCTCCATTACCCAATGTGGATTAACTGGAGACCAATAATTGGAATTATGCCTGTTAAGACCATTATTGTGGAACTTGGCTTGGCTTGGCTAAATCGTCTTCAATTTTAACTATTATGCTTGCAATAAAATGCAGGCATCTGTCAGTGTCACTTGGATAGAGTCCTTGCACCAGATGAACTTTATAAGGATGATACTTAAAGTCTTGTAAAATACGCTCAACAGAACTTCTTGTTATATTAAGTTCTTCAGAGAGTAGAAATGTACATATGCTAAAACATTTATAATATTTTCTTCATTACGTACCGATCTTCTGGAATTATTGCGATTCCCAGTCGGGAAATGTCCTTGCCTCAGGATGCGTTCTAGGTTCACAAATGTATTTTCATTTGGCATTGGACGATTAGGAAAACGAATGCGATATACGTCTCTGGCTTTTCTTTTATTTTTTAAGCACTCACCGTAAATTAGAATCCTATCAACGTATTCTTCTGCTGTAAAAAAACTTGGCATTTAACACGAAATTGACAGGAATAATAAAGAACCTCACTTGCACTCTTATTTAGTTCAATTTGACAAATGTCAAAAATGTTTTGTTTTTGTTTTATCGAATCATGGCTAACTTGATATTGTTTTCTTTTCTTTTAAGTGGATTTTAAATTTAATTTGATATGAAGATAAATTGTTAAATTTTTAAGCTGTTTCTTAACCGACTTTCAATCGGAACAAAGTACTGAATAGGGAATTTACAATCCTACACAATTATATAAAAAAATATGGCATTTAAAATTTTAAGGTTAGGGTCGAACTTCTTGGGACTATTTTTTTTCAAACATTTTTCTTCGATGTCATATTGAAGTGTCCTCATAGCTACAAATTCTAGTTTTTATTCCAACTAAATATCTCAAACGGTTTCGGAACTAGAGCTTGGCTAAATCAGTTTGGGACACCCTGTAGTGTTCTATTGACTTATTTAATGAGCAGATGTTTTCAACAAATTGTGTCAACTTCTCAGGAACTCTTAGTGAACACAAAGTAGGAAAAAGAGTAATAATTTAAGAGACTATCACAGCTAAACAGGAAATTATGAGTTTTGTATAAGCCCGGAGTTAGGGGTTTCAGTATTTATGTTTTTTTATCTGCAGTAGCAAAAATTGAGAAAAAAAATAGTTTTTTGAGGATATGTTATGTTATGCTATCACGGTTGTTTTCCTCAAACGCATTTTGAATTATAAATAAAAAATAATTTTTACTGGCGTTATTGCAAAATTTTTCCTCCCGATTAACAATAATTTCAAGAATTTTTCTCCTGATCCGAAAAGAGGGGAGAGGAAAATCAATTATGATTTTAAATACATTTATCTCGAAAAAACACAGAATAAAACATTATAACCATTTCTACATTTTTTAATAAAAAACATTATAACCTTTTTCAAGAGGCATCATTTGCAAAAAATTAGTGCACTTTAGTATTTTGTACGTCCCGAACCTCCTGAATACTGGACTAATAGAGAAGTTTTGGCAGGTAAATTTCATTAAACAGACTCAAAAATACGGTATTCGCCATAAATAAATTTATAAAATACATTGAAACGATCAGCATAACAATTGATTCAATTTCAGAAATGTTTTTCTTGTTACCAAATAAAGAAGTTTAGATGCCTTTATTACTTCGCTCGTAAGAGTATTAATCGCCTATTAGATTTTTGCAGATCTTTGCGTTGAGTCCCTGGACCCGAAAAACATGTTCCCCCATTTCAGTCGGTCTGTCGGTCTGTCAGCTCATTTTGTTTATACTCGTCATAAACTATTTATCCAATTGACTTCAAATTTTGGTTAAAAATCAAGGGTTATATGGAGATGAAATGGTTACCTTTTGGCAAAAATCGAATATGGCGGGATAAAATTAAAAAATATCATTATTAGGAAACTACTTACCGATATAAGGATAATTTTCAGCAAATGGAATTACTATTGGTATAAAGAACGCGGTAAGTAACTGTTCTATCTATCAGATGAAGAGTTCAGTTTTCCCGTTAAGTACAATCCTCACAAAATACTGTAACGCCACCACCACCATGACAGCGCTTAGGAACAGATTATATACAGATATAACACCACAATTAAAAGGTGGTTTTTAAGAGAACAGTGTAAGGTAACTAAAAATTACACCTAGGCTGTTTTAATTTTTCCCTTCTTTTGAGATTATGTAACCATGACTAGAGCATATTCAGTAGTAGTAGTTGGGGGGATGTCTAGAAACCTGACTGGTAGGTCTATTAAAATATTTTAGTTCGCCCCAGATCCTCCCTAAACCTCCACCTGCCACCAGGTTTCCATCCTTAATTTTATCTGTCCTTCGTGAAGCAAAGATCTTTGAAGATGTTTCACGCAATAGAAGGCGAAACGTCGGCAAGTGATTTAATTTTGACACGGTCTAATCCCAAGAACCATGACCTATAAAGACTTCTTAATCATCGTTTAGTTCTATATAAAGGTCTTAACATAATATAAAAGGGATTGCATTTGAAAATGTTGAGAAAAATAATTATAGGCGAAATTTAGCAACACTGTATTTTTTTATTTTGAGAGTTGGCTACTAGGCAGCAAATAAAATATACACCTAATTTTTTTTATGGCTCAAGCACGGTTTCAAAGAGTACCAAAATACTTTCTATATACCGGTCTAAAAATGTAACAAATAATGAAGATAAATATCAATAAATCCGAAATGTTGCTTTACAGATCCATCAAGTTATATATGGTTGAAAGCGTCATGAATTTGAATCAACATAAATGGTGTTCCATTTTTAATAAGAAAGTTGCTACCCGCCCACGAAAAACAAAAATAAACGTTCGGTTTACCTTAATTTACCTTTGCATTCAAATTTTCTCTCAATCTCGTTTACTTTCTGTGATAAGGTACTATGTCCCAAGAAAAACGGGCCACCTTGTATATTAAAATTAAAACTGCGTTTGATTAGTATGATTTGAGTTTGTCATAATGTTCTCTAATTCATTAAAATGAATAAAAACAGACTCCCGTAAAAAATAAGTGGAAAAGTAAAAAATGTAAACTGTAAAATTTATATTTTTGTGTTGGTATTTATATAATCTAAAAATGGCTTTAATTGTCTGTCAGTACGAGTAAAACATGTTAGTATAGCATCAATGTACCTAAACCGATAAATGAAATTTTTACTAAATTAATATTCATGAATTTTAGTTATTTAAGTTAATTATCTATAAATATCTCGGCTAAAATTAGACTTAAAGGGTTTTATTAAGCCCCCTTACTTATATACATAGTCTCATTAAAATCAAAATAATGTTGACCCAGACAGGTCGACAAGGCCTCTAAGATAAGTGTTACTTACTGGAAATTTTGTATATACGAACATGACATGAGGGGAAGCTATTTAAAATAATTTACAAAGCATTACTCGGTATTGATGAATCATTTCCTCATATTTCTAAAACAAAATTTGGGGAAATTGTATCTAAATATCATATATATTTTATTAAACGACATTTAACACCTTGATCATATTATTCGCCCTTAAACGAATAAGAAATACTGGAAGAATTTCAAAAACATCTAAATATTGTAATGTGCTTAAAATAACAATAAACTTATTAGAGTTTGAAACTGTATTATGTTCTACATTAATCAATGAATAATAGTAACCAAAATATATCAATCTATTATGGAAAATAAACGTATTGTAAACAGTTTAATAATTTGTAGGTGGCTATGCGTTTGACAGAAACATTCTTAGTTTATCACGCTCAAGGAGGGAAAATTTTCGAAAATAATCCCTGGTTGCCATAATAACGTTTAGAAATGACAACATTTGATCGGTTATATAATATAAGTGGGACATTTTTACTGACTATTCCACTCTATTGTTTTACAATGGCAAAATGGCATAGCAACGATCTGTTTTCTACTGCCAAAACGCACACTGCCAGTCGGAATACGAATAATACGATAGTCAACTGAACATCTGTTAAGAATATAAATAGTTCACATTTTTTTATTTGTTTCAATTAAATTATAATATGGCGTACTTAGTTCTTCAACATCTGTTCTTTTATTAATGGAATTAGGTTCTTTTTTATTCTCAATCGTTTTTAGGATAAGGCGTTTTTTAAGATTATTTTGAGTCTCTAAAATCCTTGCGTTTTCGAAATAGAAATCCAATATTATAAAAGTAATCGAAAAGTGCTGTTTGAGAAACCTTTATTATAAGAAAGTTTCGGCAGTCTTTTAGATGTTCAGACGTTATTGTTTTAAGGTACCTAATTGTTTGACTTCTATGTTTTTTCGCATTTATTGCACGGTATTCTATAAATAACGTTGGACTTATACAAATTTTTGTCTTTACGTGAGAAATAGTCTCTAACTTTTTTCGAGAGATCTCTGATGTTGGGAATTTTGTGGAAAATCATATTCCCTGAAACAGTAGTTTGTTTTAATGTACGTTTTGGTTTATTTTTTAATATTTGATTTATTAGTTTAATCCAGTAATTATTTTTAATGAAGAAATTTTTGACTAAGTTGAGATTTTTGTCTTTAAGTGACGGATGCGATAATTGTACAGACCTACGTTCTAGGTTATCTATTATGATAATTTTCTGGTTATGAGAGGATGGTCAAAAAAATAATTTAAAAATCTCTCACAGAAGATAGGTTTATGATACCAATCTGCAAAAAAGTGTTCGGTATCTTATCTTATGCATAGTACGTCTGGAAATGGTAGAGATTCATCTTTTTCAGTCACAAGAGTAAACTGTAAATTTGACAACAGCGATGTATGCGAAAGTCTCTCCTGCCCCGTTGAATTTCTCACCAAATTTTTTATACGTTTAATTGTTGGAAAATTGCGTTCTACTGATGAACTTGTGGCAGGTATACTAATTCACACAATTTCGACACTTCGGTGTAGGCATCTTCCTGCTCCTTGTCTTTTAAAAATTGCATTAGTTCCTTAGCGTTATTTTTTGCGCTAATGACATCAGTTTCGTAAATCACTTTTAGTTCAGATCACAGTAACACTCGGTCGAAGAACTGGCCATAATGAAGAAGAAGAGATTTAAACGCATCTTCTGGAAAAGTTTTTCCTTTAAATGCATCAAAATCGCAGAGTTCGAGGAATTTGAAATCATCTAAACCGTTAAATCTATAGTTTATTTGTTGCTGAATTTGATGGATTATTTCATTAAAGAGGCGTCTGTATAATGTTTGAACCTTCTCCCACCTTGTCTGTTCGGAGACGCTTGGCTTGTGGCTCTACATTTAACGTCATCGTTTTCTCCCAAAATAGGTCAAAGTCATGTCTTTTTTGGCTTAACATGGACTTAAAATCATCCACTTTTTTTAGGCAAAAAGTAATATCATTTGTTTTAGTTCGCAATATATTAAAAACATTGTCCGAGAATCGAAATATTTCTGAAAATATGTCCAACAAATAATTAAAATTAAAATCTCGTTTTAAACAGTCCGAAAACCCCCTCGAACTATTTATTGCTCCTGAATCCCACGTTTCATTATTTTCTATTATATTCTCAAATAGTTCAATCAGTGATTCACGATTTTCAGATACTGTTAACACAAGTCTTCCATTATAGTTCCACCTAGTAGGAGCTACTTTGGGCAATCGTTTGTGGACAATGGAGTCCAAAGCTTGTGTACGTTTTGTTGACTTGGAAAAAAAAACCAGCCATGCCACTTAAAGTAACGAAAAATACCGTACACTCTTTAATGTGATTGATGGATTGGGATAAAACTAAATTTAATTTATGAGCAAAACAATGGACAAACACAGCACTTGGGAAAGTTTCTCGAACTTTAGCTTGCAGACCCCCTAATTGTCCTGCCATCACTGCAGCTCCATCATAGCTTTAAGCAACTAATTTTTTCTCTTTATTAATTTCTTTAGTAACGTTATAAACTACGGTACACAATGCATCTGCTGTACGATTTTCGGACACATTCTTAAAACCTAAAAATCGCTCTTGAATACTTCCGTCTGTTTTAACGTAGCGTATTACTATAGATAATTGGCAAAAATTAGTGATATCAGTTGTTTCGTCGAGAATAATAGCAATGAACCGTGCCTCGTCAAACTCCTGCTTAATTCTTTTTAGAATAATGTTTGCAACGGCGGAAATTAAATCATTCTGGATTCGATTCGCCGTTCCGCGAAAAACGCTAGACTGCTCTAAATGATTTTTTAAGCTACATTTTCAAAAAGTAAACATGCCCAACAAAATAATTTACTTATATTTTCACACCCTGTTAGCCATTTAAATTGTTCGTATTGTTTTTCCGGATAAAAATGTTTAATACAGTTTTTCATTTTTGTGGTTAAATTTTACATAGGCGGTTTTGCCCTTCCTTTGCAAATTATTTGAAGTTTATCAGCGAAGTTTAATGTTGAAAATCCCTTTATTATTAAGACACATACCACACAATCATACACATTCTGCTTACTAATTCTCCATCATTTTCAACGTTATTACCGACAGCCGAAGTTGACGGTATTTGCATATCCACGTCCGTATTATTGTCTTCCATATCGCACCATGCACGACGCGACGTACGTATCACACAGCACACGGATAGCCCTTCAAAAAAGTTCAATAACCTCTGACTCGATTCACAGGAAATCAAGCATACAGGACTTGGCTGCAGAGAAGCTAGCGGCCCGCATAGGTTCTAGACGATATTCTATTGTGGCTGGGTCGGAGTCAAGGCGACATTTAGGGGCTTGATAATTAAAATAAATATTTTAGCATTTTTAATATAAACTAAATTGATTGTTTTCTATTTCAAAAATTACATTTTAGAAAATGTTTTGTAATTTTTTTTGGGGAAGCACTGCTTCCCTTGCTTCCATGGACTTCTTCCATGAAAAACTTAAAATTTCTGAGACAAACCTACTGGTTTGGTATAATGGTGAACTTATAAAAGAAACTATTTCATTAGAAATGTTCACTGTTTCAGAGAATACAACATTCCAGAAAATTCGCTACATGAGAGGTCTCTCGGAGAAAGTTAAATCACTACTCTCCTGTGAAGATAAAAAAGTGGCTTCTAAAAGTGAAAACCCTCTTAAAAAAACTGTATTCTCAAAACTCAAAGAAAAAACCTCAGTGATAAGTAAGTCCAACGTAATCTACATACTACCGAACAATTAATGCGAAAAAACATATATTGGTCAAACAGGTAGATACTTTAAAACAAGAATGTCTGAACATGAAAGAGACTGCCCAAACGTTCATGTATTGAACGATTCTAAAACAGTACTCGTCGATTCAAAAAAATTAATACACGCATGATCCAAGAAATTATTGAAATTAAAAAGAAACCTAATTTCATTAAAAAGGAACAGATATTGGAAGACAAAGTACGTCATATTGTAATCTAATTGAAAAAATTAAAAAATGTAAACAATTTATATTCTTATCAGATCTTACCGAAATGCAGTTTGTCCTGTCACTATTTGTGCCCTGTTATCTTTATTGTACTTAAAATGAACGTTTTAACCCACTCTAACAGTAAGTATTGTTTTCCATATAAACACAATTATTTATTTAAAAAAATGACTTTACAAGAAGCTAGTTTTTTTTTCTAAAAAGGTGTATATATTTATGTCTTAAATAACTTAAAACTTATCTAAACCGATACTGCTAAAGTATTCTATTTCCTAATTTTACTATTGGAGAGTTTAATTCCGAACAACACACAAATACAGCTGAAACAATATAACTCACTTGGTTTTCCATGTCGTTCGAGTCCATCTCGGTCAGCACGTAGAACCGGGGGTCCGTCACTCCCCTCCACTCGGTGCTGGGTCTGTACTTGGCGGCTAATTTGGGGAGCAAATAGTTTATCGTTTCCGGGTCAGCAGCTACATTGACCGGTTCCAGGCCCATGAAATTCTGGTTGTCTTCGCTGCACTGAACTGCGACAGCTAGCGCTGCGCAGACTAGGTAAATGGGGGCACGCATATTTTAGGATCTGAAAAAAAAAAAGAAATTTTCTTTATCCGGAACTTTTGTCGTTATAAATCTTTCCTTTTATTAGGAGAAGTGAAGTGTGACCCAATTTAGTTCACTATACAGTCAATTTAGAAACTCAAATATAGTCTTTTTAAAAATTTTCATTAGGAGCCACATTGTTCCATCATACTGGATTCCTACCAATATTTTACCAGTTTCCACATATGCCACACTTGATTTTTGAGCATAACTTAAAATAAATTCAATAATTAGTTTTTACATTGACACACACCGCAATTTTGTTACGTCGTGTTGAATTCGTATCAGTTTAACCCTATATTACATTTAATTTTTCTGCAAAATATATTTATATTTATATATTTTATTAGACCGTCAATGTTATGTTATAATAATAATAATAATAATAAAGGTCTTTATTTTGCCATACTCTTTCTCTGTTTGATAGCAGAGAGTATGTACACTAAGTGGTTGATTGAAAGAGAGGCAGTAAAGTTAGTGTGCAAATCACCGACTGCTCAGGGAGATTGGTCCGTTTTCTATTTATAAGGGCGCCAACAATTCTATATCAGTTGACTGTTAACCGCTCTAGATGTTATGAGTATCACTCCTCAAGACCACTAAGATAAAATTAATTAAAGTTAATAGTAAAAAAAACAAAAAAAAACATTCAACAAATAAAATTTATTAACAAGCACAGTGCTCCCCAAAATATTTCCAGAAATATGTATCTGCTGTAGGTTATTTTATATAACATATGAAAGAAATTGGCCTTAATTGAAGTTTTTTTAAAAAAATGACAATTGACTGTGTAATGATCCTATGTTAATCAGTTTTCATACCTCATATGCTGAGAGAAAAACCTAAAGTATATTCAAATAAAGATCACTATCCAAATATTAGATCAACTGTGTAAAATGTTTTATGAAAATAGCTAAAGAATCACAAAACAACAAACTAAATGTTCAATAAAACCTGAAAATTAAGTAATACGTATGAGAAAAGAAATTTTCAATCAGCTAATAACAGGCAAAAGTAATAGACTCCAAAATCTATAAATGTTTATAAAGAAAATCTTTAATTTACCGAACAATTTGATCTAACAGTAAACATTTATCAAAAGATGCAAAATAATCAAGCAATTAATTAACTTCATTAATTCAAATACAATTAACAATAATAGAATGAAAGACAAGAGTATTATGTGAATCTAAGAGCAAGCAAATAACAAGAAAAATTTATATAACTAAGTTTCAAATCCAATCACCAATATTACCTAACAAATTGACACCATTGTTTTATATCAAAATACCTTTCTAAAGCAAGCAAATACAATAAATCATAAATATCATCACATATTCCAGTAGTGTTACCTGTCTATAACACTTCTTATATACCTTGTATAAATTAACTAGATCTTATAAGTTAAAATTTCAAGATGTAATCACACTTTACAACAACACTGTGTCTAAAACTATCAAATGTTGGCAGAAACCTATAGACTATTGTGTCATAAACTTATACTGTGATGTTCTGTATCTTAAAGCCTACTATACGGTCAAATGTTGACAAAAACCTATAGATTATTGTGTCCTAAACTTATAATGTGATATTTGAGTATCAGCATGAGTTATAAAGTAAAAATAATCAAGAAACAGAAAAAGTCATAAAGTTGATCAGCAATAAACAATAAAGTCAATTCAGCACAAGGGATGTTAAAATTAAGATACTTATCTAAGTGTCTATCAGCATCGTTTACTTAGATTAGCAGTCTATGATGTAAGTGTCATCGAAGAAATTTCCAGCAGGAAAACTGGGTACGTACACACTTAAGTACTAGGTAACAGACTTCTGCTCCACTTACAATGTCATATCCAGGTTCAAACCCTGGTTAGGAGAACAGGAACAAGAAGTAGAAGAGGAGGGAGAAGAAGAAAAAAAAACCCTTATTTGATGGTAAAGGGTTTCTTATTAGTCACTTCGTAAAGTTTGTCCCATCAAAAGATATGGTAGGTGGTCAAGTGCAGTTAAATCTTCACAAGAGAGTAATAAAAGGTTCCTCAACCAAAAATATTAAGGTACAACGTAATTAAATACACATAGGAGTCTTTTTAACTAAGTTGCCGACGTAAATCCCAAAAGATGGCCTGGATTAAAACAGGATCAATTCGCCGACAAACTTTCACACTTAACCTTTACCTTCCAGAGGTATAAGAAGCTTAACCTACCTCACCACCAGGTCAAGGCAGCAGTAGCAGGATGACAATCCGTCAGTGGTGCCACTTTACTAAAATCAAAACTGACCAAATCTGGACAATAGATCAGCCAATCCCTGAGCTGGATCACAGGAAAGAAAAAATATTTAAAGGCGAAGAAAGTAAAATTTCTAATTGAACAAAACTAAGGCGCCATCTACACGAAGACTAGTGAATTGCCTCAATATGAAGCGGAAGATTTCGCTAAGCAGAGACCGCGATCAGCTTACTACATCGATAGGAGACTTACAGTACCGGATTTACGGATTTTTATGCATTAAAATGTAGTGACAAAATTAAGATGTTACAATTTGTAAATAATTTTCACACTTGACAACAATGACAATAAAAAAAATGAAAAGGGTGAGATTCAGTGCCTTCAAGCCTAGAAAAACTAGACACTGAACGTCTGTTCTTCCACCTAACCCTAAAAAGTCCAGTAGATAACGGTAAAGTTGAGAAAGAAATAATTATTCTAAAATACTACATACAAACACACTTAGTAATATTAATAAGATCTAACAAAGGTTAGATAAAAAACAAGTATTTACTGTGCGAGATATAATTTGGTATGCAACTTATTTCTAAATGTTATTTTGGAACTACTGGTAATTATCTGATCGTATAGTTGATTCATTATATTTACAATCTGGTAAGATAATGATCTTTTGAAAAATTCTGTAGAGTGAAGGGGAGGGTACCTTTAAAGCGAGTATTAATACGGTAACGTAATTTATTATAGAAATATGGAGGAGTTTTAGACTTAATTATTGAAAAAAAGAAAATAGAAGCATGTAGTGTTCTCCTGTTATGCATATTTAACCATTTAGTTATTTTAAGAGTATGCTGTATAGGGTTCCTCCTTCGTATCCCATGAATCAATCTTAAACATGCATTTTGTATCTTTTGAGTTCCTAAGCAATCGTATTTCCTTAGACACAGACCATAAACCACATCTGGGATAACACCAGCGATTCACACAACAAATTTTTTGTTTCCTTCGTAAGCACATGCCTTTGTCAAAAAGTCGATTTTAAGTTTAAAAACGCTTTTTATACTGGTTACGTGCTGCGAAAATCTTAAGTCCTGATCCAAGATCATTCCTAAATTTTTATACTGTTGATGAAATTTTAGTTGTTTGTTATTTATAAAAATACTATTTTTGTAAATGTTTAAAAATGTATCTCTGTCGCCTTTTCTCCCAAACACCATAACAGCCGATTTTGCAGACTTAAGCTGAAAGCAGTGCCTATTAGAAAATTCCCACAGATTATACAGGGTTATTCACGCAACCCGTTCATTAAAAGTTTTTGGTGATGCCACTTAGATAAAAATTTCAAATTTTGGGATTAAGGTAAGGTCAAGGGGTACTTCTTTTTTGAAATATTTTCAACTTCCTGTCACTTTCGGTTTAACTGGAAGCTGGTATCAACTTGCTTATTTTAAATGGAACACCCTGTATTTTATGATATTTTTGGATTCTACGGAGAATTTTAATGCTATCTTCTGTAGCATGTCCTATACCTAGGTTCAAGCGTTCTTAAGATACTTGACCTTGAACCAAAAATGAGCCTTCTGGGTACCAAATTTTAAAATCTCATATTTTTGTAAGTTTTGAAGATATAATCTTCATATTTTGCAGACGATCGGTAAATAATCTTAGGTTTCTATTTTTGTATTGAATTTGTCTATTTTTATACAGGGTGTCCTAAATTCAGCGGCAAATATTCACATTTTCAAAGCCGCTAAAGTCCGTTTTTTAAATGGGACACCCTATAACTTTATGCACTATCAAATGTGGAATTTAATTTTTTATCGAACTGTATTAAGGTTTCTTATACCTATTCGTAACCATTTTCGAAATAATCAGGTTTTTATTAAACTATCATATGTATTTGATAAATGCTTACACCTTCCCGTAGTAAGCCATGGAAAAACAATTGTTGTGCTTTTCGATTCAACATGACAGCTGATTTGAAACTTTTATATTCGCGGAGAATGTTACAAAGTATTGGAGAGAACGTGCCATGTTTTTAATGAAAAACATCCTCATTTATCGCCAACGAACAAGAGAAAATTGAAGAGGATTGAAACGAAATTTTTTCGTTTCGGAAAAGTTAAAGTTATAAAAAATGTAATAAATTGTTTACATTATTTTTAACCATATCTACTAAGTTCGAGACTGTTCTAAACTTGTTTTAATGAACTTAAAAGTTATAGCAATCTAACAATCAACAATAAATAAATAAAATAATAAAATTGAATTATAACAAATGTTCTATATGCTGTCCGTTCATTTGAAGTCACATTTCAATTCTTCTTTGTACAGTTGCTGTACTTGAACGTACGTTGAATTTGTCCGTTTTTTAATTCGGCAAAAGCTGTTCGTATCCTGTCCAGTAAATCTTGTTGGTTATTTACTGGGGAAGCATAGACTTTACCTTTGATAAATACCCATAAATATAAGTCTAGGGGTGTTAAATCAGGCGATAGCGGGGACCATCTCCAAGGGCCATTGGGACCAATCCAGCGATCTTCAAAAATTCGAGATAATTGGAGATAAACTGCAGGAATTATGTGCTGGTGTCCCATCTAATTGATACCAATAATTTTGCAGCTCACCAATAGGAATTTCTTCTATAAATTCAGAAACCGTCCCTCGTAGAATTTCCAAATACTTATCAGTGTTTAAATTGTCTTCATAAATACAGTACCGCACCTGATCATTTAATACTATACCGAAAACATTGAAGCTAAACCTCTCTTGAGAACGTGTTTCGCGTAAAGCGTGCGGATTTTCTGCTGCCCAGAAATGTTCGTTTCTTCTATTTGTTATTCCTTCTCTAGAAAATTTCGCTTCATCGGTCCAAAATATTTTTGAAAGGAATTGAGGGTCCTCTTGAATTTTCAAAAACATGAATTCGCAAAATTCTACTCGTCGGACGTTATCACCAGGTCTCAAGGCTTTCACGTTTTGGAAGGAATAAGTGTGCATATAATGTTCGCTCAAGATTCTTTGGACAGATAAAGAAATTCCCAAATCGTTTTCTGCAGACGGTATTGAACTTTGCGGGTTTGCGTGGAAATAAGCTAATGTGTTTATTACGTTATCCTGGGCATTTGTCACTGGTTTCGGAACATTTTTTGTAACTTTAACCTTGCCAAAACGCAAAAAGTTCGTTTCAATCCTCTTGAATTTTGACTTGTTCATTGGCGGCAAATTAGGGTGGCGTTCATTAAACACACGACACGTTTTCTCCAAAATTTTATAACATTCTCCATGAATATAAAATAGATTGAGAATATCAGCGTTTAAGTATTCTTCCATTTCGATTTAGAAGATTTAGTTTATCACTCACAGCTTTCGATAAATAACGCATACTAATCATCTGTCATATTGGATATTGGATCTCAATTGTTTTTCCAAGGCTCACCATTGGAACATGTAAACATTTAAGCAAATACATACGATATTTTTATAAAACCCAATTATTTCGAAAATGGTTACGAATAGGTATAGGGAACCTTAATACAGTTCGATAGAAAATGAAATTCTACATTTGATAGTGCATAAAGTTATACGGTGTCCCATTTAAAAAAACGGACTTTAGCGGCTTTGAAAATGTGAATGTTTGCCGCTGAATTTAGGACACCCTGTATAAAAATAGACAAATTCAATAAAAAAAATAGAAACCTAAGATTATTTACCGATCGTCTGCAAAATATGAAGATTATATCTTCAAAACTTACAAAAATATGAGATTTTAAAATTTGGTACCCCGAAGGCTCATTTTCGGTTCAAGGTCAAATATCTTAAGAACGCTTGAACCTAGGTATAGGACATGCTACATAAAATAGCGTTAAAATTCTCCGTAGAATCCAAAAATATCATAAAATACAGGGTGTTCCATTTAAAATAAGCAAGTGGATACCAACCTTCGGTTAAACCGGAAGTGACGGGAAGTTGAAAATATTTCAAAAAAGAAGTACCCCTTGACCTTACCTTAATCCCAAAATTTGAAATTTTTATCTAAATGGCTTCATCAAAAACTTTTAATGAACGGGTTGCGTGAATAACCCTGTATAGATCAAAGTTTATAGCGGAAACTGCTTGTAAGCTCTCGGAAGGAGAAAACGAAAGGTATATTTGTGTGTCATCGGCATAATAATGTTGTTGACACGACATGAATACACTAGGAAAATTTGAGGTGTATATGGAAAAGAGCAGTGGTCCCAAAATGGATCCTTGAGGGACACCCGATGTAATACTAAGAAAACTAGAAAATATACCATCATAGTAAACTGTGTGGGACCTGTTTTCAAGAAAGTTTGAGATAAGAGCGCATGCGTGTTCTCCTACACCATAAAAGTTTAAAATAGACAACAGAACCTTACGATTTAAAGTATCGAAAGCTTTGCTGTAGTCTAACATTATCAATATTGTAAGGTTATTTTTATCAGTAGCAGAAATGATATCATCTGTGATCGCTGACAAAGCGGAGCAACAGCTATGTCCAATTCTGAAACCGGACTGGGAAAACTGACTGAGATTTTACATGATATTGAAGTTGAATTTCCATTGCTTTTTCTAAGATTTTTTAGAAAGCAGGAAGAATACTTATAGGACGTAAATTGTTAAAATTTGTAGAAGGTGAAACTTTTGGTGTTGGCATAACATGGGCTTTTTTCCATTCGGCGGGAAATACGGAGTTCTTAAAAATGTATAACGTGTGTTACGTAAGGCAGTATAAATGGAAGGCACAAATTTATAGTTAAGATGTTAATTCCGTTCAACCCTGTAGCTTTTGCTTTAATATTCGTTATTATTTTAATAATTTCGGGATTTGGGAAACCTGTGAAAAATTAAACTTTGGTAACACTCCATTTTTTCTGTTATTACAATAGAATAAAATTAATTCATTGGCTTGTGTGGTTTTATTAATACATTCATTAAAATATTGATTAATTTTTTCTACGTCATTAAGTGCGTTTGGCAAACTTGTGTTTTTTTGTTTATTATTTATATTATGCAGTTTTAAAGAACACCACATATCTTCTGCAGATTTAGTTACTTGCAAATTTAAAAAACCCCGAATTGTAAGTGTCACTGCATTACGCATTTGTTTGTATACATTTAAATCGTTAATATCTTTACATTTTTTATATTTAGCTAATATTTTGTCATATATTATATCATATCTTGAATTCATACCAAAATGTTACCAGTTCATTCCTATGTAGCATTTTATTTTTGTGCAAAATTTGAGCTAAATTAGATAATTAATTTTTCAGTGATATTTTTTTCTATTACCATATATTATTGACTAAAATGTGAAGTCAATCTGGTAAGCAGTTTTTAAGCTATGCCGCGAATTGATAGACAGACAGAAAGATGAACCGACGGAATTGATAAAACATATTTTTTTGACATCTAGGGAGGCTAAAACGTGAAGATATATATATTCTGGGAGGATGATTCTTTCACGATTACAAACATTTTATTTGGCTGCCATTTTGTTCCGTCATTTTGAATTGGTACCACATTTTATTAGTTTATCTAGTGTTTTCAAGATTACATTTTAAATACTTTATTAATCCGCGATTTTGTTTCGCGGTCTTGGATTCGTACCATAATTTTACTAGTTAGTTGCTACCTAATACTTGATTTTTGTTGTTGGATTTGAACTAAAACTTTACCATCTGACCCCTACATAATACTCGATTTTTGTGCAAAATTTGAGATAAATTGGATAAGCAAGTTCTTAGAAATAATGTTTTTAACATTACACTAGGCCGCCGTTTTCTTTCGCTATATTGGATTTTTAGCAAAATGTTACCAGGTCATCCCCATATGACCCTTAATTTTTGATTTAAAATTTGAAGTCAATCGGATAAGTAGTTTTTTAGCTATATCTCGAACAGACAGACCGATACAGACAGATCGACGGAATTGAGAAAGCTTGTTTTTGAGCCTCTAGGGACCTTGAAACGTAAAGCTCTGACAAAATCTGGGAGGGTGCTTTTTCACGATTACAGTACTTCCTTTTCACGAGGGAATGAAATGGTCATTAACAGTAGAAACGTTAATATAAACTGTGTTGCTTTTACAATGGTACCGTGGTTAGCTGAACATTACTATTGAGTTAACATATTTTTGTTGGGGCAGCCTCTACAGTATGTTTTTTTAACGTTAAAACAGCAAACGTATTGTTTCACCCTTAAAGTTGATTAAATCAATTCTCATATATTTATTCACTAAAAACTAGATTCTTGAAGAAATCCTCTATTTTAAACGATTCCAAAATAATATTTTTTTTAGTAACGAATTAAAAAAATCAAATACATTTTTTCAGTTATTAATTTTTTTGAAAAATGTTTAGCCTTTGTGCCAATGATTCCTCTTCTAATGAAGGCACAAGATTTAATTCCAAGGAAGCGATACAGCATTCAAAAATGCATCGCAAATTTGGTATACAAGTCTATATCCTTTCATAAACCACTTAATATGTTAAAACTGATTCTTCCTTACCGATGTAAAACTATCTCAGAAATAAGCTATTAAATTAAATATCACCCTGTGTATTTCCAATAATTATTTTACATATAATATCAAGTTTATACCTATGTCTTTGGTATGTAAAGACAACATTTTCTGTTTCATCAGGCTTCCTGATATTGTATCTGTACTCTACGCAGCCAGATTTAGTTCAAAGCCTTTGCGAGAACTGGCAAAGGAGAGGCAAACGACACAAAAGGAAAATAATCCACCTGGAAAATGACGGGAGGTAGTAGACCGTGTTTTAAAAGTAGAGTAAAAAATTGCCGTCTCTCTATCGGGAAATTTTAAAACGATATAGTGTTTCGCATGTGATGTTTTAATTCTGTTGGCTTAAAGAAGACAGTGTTCTCAATTTTATACAACAGCAACGTTGCTTGAAGTCTCGTACAAAAACAATGTATTCCAGATACATACGAAAATTTTTAAAAAAAGTTTAGCAATAAGTGCAAGAATTATACATTTTATTTATTTATTTATTTTTTTTATTTATTTACGGACAATTAATTGCCCAATATAGTAATACAACACAAAAGAAATAATGATTACATGTACAAAGCACATAACATGTGAGAAAATAGTGCACAATATTAATAATTAAATTAAATCAAATTGAAACAAAGTAATAAAACAAAACAATAAACAAAACAATGGCATAATCGTATAATATAACAAGTTTGACTATCACGCTACCTACACATTAAGTACAGTAATTAAATAGGAACTAGACAATAGGTAGATTCAATAATTGGCGCAAAAATGTATCTCGGTTTCCAAAAAAGTCAATTCGCTCGCAGTACTCATTGGCCAGTCTGGATGTACGAGGAATAAAACTGTAAAAGCCATAATTTGTCCGATGAATTGGTACATGAAACGGTTGAACAAGTCGTGTGTTTCTAGGCTGAGTATGAAGTGATACCCTGGTCAAAGGATTCAGGCAGTTTAGGATACCGTGAAGTATGTTGTAGAAAAGTTTTAGGTCTTTTTGGATCCGACCGGTTGGAAGTGTTTTTGAACCAAGACTAGACTAAATATCATGATAGCTAAGTTGGGCAAATTGAGCTGACCTATACGAAATGTAGCGAAGAAAGTTATGCTGGACTTGCTTAACCCTACCTAGTATGGAGACCACACCCTAGAAGCGTATTCTAGGTGAGGTCTGACCAAAGAGCAGTATAATAGTTTTATCGAATTTATATCATAGAAATCCTTAGAAACCCTTTTAATGAAACTCAATATCTGAAGTCCCTTTGCAATCATTCTGGTAATGTGCTCGGAAAAACTGAGAGAGCCATCAAATATGATTCCCAGATCACGCGCCTCGGATGTGTTTTTAATTGGGATATTGTTGATATGATATGTATTTTCCGTGACATTCCTACTACGGCTGAAGATTATTGTTCTAAAATTACCTCAAATGTTGTTTTATAGGGGTAATGGCGCATGCCAAGTTTAAAAACATATGTATTACATTTGTGGGTAGAGAGTTTTATTCTAAAAAAAAGTTATCCAAATTGGTTCAGTTCGAGCTGAAGACGAAATCAGGGAAAAATCGCATTGTGTTCTAAATATATAATATTAAATGTAAACAATACGTTACATACCGAGAATTAAAAAAAATTAATTACCTTGTTTTGAGAATGACATACGTAATACAACTTTTCATAATATATATTATTATATATTATATTATATATATTCCCTTTAATGATACAAACTTGAATGTACTTAATTCATATCTTTTGGATTTATTTCAGAGGCATGCCCCAGTCAGGACTGTTCTTGTAAGTAAATCAAAATGTGGGTGGGTCTCTGAGAATGCCAAGCTACTCATGACGTAGCGAGATACTGTACTTAATAAATTTAGGACTACTAAACGTCTTGGAAATGCAATAGTGTTCGTCTATAAAAAAAAAGATAAAACATCTTACTTTACCAACATTAACAAATCAAACAACCCTAAGCTAGTGTGGAAGACACTTAAAGAGTTTAACTTTAAAAAATCTAATAACATCGAAATCCTTGAAAGTATTAAAACTACGACTGACATGAATGATTTCTTTATGTCGTATGTAGAGATGGTGAAGATAAGAACTCATCAGCTTCTACAATGATAACCCATTTGGAGACTGTTTGTTTGACTTAAATATGACTAACGTTGAGGAGGTTACAAAACTTATTACTAAATTTAAAACCAATGCTTGGAGTCAAAATGCTTCAGTATTGCAGTCTATACTTGTATCAATTTATATTAAATTTATTTAACTCATGTATTGAACAAGGGTATTTTCTTTCCATGTGGAAAATCACTCATATTTAGAGTTACGGCCGATTATTATATGCCCACATTATCCAGACTTTTTGAAAAAATTGTTTGTCAGCAACTTTACTCTTACGTTACAGAACACCAATCGGGCTTCAGAAGTGGACACAGTATAACATCTGTTTTGACATAATGACATAACGGCGAACATAGATAAGAAATATATTACAGAACTTGTAGTACTGGACTTTTCTAAGGCTTTTGATACGATTATTCATAGCGTATTGATATCTAAGTTAAAGTATTATAGACTGCCTAATAATTCAATTGCATTTCTAAATTGTTACCTTCGTCATCGTTTTCAATGAGTCGGGTTTATGAACGAAAGTTCCCTATAGTATCTGTCCTTTAAGGTGTTCCGCAAGGCTCCGTGCTGGGAACACTCCTGTTTTCTGTCTACACAACAACAATAATTAATTTGCAGTAGAAGCAATTGTAAGTTTTAAGCTTATGCGGGTGATTCAAAATCTCAACAACGATTTAGAAACTATTAGAACCCTCTCACTTGGTCATAATTTGTTCTTAAATGCTAACAAAAGTCACTTAATGCTTTTCGGTAATTTATTTGCCAGGAAAGACTACAATTTTGACCAAAATTTTAAAATACTTATTGGTAATACGTGTCTCGAATTTAAAAATTGTTGTACAAATTTAGGCATTTTATTTGATAATAAGTTAAAATTTAAAGAGCATGTTTCATCTCTACTACCCGAAGCGTATTCTGTCTTAAAGCTTTTATATGCTAGTAGGCACATAATGAATACGAAAATAAAAAATTTTTGTGACTCTCTTGTATTGTCCTTGTTTAATTATGGTGCGGAGATTTATGGAAACTAAAAGAACCGCATCCGGTCTAGAATTCATGCGTCTGCTTTATTTTTGATCTGTGGATATTTGACCACGTCTCTAGATACATTTTATTATTTAACAGTGGCGGCTCGCGGATGAAAAAGTAAGTGAAGTGCAAATGAAGCAAGAAAATATCGCAATAATTTTTTTTCCAGAATTTTTTTTATATGTGGAAAGGGTAGAATATTTTTTTCAGACTTACCTACATTTTGTATACTAAATTAATTCTCCTATCCTTCCTAGCAGCAAATTTATTTATAACATCCTCATAAAATGGATGAGTTGCCCTAATCTCTCCCAGAAATTCCTTTTAAATTGAAATATTGCCTAGAGAAGTAAGTTTTTCTTGAGATATTGTATTTCTTAAATAAGTTTTTACACGTTTGAGGCAAGAAAAACTTCTTTCCATTGAAGCACTTGTCGACGGTATTGTCAAAATAAGGGAAAACACTTTATATGCTTTGGTTTAAATATCTTTACTTTCATTAATTTTTTTCACTTGCTCTTGCAGCGATATATTCCAATTACTGTCATTGGCAAAAATAAAACCAAGCTCATTTTTAAGTCGTTGACTTTTTGAAAATATTTCCCCATATAACTGTAACAAATTTTCAAACGGGCCAATCGGAAAATTTAAACTATATTCGGAAAATTTAGCAGAATCTGCCAAACATAAAAATATAAGTTTTTCAGAGTCTTGTGTTTTTTCCATTAAAATATGGTCCAATATTTCATTAAAAATGGTTCTATACTTAGCCCTAATTTCTTCAGGTGAAAGCTTAGCAAGCTCACGTTTGTAATGATTTATTTCTGTAATAGAATTTACTTTATCAAACATGTCAAGCATTTTTTTGAAGAACGCAAATAGTATGTCCGTGATTGAGAAAATGTCATTAAACACTAATGCCAGAAATGTGAATTCAAAATCGTCCATCTCACCTAAAAATCCTCTCGCAAACCAGAATTGTTTTTTCATCAGATTTGTCACAGTTTGTAATAAATTCAAAGACGTCTTTTAATTTATTCCAGTATTGAACAATCACATTTACTAACTTCGAATTTGAAGGCCAACGAGTTTCTGTAATTGTTAGTATACGCCTTGTAGATGCAGATGTAAGAGCATACGTTCGTTTGGCTGAGTGATGAAAAAATGAGGGAATACCACTAAGGCTTGCAAAAAAAAATTCGACATTTAGAAATATTTTTAAACTTTGCTGCATCACAAGGTTAAGACGATGCGCAAGACAATGGATAAATACAGCCTGCGGCGCTTTTTTTTGAAGGTCATTTAGATGGCCAGACATCACACTTGCGCCATCGAAACATTGCACTATTAATTTATGTTTATAATCAAATTGGTCCAAAATTTGATCCAATATCGGAGCTGAGATTATAAAATCCTAAGAATCCTTCGACTACTGAACCTTCTGAATTAACGTATCTTAAAATTATGGAGCACTGGGAGGTTTACGTAATATCAGTAGTGTCATCCACTTGCACAGAAAAAAACTGTGTGTCCATTATTTCATTTTTTACATGATCATTTAAATAATCAGAAATGCATTCAATTATTTCGTTTTGAATAGTTTTCGAGTCACCAGTAAAAACATTCTTAATTTTTTCGTGATTATCTTTTAGTTCCTGGAACTTTTCGATATTAATAAACCTAAAAGCTTTTTAAAATTCCCCCTATTTATTGACTCGCTGCTCTCATCATGGCCGCGAAAGACTCTTGTTTTGCAAGGTACAAAACTGTGTTAATTACCAAGCACAACTAATCTATTTAATCGGAAGTTTTCGTTAAAATGTATTTTGTATAGTTTAGTATTTTCTTTTAAAGTGTCAGCTATAGTGCTTTGTTTTTTTACAAATGTTTTTAGCATTAATTCGCATTTAAATGCGCTGCCGAGTCTTCATGTTTATGTAAAGACCTTTATATATTTAACATACCTTCAAATCCTTCCTTATTCTACACCTGAATATTTATTGGAAACTAGTAAACAAGGCCAGCAAAACAATTTTTGTAATATTTGACTACTACCTTACTATTTGTACGCCGAAAACCAGGATGACGATTAAAACTCTGATCTTGTTCCTTCCATCGATTAAATGGAGTTTCCAACAAAAGGCAAACCACATCCGTGATCGGATTCATCAATAATGTAAACTAATAAACCTGACACCAAATAAAGTTGTAACAACACCATAAATAAATGTAACACAAACCAGTCAAGCAAACTGCAAAGGAACTAACCGGTTTCAGCGAAATCCGCGAAAATAAAAGTAAACAACCACTCCAAACTGAACGACACGTGGGTGTAGTGTACTGCGTTAGCAATTCACCGAGCGCGTTGTATGGCGCTGGTTAACTATTCTTTTCTTTCGCTCGACGTCATCGCGTACGAGTTGTCATGGTAACGTAGTAGGAACATCGTAAACTAAACATAGCACCTCCAGCAAAGTCGAAGCGCTTTGCGCCACTGTTATAGTTGTTATAATAAAGTTCGATTGAAAGTTTTAAAAAGACATGCCGCCAACGGTCAAGTAAAATATTTATAATAATTATAAAATTTTTCCTGGTGAAGTAGCACTTCACCTACTTCACCTGAATAGTCGCCACTGCTATTTAACTGGCTGAATATGGACGAATGTCGTGGTCTTTCGTTTTTGTGTTTTATAAATCGAATTATTATCCATAGACAACTCCCATGTTTCTATAATTTATTGTAAAATAGATCAAACTTTCATTCTTTGAATGTCAAATCTCGAACATCATTTTTTCAAAAGTCGTTTTCATACTGCTCTGCAAAAGAATACAACAGATTTCCTGGTTTCATAAAGTCATTTAATATTTTAGCATTTAAAAGCTATTTAAAGAGGAACATGCTGACTGAGTAGGATTTTTGGTTTTAATCATGATTAGATTGGTATTTCTCTGTATTTTATGTATATATTTTTATTAATGTCTTATTTATTTATTTTGATCCCTTTTAATTTACTTGCACTAGGTCACTACCTATGTTTAAGGTAGCTTTAAAAATTAGCATTGTTAGGAGCAATCTTTTGTAAAATCAATAAATTGTGTGTTTATTTTTAAGGGTTAAGTGGAAGAATAGCAGTCTCCTCTTCGGAGAACTAGCTAAACTTCGCCCTTTTTGTTTTATATATTTCCTAAATAAAGCTGATTTATTATCAATAATTTTAATTGTGTCTTCATTTAAAAGAGTAAAATCAAAATAAGATAAATATAGTAATTAAACGATCTGTAACAACACTTCTAGCTCATAAATATCTTAATTAAAATTATACAGAGTGAACATACAGTATAACAATATAAAATTTTGTATATTGCTATTGTATTTATACTGTATATATAACAACAAAGTATAACAATATACATTATAAGTAATGAAAATATACAATATAAATTAAAATCAGTAATGTATATTGACATTTCTATTTTTGTGGAATGTTGCTCCGTCAGTAAATAACACAGTAAATAGTACAGTACATAAACAGTAGTAAATCTTGGCTTTCTCTGAATTTGTTGTTGTGCCCAGTGACAAAAATCTAGTCGCCTGTGATAATCATTCTCATACAATTCTTGTAGGAGTTGTATGTGGTATGGGTGAAACTTGTTTTTTTTTAGAATTCGTAGACCAGTGGTTTAGCTTACATCTGTTGCCTTTGCAATTATTCTTGAGCCATTATATGGGTCTTCTATAACTTTTAAGTTTACCATTAATTCGTTTTCATTTAAAACAGATTTGACTCGAACAGTTTTCGTGTATTCATTTCCCGTCTCATCAAACCGTTGCATTTTGTCTAATAAAATTCATTTTACAATAGAAACTGTACTTAGTTTTTAAAACAAAACTCATGCACCAGCATTACTTGACAATTCAAATTTGTATTTTAGACAGTTTAATTTCATTTGCAAAAATAAGGCCCACTAGATGTTAATCACTGGACACCACAACAAATTCAGAGGGAGTCAAGATTTGCCGATCTTTTTTGTGTTATTTACTGACTAGCAACATTCCACAAAAATAGAAATATCAATAGACATAATATTCATTAAAATGATGCTGAAAAAGCACATTTTATTTGTACAACTAGTCCAAATAGGTGGTTTTTTAATGTCAAATGTAGCTCCAATATTTTCGAAAAGTGGCTATAAATCTTGTACCCAACAAACCCTACGTTGGGGGAATGACAAAAAGGGAGGAAGCTGAAAATACAGTATTATACAGGGCGTTCCATTCAAATTAATCGAGAAAATTCGCATCCAGGATTTTTATGTACCCTGTATATCGTTATTAAGGAATACTAAAGAAAAATACCGCAGTTGAAAGAAGACCACATTTGGAAGCTCTTACCATGCTAAAATAATTTATGCTAAAGCATTAGAAAAAATGCAGGGGATCAAATGTACCTCTGATCTTTTCGAAAAGTGGCCATAAATCTTAATTGACTCTATATAGGGTATTAAGTGAATAGTTATAAGTTTCTAATAACAAAGAATGTACCCACCGTAAACTATCCAGCGTTAAATCACCGTTTTGTCTTTGGAACATGAGCCAACTCCAATATTTTTTTGAAATCAACCCTCTTCTAAAAATATTTAATGAGGAAATATTTACTTAAACGGAATATTTACACACACAAGATATATAATAACTGGTAATTACAGGAAAATTACCTTTCCTTGTTACGACGACTTTTCCTAATTGCGTGTTTTTACTCCATTTTGTGAAGGAGAAATTGCGTCTACATCTGCAAATATCAAATTAGAGCTACATATTTTATCATTCATTAGGCCTTCTTCCTTGACCTTTACTTCGCGTCGCGTCACTTTGCTTTTAAGTAGTGACATTTTTCTTACGTTCTCTATTTATATATATTTTTCCTTTAAATTGCAGGTATTCAGTTAAAAATTTACCCCTGTTTATTTTTGTAATTAGGTTTATGTAAACTTAAATTTTTAATATAAAAAAAATCTAAGCCATTGCTTTTCCAAATATTATACAGCGTTTATTACTGCGTGTTACCTTATTTCAAAACATGAACAAGATTCAAGGAACGTGTCAGAAGAAAGGGTTATCTATTAGATGTTATTTTCAAAAGGAGAGTTTTTAGTCTGAATTATACGTTATTTTTCAATTTTTCGTTGGTTTGTAATAAATTAGATTTTTTTACTTCATCCTGTATAGAACTTAAAAGGTCACTTCCAAACAAAACTATTTGATTTTCTCGTTAAAATAAAACCCAAGAATATTGCCTATCACGCTACTCCAAGGATATTTGTCCTCCAAATGTGTGAGATTATTTTGATGCACCCAGTATAGAAATAAAGACTCGAATAAAGAAGTATTGTAATCAAAGGCTTTATTAATAATAAGTCACAAGAATATTTCATTTTCAAAAATATCTTAATTAATTTATGTAGAACAACAAAACAAACAAAACAAACAAACAAACAAACAAACAAAACAAAAGTATGCTTTAATGCCGCAGAAAAATTTTACAATTTTATGGACAAAGCAAAATATACCTAAAAATAAGACATATCAAAACATTAATCGAAAATAATTTCGACAGGTCAGTGCTTTTTTTTAAAAATGTAAATTATCAATTTACCAAATCGTAAAACACACGTTAGAATATAACATAACATTGCAAACAGTAAATGAATCATGATAACCTTATAAAAGTAAACAAACACACATGTACGAGGTGAATAATTTCGATGACATTGAAATCAAAATTGCAACTATGCGACCTTAAACTCTATGTTATTATAGTTATACAAATAATTGTGATGTTAAACAGAAGGTATATTGAACTAGTGTAGAATGTACTATACAAAAAGAATTAAATTGTTTTTAATCCAATACCTAACAAAAATAATTAAGTTTTAAGTGAATGTTCGACAGTTCTTTTCCCTATATAATGATTTACAAAATTCTATGCTACGAGTTAGGACATGACTCACAAAAGATTTAAGTAAACAAGCGAGTTTAGTGACAATTTAAAGAGACTTACTCACTGAAAAAAAAAATCATTAACGCTGTAAAATGGTCTCTCAATGAGGTATGCTTTCGTGTTTTTTCGAAATTGTGCAAGCATAGGGATAGATTTTAAATGTACTGGCAGATTGTTGTAAAGTTTTATGGCGTTGTAAATAATTGATTTTTTTATTAATTCTGTGGAAGGAATGGGAAGATAAATATCATGCCTAGAGTTTCTGGTAGGGTATACATGTTGTGGCCTTTCTGGGAGGGTGTTTATATGTTTTCTCAGCAAACATACCGTTTCCAAAATAAGTAATGCAGGAAGTGTTAATATTTCATGTTTTTTGAAATAGTATTGGCAGTGAGCTCTATTATTTAGACCAAACAAATAACGAATGGCTCTCTTTTGAAGCATAAAAATACTACGAAATTGCTCGATGGTACAGCAGCCCCAAAAGGGAAGGCCATAGCGGAGGTGGGATTCAAATAAAGAGAAATAAGTAAGTCTGGCAGAAGGAACGTCTAGTTCTTTTGAAACTGATCGAATGGCGAAGCAGGCGGTAGAAAGTTTTTTAGTTAAGGTGTCAATATGATTAGACCATTTTAGGTTGCTATTTATATTTAAACCCAGGAATTTAACCGACTCTACGTATTCAATATTGCTGTTATGTACCTGAAGTGGTTGTAAAGTTCCCTTACAAGATAACGCCACCGTTTCTTATCGACGTTAAAACAAAGCATATTGGAATCGGACCAAGCCTTAATTATAACCAAGTCTTTGGAGATACTAGAGTGTAAAGACGTTGTATCAAAATCACTCCATGTTATGCTTGTGTCATCAGCAAAAAGGGAGATTCTTCCATTAATTTTAAGGTTCGTGATATCATTAATGTATAACAAAAAAAGAATAGGTCCCAAGACTGAACCTTGAGGGACTCCACTTGTAATCAACTTACAATCAGAATCGGAACCATTAGCCCTTACAAGTTGTTGCCTTTTTCCAAGATAAGATGTGAACCAATTTAAAGAAGTACCACGAATTCCATAAAAATTTAGTTTGTTTATCAGAATTTCATGACTAACACAATCAAAGGCTTTCGCATAGTCACAAAAAACTGAGGCAGTTGGGTGGTTGTTATTGAGAGATAAGTAGACGCCTCTAAGCAACGTGAACATGGCGTCACTGGTGCACTTGTTAGGTAGAAATCCGAACTGCTCCGGGGATATTATCTGATGTTTCAGGAGAAATGGCATAAGACGGTTCTTTAGTAGCCTTTCGATGATTTTTGATAGCACTGGTAGTAGTGCAATTGGGCGATAATTGCAAGAGTTAGTTTTTTCGCCGCCTTTATGAAGTGGAATAATTATAGCTGTTTTAAGGCAATCAGGGAATACACCTTTCATAAAGGACTCATTTATTAATGTTGTAAGGGCCTCTATGACTGGGAGTGGCAAGTTCAGGAATATTCTAATTGATAGGCCATCAGTGCTACACGAAGATTTACTTTTGATATTATGTATTACCTTCAATAGTTCAGTGTTGCTAACGGGACTTAAGAAAAAGCTATCAGCTAAATTTTTTGAAGGAGGGAGAAACGAAAGAGGGTCCAAACTTGGCGAGATACTAGAGGTAACATTTTTGTTACATTAATAAAATAATCATTTAGATCATTAGCCCCTGGCAAGATCTGAGTCACAGGGTTTGATTTGTTTCTGAGGTTATTGATGATGGACCAGGTTTCTTTTGAAACGTTATTAGAGTTTGTTAGACGTTTTCGGTAGTGTAATTTTTTTGCTGACTTAATAAGAGTAGTGTAGATTCTCCTATAATTAGAGATATAGTCGAGAATAAGAAAGGAGTCGGTGAATTTTTTTATATATGAGAGCGAGCGCATATTTTTAGCAGAAATTCGTATTCCTTTCGTGGTCCACGGTTTATGCCGCTTAGGTTTGATATTCTTAAGCGGGAAGGCCTTGTTAAAAGCACTTAAAGTTTTATTTAAAAAAGTTCTGAAGTTTGTGTTGACATTATCAGATTCAAAATTCCAATTGGTGTTAAAGCAAATGTTATGAAATACTGAGAAATTTGCGGCCGAGAAAACTCTGCCCCGATGGCGAGATCTTGGTAAGGGCCTAATAGGTAAACTAAACTTGGAAATTACCGCCTCGTGATCGGAAAGACCTGAGTTATAGACTTGTGATTGCACCTCTGATGGAGAAAAATCAGACGCCATGTAATCGATGATAGAAGAAGAGTTTTTTGAAATTCTAGTTGGCGAGGATACATGCATTGAAAGACCGAAAGAGTCGAATATAGAAATTAGATATTTCTGGATGGCACAAACAGTAGCATAGTCAATATTAATTGAACTATAAACTAATTATTATAAACAAGACATATATATATATATATATATATATTTATGACAACTAACATATTATGCATGCATATTATGTTGACAGTTGACAGCTGTTATTTCTTAATCTAAAAACGTGTTTATCCAAAATACCGTGAAGTCCGCACAACCCTAAATAGATACCTTTCAAAATACCGTTTAAATGTGGTACTGAAAATTAGCTTTGACAAAAAACTGTAAAATTTTATCGGAAACATCAGTCATTCTTTCTATTATCGAAAACCCAAAATCAATATCTTAAACAGTTTAAAAATTAGACTAAAACCATTTTGTCAATCCTTAGAACAGCCATGTCAAACATGCGGCCGAGTGAGCATTTTTCTGCGGCCCAAATCAGTTTTGAAAACAGCCAGATAGTGCGGCCCGCGAACATGTACAATTGTACATAGTGCCATCTATGTTTAGGAGGATGAACTACACATCCTCAACCTAAAACCTAAAGCCAAACGTTATCTGGCTTGTTCCATGAAATTCTATCGCGCAAAAACACAGATGACGCTATCTGAACATTCTGGAAAGAACTCGAGAAATCACAATCCGTATAAAAGCCGTGTTCGATTGAGTTCAGTCGTTCAGTGTTTAGTCAGTTGCGATAGAGTTTCGAGTTGAGTTGCGCACTTATTGTTACAACACTTAACAGTACTTATTATAATTTATTTCGGATACACACAACCAAGGGGAAGTAAGAGGAAACTTGTAGATGAGCATCGTATCTTTCAAGAAAAGTGGGAATTAGAGTTTTTTTTGCTGTGAAGTGAAAGAAAAATTTATTCTTTTGATTTGATATGATCAACCACTAAATACCAAAATCATAGCCTGTTGCCAGGCAACTAATTTTAATAGCTACATTCAGTTTAAAAATATTCGATATTGTGGGGTGAATGTTTCGGGAAATTGTAACTCTGTCCTAAACATTCATATGACTTGCATAAAATATGTGACAAGTTTCATGCAAGATTACGGTTGCCCAGAAAATTGGAAAACTATGTTTGACAAGTATACAGGCATGGTTAGAAACGAAAAGTTAAATGAGCTAAAAATACGGTTGAAAGATCAGCAGCCTATGTTTACACGTCCAAAGCAAGAAAATTAATCGGTCCTTCAAGCGAGCTACCTACTGTCGGAGTTGATCGCGAAACACTCAAAACCATTTGTTGAAGGTGAATTTATAAAAGAATGCCTTGCAAAGGCTGCGAAAAAAGCCCGGGGAGCGTGAAGGCATTTTAGAATATATCCTTGTCCCGGAATACTGTCGCTGAAAGATTTACTTAGTTGGCTGCCAATATAACTGATCAGATAAAAACAAAATCAGACTCTTTCATTGCATTTTCTATTGCCTGTGACGAAAGTACGGATGCGTGTGGTGTGGAGCAACTCGCTGTTTTTCTGCGTGCGGTTGATACAGATATTAATGTGTATGAAGAATTACTGAAATTAGTACCATTGCATGATATAACAACTGGGAAGGATATTTTCAATGCTGTTTATGGACTTCTGCAAAAGTACAATTTAGATTTGTCAAAATTGTGTTTCGTTGCAGCAGACGGAGCTCGTCCAATGACTGGAGTAAAAAATGACTTCGTTAAAATATTACAGACAAAGAGAAACGGACAGTGACAAACCAGATTTTCATCATATTCATTGTATAATCCACCAAGAAGTTTTATGCTCAAAAGTGATCAATTTGGAAAGTGTTCTAAGTCAGTGAAAAAAATTATAAACTTCATAAGTTCACGAGGCCTTAATCAGCGACAGTTTTCTGCATTTTTACGTGATTTGGAAAGTGGGTACACTGGTTTACCATATTATGCAGAGGTGCGATGGCTTTCGTGTTCTATGGTACTCGACCGGTTTTGGAATCTCAAAGAAGAAATACGCGTTTTCATGGAAACGAAAGGAGAAGATGTCAGCTTATTATGCGATGTACCTTTTTTACAAGATCTTTTATTTGGTATTGGTAGATATCACACAACATTTGTCGTATATCGAATTTTCATATTTCCTACAATATATATATATATATATATATATATATATATATATATATATATGACAACTAACATATTATGACTTAAATACGAAATTGCAAGGACCACGTCAAGTTATTACAGATATGCATGATCATGTGAAAGCTTTCAAGTGTAAAATGATGTTGTGGGAGAAACAGTTAGCAGAGGGTAATCTGTCACATTTTCTGACTTGTAAGGCGTATCAGGAAAGCACAAGTGTCCCAATATCATACAAAGTATATTCTGAGAAAATGAGAAGCCTTCTGGCAGAATTTGAGAAGCGTTTTTAGGATTTTAAGACCCAAGGAAACAATTTTTCTCTATTTACTGGTCTTTCCACTATCGATAATGATAAAGTTCCCCCTCACTTGCAAATGGAAGTAATTGCGATGTAGTGTCAGACCCATTTAAAACAAAAATTTTATAGTATTGGTACGTTAGAATTTTATAAGTACTTGCCTGTTCAATACCATGAAATAAAAAAAATTACCCGTAAAATCCTGTCAATGTTTGGAATTTCCTATAAGTGTGAACAACTATTTTCTTTGATGAGAGGAAACAAATCTCCCGCAAGATCGCGATTGACGGACGCACACTTGGACGCAGTTTTAAAAGTTATTTCCGCCGATAAATTCGCGCCACAAATAGACAACTTAATTAAAGACAAAAGCTGTCAAATATCTGGCAAAAGAATTTAATGTTTGTAGTTTTTTGTAATGTCCTTTTTATTCAAATTTAATAAACAGACTTGTCCTATAATAGTACTTTTTCTCAGGATTTTCAGTAGTTTGTCTTCTTTAAGATAAGGTTTTGCGGCCCACCTAGTCGATGGTCTTCAAGCTTTTGGCCCACCAGTGGCTTTGAGTTTGACATAACTCCCTTAGATGTTACATATATTTTTAAAACACTAAAAACCACACCTAATAATGAAATTCTAAGTCGATATGCAAAAAATATAATCAAATATAATAAAAAAACATTTGTATTTTGTTCACAAACTATGAACTTTTTACTTAAAAGTCCACCACTTCCAAAACTCCGCGAGGCTTTAACTCAAGACTTTTTTTGGTGCAAATTTAAAATGAATTAGAAGTTATTAAAATCGGCGACTCTATATACCCAGTACTCAAATGCCACCAATTCGAACCTTATATATATATATATATATATATATATATATATATATATATATATATATATATATATATATATATACAAGATGTCGGTGTGTGTGAATGTAAAAAGTACATAAGGGTGGCATGGAAAGTGGTAAAATATTGGCATGAATCCATTAAAGTGAAATACATATAACGGTGCACAGTATAAATGTTTGAAAAGACAGTGTTTATGAACTAAATTGGTTAGCACGTTACTATCCCTGATAAAAGGGAAGATTTATAACGAGGGCAGTTCCTGGTAAAGGAAATTTACCGATTTTTCTGATATAATTAATTACTGATCTTAAGTAATGGGCTCATACCAAGATTTTAAACTTGCAAAAATATTTTCTGGTTGTGATTTTTGCCTACATCAGCATAAACTTTTGAACTTAAATTCCAGCCCGGTTTTATGGGACACATTGTACATTGTTTAAACCAATTTTTGAGTACTTGATTTGTAATCCTAACAAACAAATAGTAATCATTGTAGTCACTTACCAAACATTCAGAGTGAGAAAAGTTTGTTTGACTTAAACGTTCATATTGAAATTTGATATCATAACGCAGAACGTAACTGAATTAACCAGTTATGTTCTTGGGTAATAGCACGATACAGACAGACTGGTTCTTTATTATGAGGAAAATACCAAACAAACATTATTGATTGCGTTACCAGCTCTGGTGATAAAATATGCCTTTTCTTTATCAATTTGTTATTGATGAGTTTAAAACGATATGATAATTAAAACTGTTCTATCAAACATATGTACCCGAATCACAACCCAAGTTATTTTTACTTCCCTTGTAAAAGAGAAGTATTGTAATCGTGAAAAATTTACACTCCGAGATTTTTTCAGATCTTCACGTTTCAGGGTCCCTAGATGCTGAAAATCATGTTTTCTCAATTCTGTCTGTATGTTTGTTGTCGGTCTGTCTATTCGCGGCATAGCTAAACACTACCCGATAAAATTTTGGTCATAAATCAAGGGTCATATGGGAACGACCTGGTAACATCTTGGTAAAAATCCAATATGGCGAAACAACTACTGTATAGGAATTAACTGGTAAAATTATGAAACGAATCCAAGAGGGTGAAACAAAATGGCGGCTTATAAAATGTTTAAAAATTCTACCAGAAAAAACTACTTAATGTACTGGAAAGTTAAATGTTATATTGGGATAAACTGGTACAAATTCAACATGACGTAAGAACATGGCGGTGTGTCAATGTAAAAACTACTTATTGAATTTATTTTAATATTGATAGGAATCTCGTATAATGGAATTTCCGTTTTTTCTTTTTATGAGCTCTTAAAAGTACATTTCCCATTTAGATGGAAATCTGGTTTATTTTTCAGAAGCTGTAAATTTATACAGGCCCAGGGGCATACGCATAAAGCCCCTTTTCACTTTGAAAACATTTTTTCCTATGATTAATTATTTTATTATTAACAAAAACGTACGTCTACGTCGGGTCTTGCGAATTTGGATTCCGAAAAAGACATAATCTGTAAACCTTAAAAAAGTGTTTGTTCTATTTTTAATATTTAGTAATTTTTTTGTCTTATAACTTAAAAATTTTTTAAATAAAAAAAATCGTTTTGACATAAATACGTAAATGTCTGCAACAGCAGGCTTAAAGGTTGACAATACGTCGTAAACAAAGTAAGTTTTTGCATGTTTGTTATACATATAGAGATATTATGGTTGCAAAATTCATTTTTTTTTAAATTTTGAATCTAATCTAATAGGGACGTTCCACTTTCAAAAGCGTCTGCTCTGTTAAGTTGACCGTCTGACGCAATTTTCGAAATATATCTGTAATATACACATTTCATTTAAGTCAAAATTCATCCATACACCTTATAAGCGCGAAGGAGTCCAAAAATTGAGGTCTGCTGTAAGAAAACTGAATTGTGACGTGTTTTCTCGACCTACCCGTGTCGTATACAAGAGGAGGGGGTTTAGGGGTTAAAATCCCTCCCAGGGCCAGTTTTTTTTATAGTTCAAAATGAAGTAATGACCTTTTTCTGTTGTTCGTATTATTTACGCTCAATTCCCCTTATGTCAAGGACTGAAGACGTTTTTTTTGGTTGTTAAAAATTTTCATCGTCTCAAATCCCCCCGAGAAGCAAAATATGTATACGCCAATGCTCCCTACTGCCAGAATGTATGTATTTTATGAGGTAAATTAATGTATTTTTTTTTGCTCTTTTGTCAAACCGTCAAGGGATAAAGTTGACCACTTGGTTGGTTTTTTACTACATATATAACATAGAAATTTCAAATCTTTTGTACCAGATGGGATAAGTAATTTGCCCCTTGAGTCTAGGTCTATTAAAATTTAATGCAAACTATTTCAGAATCTACGCGTTTGAGTGGTACAAGTGAGACGTCAACTAATATTTTGGTTGTCTCATTTGACGCAAAATATAAAAATTGTAAAGTCGTCATCATACATGTCATCTCGGACTATTGTGCGATATCCGCTGGATTCGATGTCAAAGTTCACACACAAATTTGTAACGGTCTAAGATTTAAAACATTTTAGTATTGAACGTTTTCGTGAACTTTTGGTTAAAATAAATTGAACCCATCGATTTTATAAATTCTAATATTTTACATTTTTGCATTACTTTCAGCAAGTCACAGATTTAGGTAGATACAATTAATGAAAGCTTTGCATCTCTTCGAATTGTCATTAAGAGCCAAAAACAACCTACTAAATACATATTTATATAAGTAATTAGAAACTTTGCCTTTACAAAAGCTGATAAAGGATACCGTAATAAAATTCCTTGAAGTCAATAATAATCAATGCAGGTGGGACTGATTAAATTAAAAAAAATGACTGGCATGGAAAGTATACAGGGTGTTTCCTAAGTAAGTAGAATAAATTTAACATCATATTCCTGAACTAAGTTTGTGAAGAAAAGATCCTATAGACATGTGATCTCAAGTACATCGTTTTCATAATATAAGACGTTGAAAATAATATTTAAAAAATTGTATGTATTATCTAGACCGTGAAAGACTTTGATATACACAATATTCAAAGACCACACTGTACAATATATTATTAATTCCACCATTAGCATTAGCGCAGATATGGGTAATCGTCTCCGATTTTTTATCAAAAAAATGGTGTACCACTAGTTCTTCTGAAATTAGAAAGCATTGGCAATTAAAATAAACAAAGGTACACAAGAAATATCAGTTGGTAATATTTGATATTATGAAACGTTTTTAAGAAATTCCGAAATTTAATTTCTATTGGCGCGTGCGTGTGATTGACAGACAAACACAAGTGTTTGGCTGTGTATTAAATAAATGTTTAATAATTAACAGTATATTTTAAACTTAATTTTTCGAAAAAAAGGTGGTCCAAGGCTCTTCGTTTTTGATATAGGGTTTTTTTTAATTCCTGAAAAGGCATTAATTTACACGTTTTAATCCTTTCTCCGTTTACCAGGGACGTACGTATGTTTTAAGTATTTATTTATTTTGCTAAAAAAGATGTCGCCACTGTTTTTTTAAATTGCATTTTTCTCTAAATATACTATAGTCCGACGCAAGGATCTTGGGCTCCGACGTCTGAAAGGGCCCGGGGGTAAAACGCATAAAAACAAAACACATACACATAAGTAATGCAGTATTTCCATAGGTACTTGCATTATTTTCATAGCCCCAGATACGTGCAGCAAATTTTAATATGTTTACTAATATGCACCTGAAAAGTTTAAACAAGTACACCTAACTACTGAAGTTTTCAATGTTAAAAATATTTTCAGATTCTATCCGGTAGATAACCTGTAAGACCCATTTAATTTATATTTTACGTTAAACATCGCTACAATCGTTACATAATTTAATTGACGTTCGTTTATTTGCTCTTGGTTTCTTGCCATATTCGTTTAATTTCATTTGAATTATTTTTACTGTTAAAAAATTAATATTATAACAATGGTCAACTACATAGACGCCGAAATGACAGATATCCATTTTGTTATGACCTGGCAGACGCAAATGCGGCAGAAACGTAACATATCTACAGTGAAAAGTATCCCTATCGTCAACTACTAATCGTAAGCACAGTCGTTAAACGTCATCAACGCCTAACGGAGATTGTGTTCTTTCTTTTGTAAGCCTGGGAGAGAGAGTTGGTGTCATGGGTGTAGAACTTCGATATTTTGAGAACGCATAAACCGATAATAGTCATATTGAAAACAGAAATAGTTGGGGTAAATATTCCAAAATTAAAAAAGGATTGTTTAAATTTTGCATGGTTTTATGACAGCATATGTTTAACATATTGTGTGTAATAGTATTTAATATGAATTTTATTTGTAACAACATTTATTGTCTTATACAGGGACAGTAGTACATTTAGCTCTTTAGAAACTCTAATAACTTTTTCCTTGAAACATTTATCGGTTTAAGGGATCGAATTGGTAGTTTTGGGTAATAAATAGGCAAATTTTTGTTTTAGCAGCTGTGAATTTTATGTATTTTTTTTCTACAGGAACTTTTAAAGGATTTAAAAATTATAACTGAAATTTTTTTAAATAAGGTTTCCCAATTTTATGTAACTTTTATAGCGTATTTTATAAAAAAAACATATTTTGACAGCTGTCAAAAAATGTTTTTGCCCCATAACTTATAACCTGTTTTAAAATTGTTAAATACGGTTTTTCACAGTTTCAACTCAGTTTTAAAGTCAAGAAAACTGTTTTTCCGTAACTTCTAAACTAGCTAAAATTTCTAAATACTGTATTCGTAGTACCATGTAATTATTAGTGGCTTAATTTATTTAAAACAAATTTTTCAGCGGTCAAAAAATGTTTCTTTCCCATAATTTTTGAAGTACCTTAAATTTTGAAATACGGGTTGTACGGTTTGAGGTAAGTTTTGTTGAAGTAAAATAATTTAAAAATAAATTGACATCTGTCAAAAAACTTCTAAATTGCTTAACATTTTTAACGCGGTTTTTTATTTTAGAAAAATATTTTGGGAGCTGCCAAAAAACTTCTAGTCGGCCTAACTTATGGACAGATAATTTTTTAAAATGAGATTTTAATATATATATATATATATATATATATATATATATATATATATATATATATATATATATATATATATATATATATATATATATATATATATATATATATATATATATATATATATATATATATATATATATATATATATATATATATATATATATATATATATATATGATCATTGAATGTTTCTTGAACCATTGCAAATATATAAGTTTCCGCAAAGTTTTCTTGGGAATTTTGGTTCATTAAAATAAACTGCGAGGTAGTGGGCAGTTGCATAATTTTATTTTTTTTTCCAGGACGTTTCGTTGACTTTCGTACAACTCTTTCAACTGTTTTATAAGCATTTAATGCATTTTGGATCTTTGTTTCTGATGACACGTTATAAACCAGTTGAAAAAGTTGTACGAAAGTCAACGAAACGTCCTGGAAAAAAAAAAAAATTATGTAACTGCCCATTACCTCGCAGTTTATTTTAATGAACCAAAATTCCCAAGAAAACTTGGCGGAAACTTATATATATATATATATATATATATATATATATATATATATATATATATATATATATACAGTGTGTCCAAGATAAGGGTGCACAGCATGGGGATCTCAAAAACGGTAAAAGATATAGTGTTGGTTAAATTAGACAAAAGTTGCGTATTTTGATGCCCAACAAAATCCCCTTTTACAAATTTGAAAATTCTAAGCCGTTCCGGAAATATCCGAGAATAACCGAAATATAGCGATTTCGTTTTAATTTTTTTTTGAAGCTACTTGAAAAGATATGAAAAAACGGAAAACACTTTTTTATTTGTGACGTTAACAAATTTTTATTACAAAGTTTCGTTTCAATGGAACCACTATCAACTTTGATTTTTCTTATGGGACGGAAAAAAAGTACACCCAGTATTAGATTGCGCTTTTTATTGCGGATTCAACGATATACAGCACAATATGATTACTTATATTTTAATCTAGAAAAATGGCTTTTTAATTTAAGTTCGATTGAATGTATTTATTTATTTACTAACTATATCTACTATTTTCTAAACAGAAGTACGCCCGTCTCACAGTAGACTCCAAAATATGACTTAACATTTCAGGAGTAATTGTATTAAATGCTGCTCGTACTGATTGATATAATTATTCCTCGTTGTCAAAACATTCCTTAAATACCTCATTTTTTATGTAGCCCCACAAGAAAAAGTCCAAGGCAGTTAGGTCCGGGGACCTTGGAGGCCAAGGTGTTTCACTGTAAGTCCCAATGTATCTTCCTTCAAACCGTTCAGCTAAATATTGGCGAACTTCTATGGAGTTATAGGCTGGAGCACCATCTTGTTGGAACCAACAGCCGTGTACAGCGCCTAACGGTAAATTATCTAATGCATCTTCTAAATCGTGCCTGAAGATGTCAAGGTACCGCTCGGAAGCTAATGAATTGTGAAAGAAAATAGGGCCTATAATCTTGCTACCAAAAATCCCACACCAAATATTAAATCCAAAGCGATCTTGATGTCTGGATGGGCTATTTACACATGGATTTCGTTGTGACCAATAGTGGGTATTGCGCCTGTTAAAAATACCGTTATTGGTTACCATGCTTTCATCAGACCAAATCACTTTATAAGGAAAATTAAGACTGTCTTCACACATCCTGGTATACCACTCACAAAAATGTCCCGTTCATCGTTACCCGGTTTTAATCCTTGACATATTCGGAATTTGTAAGGCTTAAATTGATTTTTCCTTAAAATAAATTGACCTGTAGATTTAGCTACCCCAGTCTGGTCTTCAGTTTCTCTGGTGGAAGTTTGTAGATTTTCAATAACAGATTGTAGAACGTTGTATTGGTTTTCTTCATTGGAAGGTTTTTGTCGGGATAATACAGGCTTTTTAAATGATCCATATTCTTTTAGATTAAATAGCAAACGCCGAAAAATATACTTGTCAGGTTGTCTCCGCTCTGGGCATAAAATGTAGCAAGAGAGCATACCACATTTTAAAATTACCTCCATCCATTGTAGAACAAAATAAATTAAAAAACGACAACAATAACCATACAAACATTCACTTGTTTGAATATTTGTTAAATGAATAAATACATTCATTCGAACTTGTCAACCGTTTTTTTTTCCTTTTATCGTTGGGATTTCATGGCCTGTTATAATAAAATGCCAGAAATGAATTAAAAACCATATTTCTGGAAAAAAACATAAGTAACCATATTGTGTAATACATCGTTGAATTAGCAATCTAATACTGGGTGTACTTTTTTTCGTCCCATAAGAAAAATCAAAGTTGATGGTGGTTCCATCGAAACGAAACGTTGTAATGAAAATTTGTTAACGTTGTACAGCTTAAAAAGTGAGAATGAAAAAGTGTTTACCGTTTTTTCATATCTTTTCAAATAGCTTCAAAAGAAAATTAAAACGAAATATTTCGGTTTTTCTCAGATATTTCCGGAACGGCTTAGAATTTTCAAATTTTGTTGGGCATCAAAATACGCAACTTTTGTCTAATTTAACCGACACTATATCTCTTACCGTTTCCGAGATCCCCATGCTGTGCATCCTTATCTTGGACACACTGTATATGTAAATAACGCATTTCGTACAAACAAAAAATAATTTTGCTTCGTGATTTATTACTTTATTATTATAATATTGGGAAACTACTTTGGGTATATATCGTATTCGGAATGTTGGTGAGCTCTGAAACTTGTTACTATAGCAACTGTCAATAATATAATAACCAAATCATAACCGTACGGTTATGGCCTACAAAAATAAAAAAATAATATAAGAAAGGTAGATTAAACATTATAACCTGACATTTAGCTCGTTATTGTTCTCTTCACCCGGTCTCTTACTCATTTAGACAAAACTTCACTTAGATCCCAGTTAGGGATGGGCGACAAAAATTTCACCTATCGATGTATGTAATCCGTTTATCCATAACTGTTAGTGTTGTCAGCTACACATCGATATTATCAGCTATGTTTCGATAACACTGGTTACATAACGGCATTATTGCACACCTATCAGCACTTATCGATAACTATCATTTTATCGATAAAACGCCCATCTCTAACCCCATCAAACAAAAGTATGCTTTTTTGTCGCAGGAAATAATCATATTTTTCGATAGGTCAATGCAAATTCATAAAGTGTAAATATAACATTCGTTATATTCGTAACATTGCCGTAAAGCGGTTAATGAATCTAGGTGACCTAGCAAAAAGAAATAAACAATATATATGCGAGGTGCATAATTTCGTTGATATTGAAATTAAAATTACGCGTCCTTAAACCTTATTTTGTTATCGTTATACAAGCAAAATAAGTAAAGTTAAACAAAAAGTGCACTGAACTAATATAGTAATTAAAATGAATTAGAAAAAAAAAGAAAATTTATAACTTTAATCTAATATGTAACAAAAATAATTAACCAAACAGTTCATTCCTTATAAAATATTTTCAAATGCTATGCAGCAACATGACACCCAAAGAGACTTAAGTAAACAAGCAAATAAAAAACATTTGAATGAGACTTATTCATTATAAAAATCATTACCGGAGTAAAAAGGTCTTTCAATGAGGTACGCTTTGGTTTTTTTTTCGGAAGAGTGCAAGCATAGTGGTTGTTTTTAAGTGTTCTGGAAGATGATTGTAAAGTTTTATGGCGTTATAAATGATTGATTTTTTTATTAATTCTGTGATAGGAATGAGAAGGTATATGTCAAGCCTAGAGTTTCTGGTAGAATATACATGTTGTGGCCTTTCAGGGAATGTGCTTATATGTTTTCTTATCAAACAGACGGTTTCTAAAATAAATAATGCAGTGTTAATATTCCATGTTCTTTGAAATAGTATTGGCAGTGCGCATTATTATTAAGAACAAACAAATAGCGGATTGCTCTCCTTTGAAGCCTAAAAATACTAAGAAATTGTTCGGAGGTACAGCAGCCCCAAAAGGGAAGCCCATAGCGGAGGGAAGATTCGAATAGAGAGAAATAAGTAAGTCTGGCAGAAGATACGTCCAGTTCTTTTGAAACTGATCGAATGGCAAAGCAGGCGGTAGAAAGTTTTTTTAGTTAAGGTGTCAATATGCTTAGATCATTTTAGGTTGTTATTTATATTCAAACCAGGAATTTAACCGACTCAACATATTTAATATTGCTGTTAAGTAGCTGAACTGATTGTAAAGTCCCCTTATAAGATAAGGCTACCGTTTTATCCACATTGAAGCAAAGCAGATTGGAATCGGACCCAGTCTTAATCATAACAAGGTCGTTGGAAATATTAGAATGTATGTATCAAAATCACTCCATGTTATGCTTGTGTCGTCAGCAAAGAGAGATTTTTCTATTAATTGGTTGGTAATTAGGTTGGTGATACATTAATGTATAACAACAAAAGAATAGGTCCCAACATCGAATTACAATTGTCCAATTGTAATCAATTTACAGTCAGAATCAGCACCATTTGCCCTTACAAATTGTTGCCTATTCCTGAGATAAGATTTAAACGAATTTAAAGAAACACCACGGATTCCATAAAAATTCAGCTCGCTTATCAAAATTTGATGACTAACGCAGTCAAAGGCTTTTGCATAGTCACAAAAAACTGAGGCGGTGGGGTAGTTGTTATTAAGGGATAAGTAAACGTCGCTAAGCAACGAGAACATGGCGTCACTGGTGCACTTGTTGGGTAAAAATCCAAACTAATCCGGGGATATTATCTGATGTTTAAGGAGAAATGGCATAAGACGATTCTTCAGTACCCTTTCAATTAATTTCTGATATCACTGGTAGTAGAGCAATTGGGCTATAATTGCAAGAGTTAGTTTTTCACCCCCTTTATGAAGAGGAATAATTATAGCTGTTTTAAGGCATTCAGGGAATTTACCTTTTATAAGGGATTTATTTATTAGTGTTGTAGGAGCCTCTATGACTGGGAGCGGCAAGTTCAGGAATATTTCAATTGAGAGGCCATCAGTGCTACACGAAGATTTGCTTGTAATGTTATTTATTTCTGTCAATAGTTCCATGCTTCTAACATGGCTTAAGAAAAGGCTATCAGCGATATTTTTGATGGAGGGAGAAACGAAAGAAGGTCCAAACTGGGCGAGATACCAGAGGTAACATTTTTGCTTACATTAATATAATAATCATTTAGGTGATTTGGCCTTGGCAAGGTCTGAGTCACAGGGTTTGATTTGTTTCTGAGGTCATTGATAATGGACCACGTTTCCTTTGAAACGTTTTTAGACTTTGTTACACGTTTTTGATATAGAATAAAAATGGAATCAGTGAATTTTTGTATATATAAGAGAGAAAGCATATTTTTAGCAGAAATGCGTAGTCCTTTCGTGGTCCACGGTTTATGACGCTTAGGTTTGATATTCTTGAGCGGGAAGGCCCTATTAAAAGCATTTGAAATTTTATTTAAAAAAGCTCTAAAATATTATGAAATTCTGAAAAATTGGCGGCCGAGAAAATTCTGCCTCTATGGCGAGGTCTAAGAGAAATACTAAATTTGGAAAATATTGTTTCGTAATCGGAAAGCCCTGTGTTACAAACCTGAGATTGAACCTCTGATGAAGAAAAATCAGACATTACGTAATCAATGATAGAAGAAGAGTATTTTGAAATTCTAGTTGGAGACGATACATGCAATCTCATCATGTCTGGCTGCACACGAGTAGTATGTAAGAATGTAACATAGGAATTATAATTTAGTTTTCACTTGATACCGAAATGTGGTGAATTAACAACAAATAATACCAATGGAAATCCGACAAGTTTCTTTCAAGTAGTTTATAGTAACACTAAAACAATTACAAAATTTGACTAGTTATATAGTTACTGATTTTCACACAGTGTTCAAACACCATCCTGTCGAATAACTCTACGAGTTGGATTTTTCCAAATTTACATATCACTGTTGTACTATTGAAAGTGACATATTTTGAATATATAATCAGTTTTAGTTAATAAGATACTGGCCTTCTTTATTAATGAAAACAACAATTTTTTCGTTTCCAATAAAATATTCTGTTTTTTGGTTTCTTCTTTCAGTCCATTTCACTCACATGAATAATTTAACCCTTTGAGAACATTTCAACTATTAGAAAGTTTCAGTTTACATAGCTTTTGTTTTCATTTATCCAAGCTGCTTTTCTATATGTTTGCTTGGTATGGAATATTAAACAGACATTTTGCTGATGGTTTTTCTTTATTTTAAGCCCATTAGTAATCTGAATCAAAATTGGGGTCCGGTAAACTATCCTGACAGACGATTTTTGCATATTTTATTTTTTTTCCAGAAAGTACCCATTTGTAATATTACATTTCAAAAATAAAAATTGCGGGATATGCAAGAATTTTCCTAAAAAAAAATTAATTAAAAATCACACTCGGTCACAATTTGACAGCCTTAAAACGAAAAATTTAGCAATGTTGCCAGATTTTAGATTTACCAATTTGTTAGAGGAAATGATATGACCAATTGAAAATTATTTGGACAACAGAATTGTAATTATTTATTGTTATTATTATAGTTTTAATGAAGGTTTTATTGACGAACCTGGGCTAACCTAACGTTAGCGGGACAGATCCACCTAACAATATAGTTTTTGTTACAGAAACATCCTTTCAATATAGACTCGGAATTCGGTTGGCGCGCTACCGCGTGCTTTCTTTACAGAAAACCTAACTAATCCTAACCTAACCTAATCCGCATTTTTATTAATTATAAGTTTTGTTATAAAAAAAAAATTGTTTTATGTGTATCATAACTTATAGATATTATTTAATTATGAATATGGCAACGTCGCATATCAAATTAAAAAGAAGTATGGCGATGGGAACAATCGGAAAGATGTTTGAAATCAAAATTACCTTCGATTTGTATAATAAATACATCTTAAAGTAAATTTTGAGTGCTGATGAGAGTTTTCCACACATTTTCTCAATTTGGACTGCTAGAATGGTAGATAAAAACAAAAATAAACGAGATTTAAGAGTGACAACATAGTTTACCGAAACCCAAAATTGAACGTTATAACTTTGAAGTTAAATATAACCTTTAAAATATCAAGACTTTTATGTAAATTACGTTTTACATACCTCAATATGTTTTATTCACAATTCATTGGATTACATTTTGTAGAGTATTCTCAACTTCTCTAAATTAAGACAAAAGAAATTTGTTTTTGTTTCGTTTACAAATATTTGGAATTTGTCTGCCTTTCTCTTCTGTCACTATAGTTTCATTGGTTTCTTATTCTTCAGCATCCAGCCAGCCTTGACAGTGTCGTGTTTTTTTCATTTCAGTCACATCTTTGGTTCTGCTCAGCGGCAATTCGCCAGCATTATTCGGGGCACACCGAATATTATCGGGTTGTTACTCCCTTATACTAGTGGCGCCGGCAGTGGACTCCACTGTAATTATTATTTTATTTTATGGCATTAGGTTGGCATAAATCTGAAGTGAGGAAGAGTGATGGAGGGGAATGTCAAACTTCTTCTTCTTCTTTCTATTGGCCCTCCTTAGAGGTGCATCATGTGTCCGGCTTTATAAAAGTGCCTTAATGGACCGATCTGTTTTAAAGTACTGAAAGTATGTCATAAATAATTTCTTTTAAAGTGCAGTGCCGTTGAAAGCCTAAGGCCTATTTATGGACATCATCTGGCCCTAAATTTTGGTCCCGTTTTGTTTAGTTACACCTTTGATCAACCACGTGGTAAGTCGATTTTCAAATTAGGTTCCTGCTGTGAGCTAAATAGCAATTATCTTTTATAAACAGAATGTCCTGAATTTTGTTTTGGCTGTCGGTCCTCGAGAACCCTTTCTAGATGTCTGGAAATTTCCTTTGACGTCGAAGGAGCCCTCTAGATGACTAGAGGTAAGGCAATGTCTTTGAATAATTTTGTTGTAAATAACTTGTTTTTGCACGTTCCGTGTCGATTTTATTTTAAGACAAACAATCGTTTGTAGGGTTTCAGGTTAAGAATTAGTTACAAGTTTATGGTGTAATTTTTGGGGTACATAAACCAAAAGTTCTACAATGGTTTTGGAGTTCCTTCCTGTAAGAGTACGAGAAATTAATTCTTAATTTTTGTATTTATAAATTTTGTATAAGGTAGCAGAAAGGAAGTAAGTAACCTATTTTTTGTAAAACAGCCTTGGCGAAATACTTTATATTTTTATAACTTTTTCCTTGCGGCAGTGTGGTAAAAGAAAATTCATGAATTTTTCATTCCCTGGGCTCTATTTAATTTAATTTTCATATTTACATATTTGCGTCATGACATTTCGCCAGATGTTCATAGGTTGATGATATAATGGTAATAACGTTCTATCACATTTCACATATTTGATATATTTTATATATATCTTTACATTTTCTTAATTTATTTTTTTTATCTTAATGTCGGTTGAATTTTAAAATGTAGGCTAAATTTCACATGTCAAAGAACAAAAGGTATCATTAAAATTTGACAGTCTGCACTTTATACAGTATTTCATTAAAAAGCCCTCCAAATCTTTATTTTGTCAGCATTTAAATATCGATATAGATTTCTTTCTAATTGAGTCACAGTCAATTAGGTAGCGCCAATTTTAATTTCTAAACGTGTATTGGTAAGTTCATAAGGACTTTACGCCATAATATTGTTCACATAATGCTGTAAAATACATGATCATCAATGTTTAAAAAAAATAAAACTTATTAGGATTGTAAAACTATTTATACTCGCAATAAGACGATGCAATTTCTGAACGTCCACTATAAGCAACACCTAGGGAAAACAAAAATTACAATATTTTATATAGCAAGATGCAATTTTACGTCTCATTTAGCCTCTTGGCGGAGCAGTTTATCTCCAGTTCCAAGACAAAACAACACGGGATAAGGAATATATTTTATTTCTAGCGGTTTATTTAAACCGAGTTGTAAAGAGTATGCTAGGAGATAAAATATAAACTGTCCTAAAATATATTTGCGGGGATAAAAATAAGTTGAAATAGAATATTACGTACATTATAAAAAGTGAACGTTTTCTTTTCAGTTAGAGTAAAAATAATTTAAATAAAAAATACCTACTAACTACTATACTAACAAAAAACCTAACTTAAAAGTCAGTTCCAAAGTAATTCATCTTTAAAATTTGACTATACGAAGTCGGCATCTAACTATTAAAAACGGTAACGTAAATTGACCTATCGCCTGCAGTTTATTGTTTTCCCAGTATTTGTCCACTGACTTATGAAAATACGTTGGCCTGATAGTTTGAATAAAACATTTGTCTGCGCAGGTCACGTTTTGCGGTCTTCATTTCATATTTTTCTTAATTTTTCAAAAATGAATAACTGTTTATTTGGCGATATTTTCTAGTGATAGTGTCAAGATGTTGTTGTTTCAATATTTGAATTTTTTTTGTCTTACTATGCCTAAAAACTTTTTAAATTTTCGTAATTTCTTTATTAAAATTGCTAAATTGTAGTGGTCGGACATGGGAAAATTAGAAAATATATCCTAATAACGACAAGAGGCAGATATAAAGTTGTTCTCATCTTGTTTTAATATATAAAATAAATATTACAAGTAAGAAAGCAATTTAAAAACATCGGTAAATCTCCTTTACCCGGAACTTCCCTCGTGAATCTTTCTTCTTATTAGGAATAGTGAAGGGTGACCTAATTTAGTTCAGCACATAGTCATTTATTCACCGGAAATGACTCCAGTATCGATTTTTTAAATGGAACACTCTGTATATATTTAAATTTTTTCATTCCTGAAACAATTCTGAATCAGAATGTGACATTTTAAAAAAATTTTACGCCTTTTTTTACTTGATTATTCATGACTGGACGCAAATTAATCTAAGGCTCTGAAATGATGACAGAATAATACAATCACTAAGTTTTAGTGATTAGTTTGATAGCTAGGAACAAGAGAAGTTGATAAAATCGAGTTTTTGTGCCTAAAAAAAGGTCAAGAATTAAACATTACTAAGAAAAATACTGGATAATCAATTATTTACTTTTATTAAGTGTGCCATGGATATCCATGCTGGATATTCAGTAGAATTTTCAATTGTGACAGTTAGTTGATCAAGATTACTTACGTTGGATCTATATATGCGTCATGTTAAGTCTGCCCAGCCTGTCTCTGTTGATGAAAAGAATGCACATCTATGCGCCTAATGCTCGAAACAGCATTTTTTATACAGTTTTCTGCTGCCCCTCTTCAGATATTGTCAACAAATTGTATCAATCCGTATCTTTGGCTAACCAAATAGTTTAGAGCATTAAACAAAAATATATCTTCAACTAACTTCACTAACGCTGTAAAATGTAAAAGGCCAATATTCGAGTTCACTGTAGTTGTTCAAAGTGCATTCCTCCTTGTTCACGACACATTACCGCTCGTTCAATTGCTTCTCTCAACACGTTTTGCAGCATTTGAGGCGTAATAATTCTAAATACACGTACAATCCTTTCTTCTAAGATTTCAAGAGTGGCTGAGGCTGTGTGGCTTCCTTTAACATATCCCCAAATAAAGAAATCGAGAACAGTGAGATCCGGTAAACGGGCGGGCCACCGTATTGAGCCATTGGTTTCAATAACTTTATTATTAAAATGTTCAATTAAATAATTAAGAGCTTCTCTGGTATTGTAAGGCAGTGCTCAATCTTGCTGGAAGTAAATTCGGCGTAAAACTTCTAAAGGTAGATTTTTAAGATGTTGCTCAATTTTATTTTGGAGAAAGCCTATGTACCTAACCCCTGTTAATTGGCCTTGAAATAAAACTGGCCAAATTATTCTGTTACCAACGACACCAGCCCAGACATTGACACCAAACCTTTCTTGAAAATTTCATGTTGATTTTCTTAGGACCAGTAACGAGTGTTTTGCTTGTTAAACATACCATTATTAGTAAATCTGGATTCGTCAGAAAATAATAAATTGATAAAATTTGGGTCAATTCTACAATTCTGGAGCACACACAGTCTATCACCATCGTCAGGATACAAATGTTGGTGTAACTGGTACTTAAAAGCTCAATATCCGTGTTTCGTTAGTATTTTCCAGCAGATTCATGACTTAAACCCAGTTCGTGATTAATTTTTCTTAAAGAAACAGTTTCGTCAACTTCAACCACAGCAAGAATGTTAATCTCTATTTCTTCATTTATAATAAATCTGCCTTCTGCCACTTGATTTCCTTCTTGATGCCTAAAACGATTCTCGAGATATGGAAAATACTGATGGACTGACATTCTCCAAATATTAATAACATATCGAGTTTTTCACTTTGAGTATACATTATTTTGACTTTTGAAAACAAAAATAATACTGAAAATCAAAAAAAATAAGGAAATCTTATGTCCACTCAGAAATAATAAGTAAGCGCCACTGCCAAAACAAAAAACCTACGTATTATCCAGCATGTCTATCCATGGCACACTTGATAAAAGTAAATAATTGATTATCAAGTATTTTTCTTAGTAATATCGCGATTCGAAAAAAATAGACACAAAAATTTGATTTTATCAACTTCTCTTGTTCCTAGCTATCAGACTAATCATTAAAACTTAGCGATTGTATTATTCTGTCATCATTTCAGGTCCTTAGATTTGTTTGTGTCCGGTCATGGCCGTCTAGATGTAATTTTATGGCATATAAAAAATCAAGTAGGCGTAAAAAGTTTTTAAAATGTCACATTCTGATTCAGAAGTGTCTCAGGAATCCAAAAATGTAAAAATATATAATCTTCTATTTAAAAAATCGAAACTGGACTCAACTGGAGTCATTTCCGGTGAAACTCTCCTCTTTATGTACCATGTATCTATACCAAATTTTGTTTTGATACATCAAATTCTTTAAAAGTTATGGTCTGTCTAATAGATTCGTTAACACCAGGTATGTAAAACTTGTTAGGGTGTTTTGTTTATGTTAGAAATATATGTTTGGGCGCCATTTTGTTCCGCCATCTTGAATTAGTACCGTAATTTTACTCATTTATCACTAGACCACAATTATTTATGACACAAATCAATTTACTAAGTAGTTTTTCATTTTGGTTACGTACTAAAATTGTTTTCAGTTGTTTCCTACATAATACTTGATATTTGTGCAAAATTTGAAATAAATTTTAGTAGTGTAAGTAGCTTTTTTGTAATATTTTTTTATCAATTCACTAGTTCGCCGTTTTGTTTCGCTATATTGGGTTTTTACCAAAATGTTACTAGGTCATGCCCATATGACCGTTAATTTTTAACCAGAATTTGAAGTCAATTGGACAAGTAGTTTTTTGGCTATACCGCGAACAGGCAGTCAGACAGACCGACGGAATTGAGAAAACATGTTTTTTCGGCATCTACGGACCCTGAAACGTGAAAATCTGAAAAAATCTTGAAGGGTGATTTTTTCACGATTACAATACTATACGCAAAACTAATCTTGTTTGACGTCACTAATCTGTTTCCTAGTATTCCTGCTAAAGATAAATCAAATTAGTAGAAAATATTTTATAAAAAAAATCAGTTAATTGTGTTTAAAATCAAGAAATATTCCACGTATTTACCGAATGTTTGGAACAAAAGTACTTCCAATTTGATAATAAACTTTATAATAGTACAGAAGGTCAGCTAGGCCATGGTACGATCTCTTAAAATCCTTTATCTAATAGTTTTTCAAGTTTTAAATATATGTTCTAATTTGACATGGAGTTCTGCCTCGTTTAGTCCTGAGGATGACCTTATATAGGTCGAAACGTAGACTAGAATAAAATTCTGAGCTTCTGGAGATTTATTATTGACCAATTCCAACTAACCCTCCTGTACAAAATATTAATAATTTGTACTAAACATATTATTTTTTTTAAATAAAATTACATTAGAATAATAGAATTTAAGTGGTGGTTAGATAATATTCCAAACAGCAAAGAATCTATTAAAAATAAATTATATAACATTGAAATTTATTCTGATGCCTCCAATTTGGATGGATTCTGGAACGAGAACGAAAAACGATTTCATATTAATTATTTAGAGCTTTTGGCTGCATTTAATGCCTTAAAATCTTTTGCAAAAAATATTCGCAATGAAAATATTTTATTGAGAATCGATAACACCACCGCTATTGCGACTGTAAATAAAATGGGCAGTGTTCAGTTCAAAAATCTTAACGAAATATCTCATAACATGTGGCATGGTGGATGGTGCGAATCCAGAAATATTTTTATTCATGCAGCGTATATAAGTTCTTCTAATAATAACATAGCGGATGCAGAGTCGCGAATAAAAAACGTTTCCACTGAATACAAATTAAATAACTTAGTTTTTTCAGCAGATAACAATCCAATTTGGTACAACAAAAATCGATCTTTTTGCTAGCTATCAAAATAAAAAATGTAATGTATTTATATCTTGGCATCCTGATCCAGAATCCATGTGTGTTGATGCTTTCACGATAAATTGGAAAAAATATTTTTTTTATGCATTTCCGCCATTTCCACTTATAGGGAGAGTATTACAAAAAATTGTCCAGGAAAAGGCAATGGGTATCTTAATTGTTCCAGACTGGCCAAGCCAATTCTGGTACCCCCTATTTAAAAAATTATTGATTGATGAACCATTAAAATTCCCATTTTTTAACGGTCTCCTCTTGTCACCTTTCAGATTACCAGTGACGGACACAATGCAAATGACTACCCTGGTAGCCGGGAAGCTATACGGGGGTCATTTACTTGACTAGGAGTTCCAACCTCCGTTATTCCAACCTTATTAGCATCGTTATCCGATAGCTCATTAAAACAGTACAAAAAGAAAATGGTGGGATTATTGCGGAAGAAATGACCACAATCCGTATGAATATAACCTTAACTTAATATTAGAATATTTTTCAGAGATTCAGAATTCGGGAATATCATTCTCTTCACTAAATACTCATAGGGCTGCACTGTCGTTAGTCTTTTCTCCTGATGAAAAAGATCAAAGAATAATAAAACGTTTTTTTAAAGGGGCATTTAATCTTAAGCCCCCTCAACCCAAATATGCTGCCACATGGGATCCAAACCTCGTATTGCAATATTTAGAGACATTATTTCCCTTAGAAAATTTATCACTACAATTAATTACTTATAAACTAGTTACTCTACTGGCTTTAACTTCGGCACATAGGATCCAAACAATATCTAAAATAAGTTTAGAAAATATAAAAGAGAGTGAGAACGTTTTGGAAATACGCATTCCAGACAAAATTAAAACATCTGGCTATAAAAGACTACAGCCCTTATTAGTTTTCCCGATATTTTTAGATCGCCCTAGTCTATGTGTGGCAAAAACTTTAACGTACTATATTAAAAAAACATTACCATTAAGACCTCATAAAGAAAATAAATTATTTATAACATGGAAGAAACCTCATCACGCAGCTAGTGCACAAACTTTAAGTAGATGGGTAAAAAATGTTTTACAGAAGAGTGAAGTAGATACTGAAAAATTTGCCACACATAGCACTAGACATGCCAGTACATCTGCAGCTCTCCGAGCAGGGGTTAATATAGAGGTCATACGCAATGCAGCTGGCTGGTCACAGCGGTCTGACACATTTATAAAATTTTATAATAGACCAGTTACGTCCTCTCTAGGTGAATTTGCTAGGTCTATTATAGAACAAAGTTTAACGAAAAGTTAAATAGAAATTAGTGATTATTTGTATATTGTATATATGTGTTAACAATTGTATATTCCTATATGTAGATTAGTAGATTATATATACATGTATGTAAAAAAAAAAAAAATCTTATATTAGAATGAGTAGTTATTACAAATCGTTTAAATTAAATCTTTATAGATTAGGTTAACTTTACAGTTATAGTTATTTATTAATAATAGTACATTTTTCAGAATATTTTGTTTTCTATCAGATGATACGTAATATAAGTCGTTTAAGTTAATTAGATCGATTTTTTCTTTGAACATCTACATTACGTAATAATCATGTAGGACAACAGCGAAGAATAATTAATAGATTGATCGACTTACCTGTAAGGATGATCGATCGTAATTATTCGAGCTGTTGTCCGGAATGATTATTACAACCCTCCCTACCCTTTTTTACTCCCTACGATCTAATTAACAAGACGAATGCAATGAAGCGACACGTAAGATGGATAAGCAAGTAGGGTGAGTCATTTGTTTTTTTTCTTTGTACTTTGTGCTGGCCGTATGAATCAATGCATACTACATTACGTAATAATCATTCCGGACAACAGCTCGAATAATTACGATCGATCATCCTTACAGGTAAGTCGATCAATCTATTAATTCTAGCTCTAAAATTTCTAAACGGTTTAGATATTGAAATAGCATATAAAACCAATAATTCTTTAAGTAAAAAAGTAATAGAACAAAATCTGATAAACGTGAACAATCAAGTGAATACCAACTAATTTGTGGAGATTTTGACAAACGTATATGGGTCAAATAAGCAGATATTTTGGTAAACGAATAATCCAGCACTATACATGTTTTATCAAGAGAAAAACCGAGTTATTTAAACCATTTAATTGAGACCGGTCATAGTTTTGCTAAAAATTATACAAAAAGAAAATAAGGGTCATAAATTTCATATACGAGAATCTCTAGAAATAAATAAACTCAAACGTTCAAATTGTTTTTTAAACGATCAGGTAGAACTCAATAATTCACCTTTGTTAAATATATTTCTATAATTTTAGTTAGCTAAGTTTATGGCTAGTTCTTAAACATTTCCAGACTTTTATATCTTTAAAATTTCCGAATCGTTTTTTACTCTTAAGTTTATTCATTCGAGATGTAACGTCCGAAAAAGCTGCTGTGTAGCGAAATATGTTACGTGTTTCTTATAAAATACAGTGGAAGTGTTTGATGAAAAATAGTTTTGTTTTTACATTTTACATAATTTCATTATGGATTCCCACCGAGTATCAGCTGTCGCAATCTTATTGATAACATAATTGGTGAAGTTGAAACAGCATGGAGTTTAAAAATAGTATTGAAAACCATTTCATAAACTGACTTTTCAAATTTTGCATAAAAACGTGATGAACTGGTAAAGTTTGGTGCGAATCCCGTATGGCAAGACGAAAATGCCATTGTAATAAAATGTTCGTTATATATCACAATAATTATTTGCAAATCTTCTGAACATATAAGTTAGCGATTTGTTTGAGCCATATTTTAATTAATGCAGCAAGTGGTTTTTAGCAGGGTTGCCAGGTTTTAAATTTTGTAATACGGGACGCAAGAACCGATTCTGCGCCTTCGCCATTACGCAAAAATAAATAATTGTACATTTTTTTATAATTAAAGAGTTGCAGTTTTTTGTGAATCTGAAGTGTGTGATGATGTTTTTTAAACGGACAAAATCTAATAATGTGTATTAGAAACGAACTCAACAGAGGAGTTATATAATAATTAAAATACGGGTCTTGCTTTCAGCGATAAAAATACGACTAGTTATAGTTTTGATATTTTCTTATATAAGAAAGATTAAAGAAACAAAGAACAAAGATTTCAGATATATATATTATAAACTTTATTACAAAAGTTGCAATGTAGAAATCGAAAAGTTGAAAAAGTACATTAAATATTTGTGTATTGAATAAACAAACCGTCTACAGGAAATCCTAGGTAAATTTTTATTTATCCCATCATAATATTATCCTTATTCATTTTAAAGAAAATTTCTGTTAATTTTTTTGTCCTACAAGATGGAATAACATCCAAAATATGAATAATTTTAATGTACCAAATTAGAGATAATAAAAAAAAGTGAAATAAAATTGCTATATTGATTCATTAGTTTAGACTCTATCAAATATAAAGATATACAAGTGAGCGATAATTTGACATTTGTTGATGCTTCAATTATATTGTCGAATGAGGACCTTCAAAGATGTTTAATATAATTTTACTCTAAAATAAATAGGGGAAATAAAATATGGGTGCTTGCATTAAAATTTATATTGTATTACCCATGAATAGTTTGGGGATGCAGTGCCATAAAGTATATGACAAACCAACCAAACAAGAACAAAATAAAGCCGAAAGCAGTGTTTATTTCTTAGTAAATGTATATTTGGTATTTGATTTTGCTGCGCTAAGAAGTTCTACATCGTATTTTATATGTTCGAAAAATTCTAGGCAGGTCATTTTAAAATTTACTGATACTTGCAATTCGGCTTTAATTAAATCTGTAGAACATCGGCTTCTAGAATCACTCCATTTTATAATCATTTTAGAAAATATTCTTTCAAGGTATGCATTAGATGAAGGGATGCTTAATATATATGAGACGACCTGCAATAATGATTTCAAGTTATTATTTTTGACAGATTTAAATATGTTTTGCCATTTTTCAATCGTACTTATTTCTAATTTGCATATATCATCTAAAATATTTTTTATAGCACAATAATCATCGAATAGCAAATCAAGATTTATCTCTTTTAATTCCAGATTTTGTACAATTTGATATATGTCATTAAAACTGAAAGGTGTCTTTAAAGAAATAGTCTCAATAATAAAAAGAAAATTATTTTCAGAGAACTTAAATTTTTGACTTAAATATTTTAACGATTGTTCAAAAAAATTTACTAAATCTTTAACAACAGTAGTTTGATCATTTTGATTCATTTTTTTTAAATTTTGATTTACCTGAAATCCAAAAAATTTTTCCTTAAGTCGACATTCCAAATTTGTCTTTAATTGCAGCATCACTTGATATAATTCTGTACTTGTGGTGGATTCATTTTGCAAGATTAACGAAACTTTTTCAAATACCAAATACACGTTTGCACAGAAATGTAAATACATTGAGGGTTTTTTATATAAATGATGTTCGACATCGTTTTCATCGTCAGCCTCATCAATTTCAAGTAGTTTCCTAATAGCAACTGGACACTCGTCACCCAAGGATATAAAGTACGACAAAATCGCTGGATAAAACTTGAGAATTCGCTGAATTGCCGGCCCCAGTGATAGCCACCTAGTGGGGACATGTTTAATAAGTTCCTGCCACTCTAGTTCAGCAAATTCTACGAAATCTTTTAAACTTTCTCTTCTTAAAGCACTTGAACTAAAGTGATTATATACCTTAAGAATAATGCCTTCAACATCGATATTAAGTTTTTGAAAAGCATGTTTAAAAGTGTTATTTACAACATGCGCCAAACAGCCATTTTTTAATATTCTTGAAGATTTTTCTTGTAAAATGGTGTAACATGAATGATTCTTACCAAAATTAGCGTTTGTATTATCAGCGGTAAACGCAGACACATTTGAAATATCTAAACCATACTTTTTTAAAGTTTTTAAAATACAAGTGGCTATTGTTTCGGCAGTCTCTGAAGGTTCTTCAAAAAAGTCAAGGAGCTTTGATTGAACACCTTTTTTGGGAGAAAAATATTGGATGCATATGGGATACATTTTTCGGTTTCCTTTATTGGATGTGTCAGTAGCTACTGAAAAATAGGTGCTGCCGTTTTCAGTAACTAAATCAGCCAGGACGCCTTTAAGGGATTTTGGACATAAAACATTTTTTACTATATATTCTGATTTAGTTCGTCCGCAAGCAATTTTTTTTGCAATAACGGAATCTTTTAAAATTTTTGGTAGAATTTTTAGGCCACAGTCTAAAGAGTTATATGAAAGATTATGCCGAACACAGTGGAAAATTTGAGTTAATTCAGCTACGGTGACATTGTGAGTCTCTTGAACATTCTGAGGGTTGACAAAAAATGTATTTAAACTTTGCGACGATTTTTCGGCACTTTCACGACTTCTATGTTCTTTTGTTTTGCTGTGCTGTTTAACGTCACATATACCGCCGTGAGAAATCGAAAACTCTTTTTTGCATGATGTGCAACGGGCAAAAAAATTAGATGCACCTTTTGAAACCCAGGAAAATTCATGCTCCCAAATTTTTCTATATGTACATAATCTTTTTTTTGTAGGTGGGGGTGTTTGATTGCGGTCTTGATCAGAATTTTCGGAATCGCTTTCTTTTGATGTTGAAGAAGTACTAGCTATTGGAGAAAAATATTTCTTCAAGCTCATGATGACGCCTTCAGTGCCTTCAGTGCCTTCAGTTTGAGTCTTAGTCTGTAAAAAAAAAACAAATTTGAGGGACAAAAAATCTCTCAAAAAATAACTTTCTAATACGCCGCAACTCAAGTACACTGCGCGACTACGCCCCTGGCCCCTGGTCTAATTTTAATACCGAAAAATCGACAAAGTTCATTCACTTAAAGTTATTTTTCTTTTGTTATTTAAAAATATCAATTTTCTTTAATTCACTATAAGTATTGTTTTGGTAAATACACTTTTCTAATTTCATTTAAGTTTTATTTTTATTAAACGGTGTTTATTAAAAATTTACAACTTACCTTGTTGATTTCAATTAAATCTAAAATCACAGTCTTACATTTAAAACACTAGATTGATTAAATATTCGTTTAACACTTTTCAAATATAAATTAAATACGCCGACGCGTGTTTTGTATTTCACATAGCATAATACGGGTTTATGTCAAATAATAAGTATTCACAGATCTAGCATCTAGCGCCATCTCATGGCTGATAACAAAACATCCGATAGAGCTGAATTTGAATATGGAAACATCATTTATATCGATTCGAAATATTGTAATAATGTACTAATAATTTTTTTTTTATTTTATGAATATTTTTTTTTGCATGTTTCTCGTCATATCTTATAAAATACGGGACCAAAGCACTATTGAACGGGACGCGGGACATTTCAGTTAAATACGGGACTGTCCCTTGAAATACGGGACGCCTGGCAACCCTGGTTTATAGTGTGATGTACTACTAAATATTTTTTGTATTAGGTTGGCAATAAACATTATTCAATTATATACAGAGTTTTCAGCAAAATATCAAATTAAAAATTCGTTAGATTTAGTTAATAAAATTAAATATTAATTACCCAATAACGCAAAACTAATCTTGTTTGACGTCACTAATCTGTTTCCTAGTATTCCTGCTAAAGATAAATCAAATTAGTAGAAAATATTCTATAAAAAAAATCAGTTAATTGTGTTTAAAATCAAGAAATATTCCACGTACTTACCGAATGTTTGGAACAAAAGTACTTCGAATTTGATAATAAACTTTATACTAGTACAGAAGGTTTAATTATGGAAAATCCTTTAAGCCCCTTACTTGCTGAAATTGTTTTTGGACACTCTAAAAAACCAAATCAACAAACATCTTTTTATAAACATTTTATATACTGGCGTAGATTTGTTGAGGATGCTTTAGCATGTTTTACAGCAACTGTAATATATATTAATAAGCTTTATGTTAATATAAAATTTACAATTGGACTAGAATCTAACAACAGTATAAATTTCTTAGATTTAACCATCGGAAGATTAAAAAATAAACATGATTTTTCTGTGTTTCCTTAACCTTCATATACACAATTCCTCATGTCATCCAATTCAACATAAACTAGTCGCTTTTCAGAGTATGATTCACAGACTAATTTCCCTACCTCTAAGTAAAACTAATTCACAGATTGCAACCAAAAATGGATATTCAATTAATATAATTGATAAAATTCTACAAAAAAATTTATATAAAAAACTATAATTATGATATAATAAATAAATAGTACAACTGCATACAAAGTTATATCATACGGAACGGACAATTTTGAAGTCACTGACCGTCAGTATACAGGGCTCATGAATTTTAAATTTTGCATAACTCATGTGTATGTTAGGGCGCATTTTCTAAAACTATTTTTGATTATACAGGGTGACCCAAAAAGTGTGACGTCACAATGACATATTTTTTTAAAGTAGATGACCTATATTTTTTTGCATATTTAGATGGCTTCCATAGTTGTTTACATCATCCTAAAATTTTATTGGATTCGATCGGTAAATAACCGCCTAAAAAAATTAAATATGAAAAAAAGTGAATTTACACCACTGGTTAAAAAAATTATAAAAATTCAAATATTGCCTCGACATAAGAATCAAACTGGGAGTTCATTAAATAAGATTTGACAATCTCGCTGACCAAATTTAAACGATCTAAATTATACAGGGTCTACAAATTTAAGTGTCAAAATTACCAAACTTCAAAGTGCATTTTCTTTCTTATTTTAAACGTCAACGCTATACTTTTTTCATTGCAATCGATGCGTAATTGATAAATAAAACTTTTTTGTAAATACCTCTTTATTAAAATTTCTAACGTATTAAAAGATATTCGCCAAACACTGGTAAAGCGTCCTATTTTAGCAGCCGTTTTAATGAAAAGTAATCCAAGGTGGCTTAGATTATTAAAATGAATGACGTAGAATTCAATCAAAATGACAGGAGAGTCTTTTTAACAAATTTAAAAAATTATTTAGTTTACAAACGGGTTAATATTGTTCTTGATCATAATTATTACAAAGTATTGCGTATTTTGTTCCAGTAGTATAGTTTGTTTATTGTGGTTATAGTTTGCAGTTTGTTTCAAGAAGTTATTTTTTTAAGTAGTTTGTTAAGGTGTTCACGTTTTGCATAAGTATTTTTACAATAAATTATACCAAAGAAGAGCTAGTAGATATGATTTTTGTGTTGGAAGAATCTCAAAAAAAAATAGTTTTTTGGCTAGTCGGATGTACGTGGAGCGATATCCGGAACGAAGGCATCCCGATAAGAGAAGCCTGCAAAACTTATTAGATCGATTTATTCAGACGGGAGATGTCGAATACTCAAAATCTAGTAGAAATAGGCTAGTTCAAACTGATAAAAAGGAACTGGATGTGCTACTTCATATCACAGAAACCCCTTCAATTAGCCAAAGGGTAGTCGCCGATATAGCGAATGTTAGCAAAACCACCGGTCGACGTGTTTAAAAAAAAAATCATTTTCATGCCTATTCAACTTTACCGGTCAGGCACCATCTTGAGGTAGCCTTTCCGGATCGGTGGATCGGAAGAGCAGGGCCAATTAGATGGCCACCCCGTTCACCCGACCTCACTAAGCTTGATTTCTTCTTATGGGGCTATATTAAAGAAATAGTTTACCAGGAGCCCCCAACACCTGAGAACATGAAGCTGAGAATTCAAGACGCATTTCGACAGGTAACACCCGATATTTTAAAGAGAGTGGCAGCATCTTTTCATACTCGTCTTCGTTTGTGTTTGGAATTATAATAAAATTCAATATAAAAAGAAATAAATAAAAAATAATTTAAAAATAAAAATTTGCGATATGTCAAAATTGTCTTTTGTCATATTGATTGAATTCTACCTCATTCATTTTAATAATCTAAGCCACATTTGATTACTTTTCATTAAAATGGTTGCTAAAATAGGACGCTTTACCAGTTTTAGGTGAATATCTTTTAATACGTTAGAAATTTTAATAAGGATGTATTTACAAAAAAGTTTCATTTTTCAATTACGCATCGATTGCAATGAAAAAAGAATAGGGTTGACGTTTAAAATAAGAAAGAAAATGCACTTTGAAGTTTGGTAATTTTGACACTTAATTTTGTAGACTCTAAGCAAATAAAAAATAACAAAATATATTTTAGTTTCAGTTAAAAATACAAACTTATCAAACTAACCCATTACAGAACACATCTATACATGCTATACATTTTCCTAAAACTAGAGTAAAGCCGAAGCCCACATCATTCCCATGTGATAGTTTTTTTCCCAATCAAATATTACTAGCTATAAATAATACCGATTTCTCAAAATATCGCGAGGTCAGCTCTGGTCAATTACGCGGAACTCCGCAAAAAATAATAATACTGTTGCAATCAGTGTCATTGAATCTTTATAAAAATATCGTTCGATATTATTAATTTGCTGAGTAATTAATAGATCAAAATAACTACATGGAATTTTTTTCTGAAAAAAGCTCCGACGCCTTATCGTAAAGCATAAGTGGTTTTCTAGATTTATCATTCAGTGTGAACTAGATTTTTTATTTACATCATTAACTTTTATGATAAACAAATATCAGAGGGTTATTCTTTAAACTATACACATTTAGATTATAATAAATAGATCTTACTAAAGCAAGACAAGTAACAACTTGCTTACCTATTTATATACCTGCTGCTACTTGGAGATGCAGGTTTATTTTTCAAATATCATGACATTGATCTTTGAAATCTAATACACGGATTGACTCATTTTTATTTTGTGCCAATTCTTAAAAAATGAGCAATTCGATTTCTGAAAGGTTCAGGTTATTTCAGGAATAATAATAATGCCACATTTGATATTTGATTTTGATTTCTTTTTCTGTGGTACCCTACTTTCCAATGGGGTTAAAGAGATTTTAATAAATTATGGGCTTTATGACAAACAGTTATATTATGTTTTGAAAGAATAGACTTCAATTTTTCTGATAAGTTATTTGTGTAAGGTAGTGCCACGTACTTAGGATTATCGTTCTTAATTGGTTCTTTCTTTTTATTATAATACAAATAAGTTCTTTGTTTATAATTCTTAGAATGTTTTTTTTTCTGGATAATGTATGTAATAACGTTTATTTAACTTTTTCCAGAGTTTCTGATCGGTATTCTGGAGAGGTTAGTGAGATTGCGCAGTGAGTTAATCCTATTATCATAGTATTTTTTGTCAATTGAATAGTTGGAATTAAAATTTAGATATCGACCCGACCAAGTCTTTTTGGTACACCATTTGGTTTTAAAGTTGTTATGTGCTACATTTCTAATTAACGTAAAATATAAAAAATTAAGTTCATTATTGTCCTCAATTTCCATTGTGAATTCTAATTTAGGGTGGAAATTATTAAAAGCATTAGAAAGTTAATCATTTTGTCTTCTGGAATAGCAGTTAAATAATCATCGACGAACCTTTTGAAAAAATGATATTAAAATCCAGTTTCTTCGTAACACTTTCGTCCAGAGACTCCACAACGATTTTAGAAAGATTCAATAAATTACCATCACGTTACTGTCGTAAAGATACAAAGAAAATGTACCTAGAACAATATTTTTCCAACATAAATGATGTGTATAAAGTTTACATAGAAAGTTGTAATGAATATAACGAAATTGTGATAAGGCACAAAATATACTTTTTTGAAAAACACATATACGTTACTAGTTTTGATCTGATTTTTACTAAGTTTCTAAATTTTAAATTAAATTTTTTTAGAATTTTAAAATTAAGTTGTATATCAAAAAAATTATGTTTCTTCAATTTACCGAAAACGGTAGATTAATATATATATATATATATATATATATATATATATATATATATATATATATATATATATATATATATATATATATATATATATATATATATATATATATATATATATATATATATATATATATATACAATAATCAATCATACCTATCTGCGCCGGCGAAAATATTGTGGTTTCACCGACACTTACTTAGAGTATTCTACTTTTCAAAATATTTTTCAATATTTCTGAAAATATAATTGTTTTAAATACAAAATCTTAAAAAAGACAGGTGTTTTTCTAAACGACTTTCAAAATTTAAAGATCGTAAGATTTTTATCCGTATTTATTTTATTACTAATCTGATACGAATTCGTTTGCGAGTTCTGAAGAAATAATTTTCTGCCTTCATGACACCACTACTTTTACTCCTTTATACTACTTTATACTCCGCTATTGTAGAAGAAATTGGAGAATCCATTGCGCAACCGTTAATCTGTTGATAGAAGCTTTCTTCGTATTGAAAATAATTGTTATTTAATGTGATATTTACAGCCTTTATAAAATCTTTTAACTCAAATGTTGTATATTCCGTTAATGAGTCCCATTTTTTCGTGATTATTTAAGGAACTAATTCGTTTGGAATGTTGGACTATAACGAAACTACATCAAGCGATAAAACATTGTAATTATTTTGAATATTAATGTAATTAAATGTAAAAGAATCTTTTATAAAATAATCATTTTTTCCGTAAATTTTTGACAAACAATCAGATAAATATTGTGAGAGTTTGTAAAATGGAGAGCTTATATAAGAAACAATGGGTCTCAGTGGTATGCCTGTTTTATGTAGTTTAGGTAAACCATAAATTTTAGGGGCAACAGCATTAGGTATCATTAAGTTTTTAGTTATATTTTCTGTGATACGTTTTTTGCAAAAAATTTTTTTAAAGTGCGGGACACGAAAGAAAACTGGGCGGTCCTTAAAATAAAGGTTCATAGTCTTAAGCAAGCGGAAAAGAAAATTTGTGTACGCAAATAAATTTTATGTTATTTTATTTGTTGTAATAGTTTGCCGCTTCACCTATAAAGTGCGCCAGCTAAGCGGTACTGAAAATTAATCGAGAATTTAGTAAATTTCGCACTGGTCCACTTGTAATTGGGATGTGCCTAGAGTCTCTTTGCACTTGCCGCTTGATGGTTCTAGCTATTTCCAGTGGCGCCTATACATTTCGAGCTTTTCTTTTCATTTCTATACAAATGCGTTGCGTTGAATTTGAATTATTATTTCGAAGTTACGATGGCGAGCAAAAGAGGAAAAACAATTCGAAGCGGTGCACGTGAAGTTATTGCGAGCGTTATAGAGGCTTGTACTAGAGAAGCTTAAAATAATAGTTAGACTATTCCAATTTAAAATCGAACAGAACGCGCTGCATTTTACACTGGTGTTTCAGAAAGTAGTGTACCTCCACTGTACTTCACCTTTAAAATCTGGTAAAAAAAGACCCCGATTATCGTACAAAGATAAAATTGACGATGGTGATTTTCAAGTAATTGAAGAAGATTCCGACCTGCAAACCCCTACTTCGTGTTGTAAAGAACAAAATAGATTTTCCGTACGGGTATAAAATCTTAAATCGGCTTTTACGATCAAATGGTTTTGTTTGGCGCTCATTGAGAGACCAAATATTTTTCACTGGCGGGTGAAATATCTATCAACTGTACGGCAATATTGGCAAGAAGGGCGCAATATTGTGTATCTAGACGAAACCTGGGTAGCTGATGATACGACAGTGAACAAATGCTGGCAAAGTGAAAGTGTTACAGGTGTTGTTCAGGGAATCCGCTATAGTAGTCGCTTTATTATAGTTCATGCTGTTTCAGAAGCCGGATTTGCTCCAGTTGCTGCTATAGTTTTTCGCTCGGGACTAACAACTGGAGACTATCATGGACAAATGAATAGAGATAATTTTGAAAAGTGGTTGCTCGAGAAGCTTCTATACCTAACATTCCTCCCGAATCAGTCGTGGTAATGGATAATGCGTCTTATCATTCTCACGTAGAAGATAAAGTGCCAACTAAATACTCTACAAAAGCTCATATGATATCGTGGCTTAAATCGAGCAATCTTGTACGTGATCCAACATGGAGAAAATATCAATTATATGAAGCAATATCAGCCAACAAGCCTAGAGAGAAAAAGTATAAAATTGACGGTCTTTTACGTAACCTCGGTCATACACCTTTAAGGCTGCCTCCATACATGTGCGACCTCAACCCTATTGAACTTGCATGAGCAGGAGTAAAAAAATATATTCGAGAGCGCCGGTGAACTTTCAATTAATGATTTAAATAAAATACCATTAGAAGCGATTGACTCAATATTGGCTGAAAATTGGAAATCGTATGTTAAAAATGTTCGTTCTCTATATCTCAAAAGTTAAGACTTTTAGGGAATAAAAACACCCCCTTGAACATCAGCACGCAATTAGGAAACGCTCTGTATAATACTTCACAATGACCACCCTTTATAGTACTTCACAATGATGGCCCCTGTATAAAGTAATATGACAAACGGAGACAGACGGCCACTTTTGGCATACCCGAGTAGCCCAAAGTCGAACTGCATAATTTAAAATTTTGATAAATCTCGTTCACTGGATCTGATGCTGGCTGCTCTTGTAAAATCTGGACTTGTAAATCGTGTATCACTATACTGGGTGGTCCAAAAATAGTGGACGTAGGCAGTAGCCCGCGAACCGTTAATGACAGAACTCAAGAAAAAATATATTTATAGGTAAATCGATCAAGAAAAATCAAAATTAAATAATTTTAAAATTCGAAAGTTCGCCGTTTTTGCAACACAAAAGAGATATAGAAGTGCGGTACACGAAAGAAAACAGACAAATATAGATAAAGGTTCATTAAGCATAGTTACATTTTTTAAAACGACGGGACACCACTGGTTTAATGAGATTTCTTGGCCGACCTTCCTAAACCGATTGACTTCGCCCGGTTTTCTTTCGTGTCCCGCACTTTATTAATGTATTGTTTTTGTTTTAAAATACAGTTGTAACATCGTTTTTTTTTATACGTATTTATATTACTGAGTAGCTCAATCATTTTATTTTCATAATCATTTGAATTCATTACGACTGTTTTATTAGATTTATCTGGTATAACTATTTTAATTTCGGGGTTATCTTTAACAACGTGTTTTGTTTTTGTAATTTGTTTTTGGATTTTAGTTTGAAATTTTGTTTATTTAATATTTTTGTGATGAATTTTCATTTTGTCAATTGTGACAACATTTATAACGTCTGCGCGGATTGAGTCCTTAATTTCATTTGGTTTATCGTCAATGACACTTTCAATACAGGCGATATAATCAGTAATAGGTATCTGTTTTTCATTTCTTAGCTGCATAGAGAAATTGGGACCTAGCAAGAATTTCAGCCACATCATTTGGTATTTTAGTGTTAGAAATATCGTTTAGCCATTGATTAGTACTAATAATGTATACCGGGTGTCAACGATATCGTTTTACACGATGCCATTCAATTGCTTTTTAGGCTAGGATTTTTTTATTTGGGTTAACGAAATATGGTGTTAAGACACATATTTTTCATGAAAAAACAATTGAATATTACTGCCAGTTTTTCCGATATCAGAACCAAGTTAAGAATTTCGAATGGAACCCTGTATATTATTTTACATAGTTTGATAGAGCTTAGAATTACCTTTTCAATGACATATCACACGTTATATTTTTTTTCAAAATGGCGGACCAGGAAGCGCTTTTTCAAAATTGAATATGGCGGTCGTTTCCCGATACCGATGAAAATTTTGTTTAACAAATTATTAAAATATTAAACAAAATCGGGTTTTCAATGGATTTTAATCAAATTTTTAATTTATCACAAAATGGGATAAGTTTAATTTTTTCTCTAAAATGTGAACTTTTTCTTAAATTTTCTCAAAGATTTTAAATAGAAAGTTGTATTTATTAAATATTAGTATTAAAGTATATCTTATTAGCTACACGAAACCGCATAACAAGCCGTATTTTTGCTTTTTGTTTCAGAAAAAATTGACAAAACCTTGCCGATATACATTTTTCCTAATACATAACATGAAACAAACACACACATATTATTAATCAGAAAATCCTGGAATATTTTTTATTGTTTATTGATAAGTAAATTATTTTGACATTTTATGACTGTTGTCTTATTTTAGGAAAGCGAGAAAAAATCACAAGTAGTATTAATTTTATTTTACCGGTAGATACGGTGCAGTAACATGAAAGATGACTTAACTAAGATAAGTAGGCCTTGGAAACAATTTCATAGGGATGCCATTATAATTTTCATTAGATTTAACCAGAAACGTCAAAAGTACTGTTTTGTATCGACATTTCTGATAACTTTTGTTACATTTTTACACTGAGAAGTGGTTCTAGTTAGTTTTAAAAATAAATATTATGGTTTATTCAAGAGAACATCAAATTGACATGCTCCTTATTTATGGAGAATGTCGCAAAAATTCAAGGGACACAGAGAGATTATACCAGGAACGCTTTCCGAATCGTGACGCTCCTTCACATGCATATTATCCTTGGCTAGTACAACATTTAAAAAATGAAAATAATGGTGGTGTCCATGCTAATGGCAATGATGGTTTCGTAGTAAGCGAAGAAGTGGAAACAAACATTTTAGCGTACATCGAGTATGACCGTACAGCTTCCCTTCGTGAATTTGGCAAACAGTGCAATACGTCCCATGAAAGCGCCAGAAAAATTTTAAAGAAACACGGGTTTAAATCGTTTAAGTATCAAATTCACCACCACCTATTTGAAAATGACTTCCAAAGACGACTTATTTATTGCAATTGGTTTTTAGATAATTGTAGAATAAGTCCTGTGTTTCATCATAAGATTATTTTTTCGGACAAATCAAGGTTTACTAATCTAGGGATGTTTAATAGAAATAATTTTCGTTATTGGGCAAAGGAAAATCAAAGATTAGTAAGAGAAGGTGCCTTCCAGGAACGTTTTGGAGTTAATGTTCGGTTAGGCGTTGTAGGACTAAGCGTTATTGGTCCAATATTATTCCATCAGCCTTTAACTGGCGAGATGTATTTGGACTTTCTCGAAAATGAAATTGAACATTTTATAAATAATTTGCAGCAAAATGATGATTTAGTTTACCAACAAGATGGCGCCCCTGCTCATAATTCAAGAATTGTTGCAAATTACTTGAATGAACGATTTGGTGAGAACTGGTTGGGAACCAATGGACCAATTCGATGGCCAGCGAGGTCGCCTGACCTAACCCCGCTTGATTTTTCTATATGGGGTCATCTGAAAGAAAAAGTGTATGCAACTCCTGTAATATCGTTGGAAATGTTAGAAAATAGAATAAGACGAGCCGTTGAGAGTATCTCAGAACAGCATTTACGAAACCTGCTCGCGGAAAATGTTGAGAGAGTTACACTATGCCAAGAACAAGGCGGACAGCGCATAGAACATTTAATTGAGTGACTTTTGTATTAATTGTGAAAGTTTGATTTTAAATTAGCATTAAACCCAATAAAAACCCCCATATTTGTTTATTATTTCTACCTATAATTCAAAAATATCTTCGGTGTTAGAAAATGGCCGCCATATTGAATTTTGAACAAAAGCTTCCTGGTCCTCCATTTCGAAAAAAAATCAACTTGTGATATGTCAATGTAAAGGGAATTCTAAGTTCTATCAAACTGTGTGAAAAAATATACAGGGTTCTTTCTAAACTTCTTGACTTAGGTCTAGGTATTTCCGGAAAAACCGAAAGCCTACCGGTAAAATAAAATTAATACTACTTGTGAATTTTTCTCGATTTCCTAAAATAAGACAGCAAAAATCATAAAATGTCAAAATAATACAAAATTGCTTATCAATAAAAAATATTCCGAAATTTACTGATTAATAATATGTGTGTGTGGGTGTGTGTGTTTCATGTTATGTATTACGAAAAATGTATATCGGCAGAGTTTCGTCAATTTTTTCTCAAACAAAAAGCAAAAATACGGCTTGTTATGCGGTTTCGTGTAGCTAATAAGATATACTTTAATACTAATATTTAATAAATACAACTTTCTATTTAAAATCTTTGAGAAAGTTTAAGAAAAAGTTCACATTTTAGAGAAAAAATTAAACTTATCCCATTTTGTGATAAATTAAAAATTTGATTTTAAATTTGATTAAAATCCATTGAAAACCCGATTTTGTTTAATATTTTAATAATTTGTTAAACAAAAATTTCATCGGTATCGGGAAACGACCGACATATTGAATTTTGAAAAAGCGCTTCCTGGTCCGCCATTTTGAAAAAAAATATAACGTGTGATATGTCATTGAAAAGGTAATTCTAAGCTCTATCAAACTATGTAAAATAATATACAGGGTTCCATTTGAAATTCTTAACTTGGTTCTGGTATCGGAAAAACTGGCAGTAATATTCAATTGTTTTTTCATGAAAAATATGTGTCTTAATACCATATTTCGTTAACCCAAATAAAAAAATCCTAACCTAAAAAGCAATTGAATGGCATCGTGTAAAACGATATCGTTGACACCCGGTATATTGTATATACGTGTTTTAAGTTTGTGTCCCTAGATATGTGAAGATATACGGACAATAGTAGGTGCATCAAAATAAATATGACATATCCCTTGTTCTTTGGACATCAACAGAAAGGCCACACATCACTAGAGTTACTTAAACAACCATCCACAGAACAATAATTATTTGACATTTCGAAAGATATTCAAATGGAATAAGATATATTATATATAAGTTTTGTAATGTAATGAAACTAAATATTTTATTTGCCAAACGTACCATACCTGATATTATTAAATTATCACTAAGGTGTTCCCCTATAAAAAAAATTAAAAATAAAGAAAAAATATGTTTTAAATTTAATATTATATGAAAATTGTATAGCTTTTAAAACCTTTTAGTGTTTTCAGTATGTATGATAATGTTTGTGTCTTTGTAATTAATTACCTGTGTTTTTTCAATGGAAAAAAATTTTTAGAAATCAAGCAAGCCCAAATAATGTCTTGAGAAAGATCAACATTATGAGCGAAACGTTGACTTGATGTGAAAAATTGTGTTTTATTATTAACCTAGACCCAAGAAAATAAGATTTCCAGGTATAAATATATGGTTAAATAAAAATCCCTAATTTATACATATATATATATATATATATATATATATATATATATATATATATATATATATATATATATATATATATATCGAAGCCCATTATTTTGGAAGCCCACCTTCGGGCTTCCTAAATACAAACGTGTATAAAGCTTTCCTACGTTCGCACCAAAGTTAAAGAAAACTGTACGTAATTTTTTGCTTGGGCTTCATATTTACATGTTACTCTCTAAAAACATACGCGTCAGGGTTCACGGTATCGTACTGTAGTTGGAGCTCTATTCGTTGTGTGTAAATGATATACAACTCTGTATAGGTTCTACGGGTTTGAAAATCCTTACTAAATACGACGACTTTAGCCGCACCGGCGCACACTGGTTCGCCCTTATGATCAGTTTCTATTTTTTAAGCATGTCTAATTATATTTTGATAATATACAAGTTTTTATTACAATTGGCAATATACAGGAGCACCCAAAAAGAATCTAACAATAAGCTAATAATATGCGACCTAAAATAGGGTATTTCCTAACATTTTTTACAAAATAAAAGGGATGAATGCTTACTTAGTTTTAAGACAATAATAAAGAATAACATTTTTTCGTCGGTCGCTCAGTTTTCAAAATACAAGGTGTTCAAAATTAGTTTAATTTTTTTTTGTTAGAATTTTTGAACCAACTTTTTTGAAATTTGGTAATTTTATTTGTAGATAGTGATTAGAGGCCTATTTAGCCATACAAATAAAAATTGTCAATTGCATTGGCATATCCCAAAGGGTACAGTCAGGTTCAATATTGTCAAAAGCTTTCCTTTTTCAAGCACCAACTTTTATCAAGAATAAGTTGTTGCTGAAAAATTGAAAATAAAAAAGATTTCCACTTGGCAATCAAATTTGGGCACACTGTACTTTACTATGGAACTTTTATGTAGGTGATTTTTGGCAAATCAATTTCTTTTGGCAAGCTCTGTATGCTGTTAAAATAAATGACTTAACTTTGAAAACACCCTGTATAGTTCCTAAGCTATCAAGTAAAAAGAAAGTTGAAGTGTAGAATAACATTGATATTAATTTAAAAGGTCTATAGAATCGCTGTACAGTTCTGTTTCATTATTTTTGATCTGCCATTTATACCTCAAGTTTGTAATTAATGGGTCAGAAGAAATAAGTAACGCATGTATTACATCTTCATTTGTTGAAACGCGAGAACGCTTTCGAGAATGAGACTGCCTAAATCTTTTAAAATCCTTATTTCTAGATTCTGCTGCTTCCTCACTTAACTGGCCTATTGAAAGACTGATGGACTTTATAATTTGATCCCCGTGAATTAAAACTTTATGCAATGATGATGGCATATAATACCAATAATAATGCTGAATGAAAATGTTGGCCGTTTCATAGCAATAGTTTTCAAATTTTGTCTCATTAATATCGCATCGGCTATTAATAACTTGTAAAATAACTGCAAGACGTCTAAGTATTTCTTTGTTAAATCCAGTTATTTCTGACACCTGTTCAAAATTTTTAAAAAATCGTCTTGCTGTATTGCCATCATTTGATGTGCCACTACCTTGTTTTGGCACATCAACAATTATTCCAAGTTTTTCTTTGAGCTGACATTGAATTTTTGATTTTCTGGATTTTAGAAGTTCTTTTTCATTGGATGATTTGGCCGTCCATTTCATAAATTCCAAACGGTAAGAAACATGAAGCACATTCCATAAACCGTATTAAAGCATAAAGAGGTGACAATCCGTATTTATATGCATCTTGATTTACTTGTCGCTGTTGAATAATTTGTATACTGTTCATCTCGGAAAGTTTTGCCCCGCATATATTACAGCACGCTGAAGATGATGTGCCTGTTAAAATCTGACACACCTTTCCATCAATCATTGTTAAAAACAAATCATGCTTAACGTATACCGTTTTACCAGGAAATTCAATTTTAGTATCTGACAATTTAGATATTTGGTCATTTATGGAATTAACCAAATCAGTAACATACGATTTTGTTTCTTTAGCAAAATGAAACGAAATTGGTCGACAGTAATTTGTGGATGATGGTCGCTCATTTTTCCAAAAAAAAGTTGTGGAATCTAAAACGTCATTTAGTTGGATTGGAACGAGGGATGACATAAAAACAGACTCGTCAGTTAAATTGGGATTCGAAAAATTTTGTTTGTAGATACTTTGACCAGATGAACCATCGCATACCCATTTTGATTTTAGTACTAACTTTGATGTCTCTGGTGGTGTTGCCAATATATTACTTTTTATATCTGGAATTAATAGCAGTCGTCTAACAGTATGGTCTAACAAAGACTGTAGTTCCACATCTACGCCACTCTCAGATATAACAGTTTTTTCTTTGGTAGGATAGCATTGCTTTTTCGCTTCTAAAATACAAGCATATCGAGGAAAAATATGATAGTTCTTAAGCTTACACTGATTTCAAATGTTCATATTGATATTTAGAAAGTTTTGTATCGGTTATTAACGCTAAGGCTTCTTATTTTGTAAACAAATCCGGAATGTCATCACATGTGATTTTTTGATTTTTTTTTTAATTGAGCTTCGTGTTTTTTACCTGATGAATTTAACACTAATACTAAAAGATGCTGTAATTCAGCGGCAGATAAGTTGGTATGTTTACTTAAAGAGGACACTTTTCTTCGTTTTGAGCGACCGGAACAGTTTTCTAGAGTCTTAATTGGCCTCCCTCCTTTTCCTTTGAACAGCGTCAATGAACCTTCCAACCACGAAGCACATTTTTTATAAAAAAAAGGTCTATTGCGACTTGCCAATTTCCATTTTTCACGAAATTGCGGCAAAAAATGGCGCCTTAAACCGTTAAACGCTAACTTTTCACTATTACCAGAAAAATGATATTTTTCTTGTAGGTAATTAAAAACAAAAGTTTCATTTCCGTTGTTTTCTATTAAAATATCGCACAATATTTTTCTTTTTACTTGCATTTTTAATGTTAACTCTTCAGTTATAACTGAACTGACACCATAACAACTAAGAATGACGCGACGCGTGAAAAGTAAACAAACCATGTTTCCAAAGCCAACCTATATTAATATTACTAACTGAATAGCAGATAGTAGCAGCTAATTTGGCAATATTCCTTAAAAGGACATTGTGAGGCTTACTTTTAGCTAAAAACAATAACTTGGATCAGCTTGGATGACTCTGATTTGGCTGTATAGATAAAAATTACTGCAAAAATGCAAATCGCAAAAATGATTAGTGTTATTTATTTTTAAATTATTGATAAAAACCGATATTATTTAAGAAGAGAATATGTGAAGTATAGCCTCAGCATAAATTTGACCATTTAAAATTATTTTAAAAACGCTTAAACGGGTACTTTAATTCGTTTTTTATATTAAATTGTTGAAAGTTTTGGTCGATTTTTGTATGTAAAACGCTTATAATTAGGTGCTCTAAAGTGTATGATCTTACGTAGGACATTCTTTAAATAACACCGTTATGATTTTAAAATATATATTTTAACATATTTTAAACATATTCACTAAAATAAAGGTTTTCGATATACTGAGTTTTGGCCAAAACTTTACAAGAGAGCGAACTACTGTGCGGCGACATGGCAGCGTCGCAGAAATGGATTATAATTTTAATAAGAAGATTAAACATTTATGTATTATGGTTATGAATTCGAAGTGCGAATTCGTGGCCAGGGCTTCAAAAAAACGCGCGAAAGTGAATTTAGTGAATATTAGTGACATAGAGGAGATAACAAATTGTGGCTGGAATATTTTTATATTAATGAAACGTGCAAAGCGGATTTTAGAACTTGCTTTAGGTACTTGTATGAACGTTAAAAAATATACAGCGAAATGGTTTTGGTTAATTGTTAAGCGGTAGGGAAAATAATACTCATAATATTGAATATATCTTGGGCTAAAGACAAAATAAATCCTACAAGAGCCTCATTTTGATCTTTGACACATTCTTATTAGGTTAATATCATTATCTTTTTAATTAAATTAACATTCAACTATTTTCTATGGGTTAATACTTAGAAAATTTGTTCAGAAAAATATATAAAACACAATATTAGTAAATGTATTTAACTAGAAAAATATTAAAAAGTGTATCGCACGGCAGTATGTTAAAAGCATACAACCATAAATTTCACACCACATAAAAACAATGCAAACCAATCAAAAACCAGAACATAACAATAGAAATGCATGGAAATAAAACCTTAAAACGTTAAGTTTAACTTTAAAGAAATAATCCTAGTTTTTTTCTTCAGTGTCAATCCTGTGCTAGGCAATTTGAAATGTCTACACAAAAGATCGTAATTGACAGCTAAGTAAAATGTTTCCGTATTTAGTATAGTTAAAAGGAGTTATTTATAGTGAAAAATAACATACATGAAAAAACTTTGCTGGCTTTTAAAACTGCCACCACAAAAATTGTATTTTTTGTAATTTTAGTGTTGAAATCCATTTGTTTGTATGTTTTGATAACCTTCTATATCTGACCTAAAGTTTATTACTCTCTAAACTATTTTTTTCTATAAGCACCAACTTTAATCAGAAATAAAAATTTCTTAATGTATACCTACTTAATTAAGTTTTCCATATGTACTTTTTTGGACACACTTGGCATATGGTTGTGAAGCATTAGTCCCGCCTCACAGTGAGTTAAATCGGCCGTCTAGCACGACATAAGTCCCAAATGTAATTTTGCAATATTCTTAACATATTCTAAAAATCTATATTTAAGATAGTGTTAATAATAGAAAAATGCAATTGAGAAACAAAATTATAATTACAGTTCTCGGAGGGGAAGCCTTAAAGTTAGTAAATATTTTAAATCTGAAATTAACATGTTTCTATACATCATTTTCAAAACAGAAAATATGATACTAAACGTAGCAAATGTTTTTCTAATTTCTTACATGACTACTGTTTATAATCAGACTTTTCTACGGTATCAAAACTTTTTAAATATTAAAGCCCTTACCTCAGAAAATTTGGGTCTTTTTAGGTATTACTATATTTACGTAGTTTTTTTTTAACTTGTAGAGCATGCAAAAAAAAGTTTGTTGAAGTTTAGTTTAATTTTTATATAAAAAATAAGAAAAAGGATCCCTTTTAACCAAAAACCAAAAAATTAGCTGCTCATAGATGCCCATTCGGGATTTATATAGCTTTAACTATGGCTCCTTAATTACTACTGACTGCACCAAAAAAAACTGCACGATTTTTATATGACCAGAACTTTGCAAATAATCGTCCGAGTGTAATAACGGTAAACATTTTGCAAAGACTAAGGTACAGAATTTCGGAATTTTGTATTACAGCTGTCATCTTTTTAAAGTTCAAGATGGCGAACCCATTTTAAAAATATGGATATTTTATCCCTCGGTAGAAGTTTTACATGCCACATGCACAACTAAATTAACAGTTATAATGCCACATTATTTCCAAGCAAAATGATAACACTTTTAAAATTCGGTAAATAACTAAGATATAATTTTATAAGACCACACTCCCTTCAATTCTTTTAATATTAGAAATGAAAATTTCAAATAAAAAACTAATCAATTAGGTAAATTTTAACGACTTTTCTACCTTTACAAAAATAAATCTTAAACGAAGATATCTCCTAAGCTACCAGTTCAGTGCCAGTAATTGGCATTTTTGTAAAGATAATTTCATAAAAATATATAAAGTGCAATATATAAAATATAAAATAAATACAAAAATAAATATAAAAATATATTAAGTGCAATATCTAAAAAATATCGACTTCATTGTATATGGCAAATAACAAAAACAATTTATTTATCACGAAAAGTATACCTAACTAATTAATTTTTATTTGAATGTTTTATTACCAATATCAAAAAAATTAAGGAGTGCTTGGGTGCAGGTGCATACGTAGTGCGCTTTTCTAAAACATTATCTGTTACATATTGTTTAGTCTAAAAGTTCTTCTATTGTTTATGTAATGAATAGAATAGAAACTGAATGATATTTTGTACTCACAATTCTACATAACCTAAATAAAGCAATATTTGACAAGACACCTTGTATTCTATCTTAATTTTATATGCGTCATATAGCTATTAGTTAATAATAAGTTTAAAGCAATGATTCATGCATTTTGACATCAATTGTGTTTTTAAGTTACACAAAACATTACATTTTTATTAAAAACTGAAGCCATTTTAGTAACCCGCATCTTGTTTACATTTTTTTTTGCAAAACATTTTGTTACCTATCCTAAAAAAGTATTATATTAAATTTAAAAAACGTTAAAACAATGCTTGAATAATTATGTCGTACTACATGGCCGATTTACCACACTGTGCGCCTGTGCACTAGCAAGAGTATATTCTAAGATAAAAAGATCATCTGCTCTTAAGCACATTTAGCAATGAAACATGAGGCTAGCTTTCGAGCTAATATCAAATTATATTTAGTGTGCAAATTTTGTATTTACTTTGATACAGGGTATTTTTTTGGTTGGTGACATAATTTTTGGCTCACTTTAGGGCTAGAAGTTCATATTAACATGTGCTTGCAAGGCATTCGTTTTTGAGATAGAGAGTGTTAATATTTTAATTTTTTTAGTTTTTATTATGGAACATTTGATGTACTGTATGCTGTGAATAATGCCTACAGAGTGGCTATTAAATATTTCAGAACACTTTATAGGGCATTACTTTTTCCCGGGTTGCGACTCCTTTTACCTCACAGGAATTTTTACTACAGTGCCACTAACCATTTTTACTATAAATGAAAATTCCTTATTCTGTTCTGTAACTTCTTGGTTTTTTACATTAATTTAATTGTTTGAACTGTTTAGAACTTATTAATGGAAATGTATATTTATGCTTGGTCCTGGCACACATGGCTCGTGGAAAATGGGAAAAATGGTCAAATTGTAATTTTGTAAATAGGAAAGAAATTTCAATTTGACAAGGTCTAAACCCAAGAACCATGATTTCTTAGTTGACTCCAGCCGTGAGAGCTTTCGTACTAAATGGATGCTTCCTTTGATTTTCGTGAAGTCCCTGATTTTTTGAAAACATTAGAAAATATTTGTTAGGGGATGGGTGATATCCTTGTAGACAAGTCTAAATCATTCATTCATAACTAAGATGGAAGATCTCATTTCACAATATTTAAGTTTGATCTAGTAAATATTACAACCTTTTAGATCTACTTTACATTATAAAAGAGATAAAACATATCTTACCTGAATCTGTATTAAACTATGAACACGTATTTTCAACACATTTAATGCATTTTTTAAATTTTAAAACAAAACCTTCATTAGAATGACGCCATACATGCCCCACTGATTGGAAACTTTAAATCTTTTTAAACAATTGGTTCTAATTACCCCCCTAATCCGATTGTTATAAATAGTATTTGAAAGCAGTTAGTTTTAATGTGTTAGTAACTATATAGACTTAAATAATGTTGCACTATTAAAACTTTACATTTTTTATAGCCTTCCGGTGAGTGGTAAGGTGTCACCAAAAAAAAAATAAACATTTTCTTGTATTATATATTGTTAAAAATAGTACTTGACAGCAGTTAGTACTTTAAATATGTAAATAACTACACATTTTTTTAATAAAGTTTTATATCTAAAGAATTAAACATTTATTTTCAGACCAAGGGTTTTTACATATGGAGGTAACCACAATCTATAAAACTTTATATTTTTTCATTAATTGGTGATTAATTCAAACGCCACATACGATCAAATCAAAATAAAACAAATGGTAAAGTACCACAACAAAAACAAAAACATTTTCTTGCATTAATAATCTGATTGATAATCACAATACAATACTTTGAAATATAATACTTAAAATTGTAGTAAATATAATAAAACCTTTTTTTCTATTAACGCATAGAAAATATTAGTCTATTACAAAAATGACTTCTTCAGTTTCTCGAATTGTCTTATTCACAGTTAAAAATGTTTACTTAATATGATTCTCTATTAATAAAAAATAAGTATGATAACTGTTAAGAATAAATAAAAAGCGGGGTTCTTATTTTCTAAAAACGTATGGGATTCATAAAATCTGTATATATATATTTATATATATATATATATATATATATATATATATATATATATATATATATATATATATATATATATATATATATATATATATATATATATATATATATATATATATATATATAACGAAACCAGTAACGGTAAGATTACTCCTTCACTATTTTGTCGAGAATCGACCAAAACATGACGCTATGTTTGTTTCCAGGGCCAAGGTGCCATCTGCTACCGTGGTATCTGCCCCGGCAAGGCTCATCAGGCAGTTTCCTTGGGGTATATCGGTATTAAAACCGAAATACCCAAACCCTGAAACAAACAAGGTGTCATGTCATTCGACTTTGAAAGTCGACGAGGGAAATAGGCAACCAGTAGCGCCATCTGTAGGTACTATGGTGCAACTAAATCGCTTTAGATGCGATCTACTTTGGAGCACAAGACGACACATCTGTGCAAAAATAAAAGAGAAACAGAAATTTCAATTTCTGTGCGGTTCTTGGTCGTAAAAAGTTACAAAACGAAACCAGTAACGGTAAGGATTACCATTTTGACCATTTTGTCGAGAATCGACCAAAACATGACGCTATGTTTGTTTCGATTACTGGTTTCGTTTTGTATAACTTTTTACGACCAAGAACCGCACAGAAATTGAAATTTCTGTTTCTCTTTTATTTTTGCACAGATGTGTCGTCTTGTGCTCCAAAGTAGGTCGCATCTAAAGCGATTTAGTTGCACCATAGTACCTACAGATGGCGCCACTGGTTGCCTATTTCCCTCGTCGACTTTGAAAGTCGAATGACATGACACCTTGTTTGTTTGAGGGTTTGGGTATTTCGGTTTTAATACCGATACCCCTCAAGGAAACTGCCTGATGAGCCTTGCCGGGGCAGATACCATGGTAGCAGATGGCACCTTGGCCTTGGAAACAAACATAGCGTCATGTTTTGGTCGATTCTCGACAAAATGGTGAAGGAGTAATCCTTACCGTTACTGGTTTCGTTTTGTATAACTTTTTACGACCAAGAACCACACAGAAATTGAAATTTCTGTTTCTCTTATATATATATATATATATATATATATATATATATATATATATATATATATATATATATATATATATATATATATATATATATATATATATATATATATATATATATATATATATATATATATATACTAGCTGACCCGGCAAACGTTGTTTTGCCATACACAATAGGAAATGTTTTTAAAAGTATCTGACACTATAAGTGTGTGGGAATTTGAAAGAGTAATGAAGCGTTGTAGACAATTGAAGCATACTTTATTTAAGTTAATATAGTAATCTTTATTAAAATACCAAATATATTAAATTACAGATTTTGATAGCTTGACACTACTACTAATTATTATGGCATTTAAAAAATAAACAAAGATTATTCTCTCAGCGCAATGGAGTGTACAATATTTTTGGTCAGTCCGTCTATTACGGTTCATGAGATATAGCCTGGTGACAGACGGACGGACGGACAGCAGACTCTTAGTAATAGGGTTCCCGTTTTTACCCTTTGGGTACGGAACCCTAAAAACCGCTGTCGATGGAATAGCTACTTCAACATCATAAAACCCCTTCATAAAATAAATTTATCAAATGTCTTGAATTTTTTGTTCAATTGCAACGTGAGTCCTAAAATTGAAATTAACACTCTCATAAAATATATTACTCATTTTTTTCGCTGTTAGAATATATTTATTTCAACCCTCTCTTTCAATTTGGTAACTCAACTCCTTCAAAAGTTAACGTTTAAAACAGATAATTTGGATAAATTTTATTTAGCAAAACAACTGTCCATCACTTTATTTCCACAAAATGTTAAAGTATAATAAATTACATACCTTTAAAGTAAGGGCGTTGTTGGCACAAAATAAATGTCTATTATTAATTATTAACTGAACTGAAGTAAATTAACTTGAGAGGCGTATCAGTCGAGACACAATTAAAACAAAAAAACTATATTAAAAACAAAACAATACAGGTTTCATCCTGTCTAAGTACTCTGTAGAGTTGATTTGATACTTGCGCAGGCGCGTATAACCCGTGTATGTGGGGTTGCGGTTGCGTTGCTGTACGGGAAATTCAATTCAAAATGATTTATATATGCGGGACCGCCAGCTAAATCAATAAATATTTTTAATAACATAAAAGAACAAAAATAATTTTCTTTAAAAAAAAACCTGAAACTAAATATGTAATACCCGATTTTTAAGGAAATATAAAAAAAAATGTGGTAGAAAATAAAAAAAAAAGTAGTTTACAACGAGACTCGAAAAAATTGTAAATAACGTGAATAATACAAAAATAGCTATTAAAAAATAGGGGTTGATGGTAGAAGGGTGAAAATTTAGGGTTGTATGTATTTTTTAATGCTGAATCGTGAAAAAATAAAAACAAACAATTTTGTCCAAAAATAAAAAAAAAAATTTTGGGGTGAACCACCCTTAATTTTTAGGGGTGTGAAAAATAGATGTTGGCCGATTCTCAGACCTACCCAATAAGCACAGAAAATTTTATGAAAATCGGTTTAGCCGTTTCGGAGGAGTTTGGCAACAAACACCGTGACACGAGAATTTTATATATTAGAAGATAATATATATATATCGTTATATCGAAAAAAATTTCCCGTCCCAAACTCAAAATAAATATCTCTAAAACGGAATCGTCAGCGGTATAATGACGACACAATTTTATCATTTATGTTCAAATTAAGTAGTTATATGGATCCCAAAATTTAATTAAAATTCAACTAGAAATTCACCAAGATATAAGGAATTAATTATTTACAATTATCGAAGCACTTACAAACAAAGCAAATAATTTACGTATACGCTAATTCAGCATCGTAACTTTTTAATTTTCACCGAATAAACAGAAACCAGAAGCAGAGAAGCTCCGAAAATTAGAGTTATAATATATTGTGTAAATAATAATGATTCACAACCTGCACTGTATTGATAATTTGTTTAGGTACATACGTACGTAATTTACAAATACGATTTTATTTTCGCAAATAATAATGAAATTCGTAAATATATCGTTGATATTCATAGAAATTTGTCAAATGTCATATATTGCTTAATAAGACTTTAAAATATGTTTTTACTTAATTGATTTGTACAGTTATAATAATTATTTTTTATACAAGGGGAAAAAGTATTAGATTTTTGCTCGAGGTAGACAAAAAACCGAGAGCTAAAATATAGTATTTTTCCCATCTATAATACACTATTTTTCTCTGTGATGGGAAAAACGACGTCAGAAAATTATCGATGGGAAATTTGAAGTTTTAAACTGGTAGGCTGCTGTACGACAGTTAGTTGCGTTGCTAAGGAAACCTTAAAAGTAATCAAATATCTGCAATTTATTTATGTGAGTTGATTTAAAAATTGCGAACTTAGTGGTTGTTTAGTAGTTATTGTGAATAATATAAAGTTAAAAAATGTCTGATTCCAAGTTTTCTTTGACTCCACTTGAGTTAGTAGATGCAACGAAATTAGCGTTACAAAAATTATTTCCAGGTCAAAATTATTACCGAACCGCGTATCCAAGATTTATAGAATGGAAGATGAAAAAGATCTATCTCATAGACGCTGTTATTGGCTTATGTTTCGGAACTGGCACAACAACGAAAGCCTTTAACAGTGTGGTCGAATTATTCAATGATTAAAAGTATGTTACAATCCAATAATAATATACATATTTCAAAATATTTCAAACTAATTACCTTTCTGAAATAAAATGGGAAAGGTTACACGCCCAAGAAAGCTGCGATTTTTACGAGTACACATATTAGTGATTTTTTAAATAATGATGATGAAGTTTATTTAATGGCCAAGGTTGTTGTATTTGGGGATTGCAGGAGCTTGTCGAATTTGTGAAATCAGCCAGGTAACATTAGATGATATTGAAGATTCGGGAACGTTATTAATTGTGAAACTTAAGCAAACAAAGAATCATGTATGTAATGTAATGTAAAATGAGATTTGTAGTTACTGAAGAATATATTAAATTTTACCGAATCTACAGGGTGTCCAATTTTGGTTGTAAATGCAAGGTATCTCCGTTATTTGCAAATTTTAGGGTTGAGGTTTTCGCGACACCGTGCCACTTTTTTGTCAAACTCAAGCTGCCGTAATCAGATTTTCCATAGCCCGCCTCGTTTCGGAGATACAGGGCCAAATTGGAAAAATTGCATTTTGGAATACCCCTCGTATCTTGGTTACCTTTTAACGTATCGAAAAGGTAAAAACTGGCTCTTATAGAGTTTTTTACGTAGAATCCAGTGGCGTGGACAGATTTTTACTCGGGGCCGTCGTTTTTGATACATGATCCAAAGTTACGTTTTTTTTAAATGGGACACCCTGTATATTTTTACGTAGTCCTATTCGTCTTATTATGAGCTTTTCAAAAATATATAGTTATCTATACTTATTTTAAAAATAAGGCTACAGTTTAAGTTTTTAAGAATATATTAAGTATATCTATTTTTCGTAATTAGCCATGTTCAAAAGAACTGCTTAAACTGATTTCCATTTTCTCTTAGACATCTCTCACACACTCTTGCAATTTTACCCAGTGCAATTGAAATGACTACATTGCGTGCTTGTATTTGCAAAAATGCTCAGTGGTGTTACGCAGGTCTTGAATTGTGTTTTGTCGGGTACGAAAAATTAATTTTTTTAGGTGACCCCATAAAAAGAAGTCCAATATGGACAGGTCAGGCGACCTAGGAGGCCATCGGACAGGTCCGTGGGCATATCGCAATGGAAATGCGTTCCAATCCAGCGTTCGGGGAAGTTCTTTTCTAAATACCGCCTCACAATTTGGGAGTTATGTGCTGGAGCTCCGTCTTGTTGGAAATATATTTGATTTACATGTGCTAAAGGGACATTTTCTATGATTTTATATATTGCAATATTTCAAGGTAGCGATTAGCAGTGAGAGACCTCCTTCAAAAATATGAAATCTTCCTTGTTGTTCGCGTGGAAATATCAAATGTTGATTTTCAGGTAACCAGTGTCTCGTATTGTGCCTATTAAATATTCCAGCACTACTTAGATACGATTCGTCGGACCATATAACCGCCCTTCCAAAATTTTGGTTAGTATTAATTTTTTGTAAATACCACTGGCAAAAATCAATACGTCGTTCTGCATCTCCAGGATGTAGATTTTGCACAACTCTGACTTTATAAGGTTTATACTTATGTTTCTTTAAAATCGTTTGAACCCGAGACTTGATTACACCCACTTCATTCTCCATTTTTCTACAGGGCGTTACAGGCGTTACATTAACACTTGCTAAGACGTTAATTTCATCAGCCTCACGATTCTCTTTATTATATTTCTTTGATCTGGGCTTTTTGAAAGAGCCAAAATTTATTAAATTCGATTTCAGCCTATAGAATATTAATTTATTTGGCTGCCTCGTTTCCGGATATCTATATAATAAAAGTTTAAGTTTTAAAAAAGATTGCAATAATAATTATGAAAATAAAACATTACCTAATGAAATAAAGCTCAGAAGCAGCGTTTATATTTTCATGACTCTCTATGAAACAGGTCAGCATATCATATTGCTTAAAGTTTTCAAATAATTGATTTGCAGCCATTTGTTAAAAAGTAATAATCAGAGCGACTAATTTAACACGTCTATTAGTATTAACATCAAAACTTCATTTATTTTACTACAAAGCAGTGACAAAGCCATTTTTGACAATCAGTCCATGGCTTACTATCAAAAATATAGATAGATATTATTACAAACCTAAATTGCAGCCAGATTTTTATATATTCTTGAAAAGCTCATAATTAGACGAATAGGACTCCGTAAAAATATACAGGGTGTCCCATTTAAAAAAAAAACGTGACTTTGGGTCATGTATCAAAAACGACGGCCCCAAGTAAAAATCTGTCTACGTCACTGGATTCTACGTAAAAAACCCTATAAGAGCCAGTTTTTACCTTTTCGATACGTCAAAAGATAACCGACATACGAGGGGTGTCCCAAAATGCAACTTTTTCAATTTGACCCTGTACATCCGAAACGAGGCGGGATATGGAAAATCTGGCAGCTTGAGTTTGACAAAAAAGTGGCACGGTGTCGCGAAAACCTCAACCCTAAATATTAGCAAATAACGGAGATACCTTGCATTTACCACCAAAATTGGACACCCTGTAGATAGTCCTTTGTCGAGCAGCAGCAAAGGATCGCCGCATGTTTTGTGTATATCGCAATGGAATATGTATCAACCAGGTTGTGGGTAAAAATCAGTTTTATAAGGTAGATGAAACAGTATCTAATTTTCTTCAACTTGAAAATGCTAAATCATATACAGGTCATTCATTTCGAAGATCATCAGCGGATGATCAACTAAAAGTCTAGCAACACTTTTAGTTGAATCTGGGGGAGACTTGATGACACTAAAGAAACATGTCGGTTGGAAGTCATCAACTGTCACTGAAGGGTATGATGATGAGTCGGTAGCACGCAGGACATAAATAGCTAATAGTGTTTAGAACGTGTGGCAGTGCTGAAATAATACCCGATTTGCGACCAGATACATGAATGGCAGTTGTGTTCATGGCAGAAAAAAATTAGTTTCAACACAAGAAAATTCGACTGTTGTAACGAATAGTTCAAGGAACATGTCATTCGTGCAGTGCACATTTAATAATTGTTCTTTTGATATAAAAAAGAAATGGAACCGTGACAAAAAATAGTTATTTACGTATCTAGTGCAAAAAATAAGAGTTTATGACACGCTGTAAGATCAACGTTTTGCTTATAACTTATCACTCCCTCATACAACTTCCCAAACTTGCAGTAAAACATTGTACTCTGGTGTTATAAGTAAAAATGAGTTGGAATTTGGAATATCCTTATTTATCTTTAAGAAGATACATTACATACATTTATTAGACCAACTTCTATTCTTAGTCATTTTTTTCCCTTGAAAGTGAAAATTTTCCAGATTAATTAAAAACCTCAATAGTTACAAAGGTGATAGGAGTGATGTTGAAAATTTCAGACCAGTTTCCGTTGGGAGCGTTTTTTCTAAATTAATAGAAAAAGTAATTTATAATAAATTGAACAACTTTTTTACAACGTTTAATATCCTAAATAATGGGCAGCATGGTTTTCGTGCTGAATATTCAATTTCAAAGTGGATCTGCTGATTTTTTTAGTCATATTTATGAGCATGTTGATAAGGGAAAATATGTAGTATCCATTCTCTTCGACCTTTTAAAGGCATTTGACCTTGTTAACAAAAATATTCTTATGAACAAATTCAAGAAACTGGGGTACGGGGCAATATTGAACAGTATCGACTCCTTTATGTCTAACAGATCAATTGTTGTAAATTGTAATGGTCATGCATCAAATAGTGTGGACATTAACCTGGGGGTTCCACAGGCCACTGTTATTCCTTGCCTGTATTAATGATTTACCAAGTTTTATGAGACAAAATAAGATAGTTACTATGAACGCGGATGATACTTTCGTAACAGTGTCGGTTAGCACAGTCGAAGAAATAGTAGGATGAGTGAGGTTGTGGACCTAATGACTACCTATTGCGACAGAAACTGCAGTTATTGATATTATTACAGATATTCAATTAAAAATTGATCAAAATAAAAAATGTTGTATCTTATCCTTAGACTTATGCAAAGCTTTTGACATAATTAATTATAATATTTTATTAAAAAAATTATACATTATTGGAATTCAAGGAAATATCTATTATTGGTTTCAAAATTACTTAAATAGTAGGCAGCAATATGTCCAAATTGGAAACAATATTAGTTCTAGGAAAGAAATATCATGTGGTGTACCTCAGGGTTCAATATTAAGACCTATTTTATTTTTAATATACATAAATTCAATTTCAAAATTAAAACTTAATGGAACTATAAAACTATTTGCGGATGATACAACTATTTTTTATTTTGGAAATAATTTTTCAGAAATTAGATACTACATTGCAGAAGATTTAACAATTATATCCAATTGGCTACAATCTCATAAACTAACTTTAAATTTTGAAAAATCTTCTTTTATGTTTATAAGCAAATATCATATAAGTAATCGAATGGAACCAATTAAATTCAACCAACAAAATATTAATTATAGTAAATGCATTCAAAACTATACATGGATGAAAATTTTTGGCGGAATCATATAGAATACCTTAGAAAAAGTATATCTAAAATTATTAAATTCTATATAAAATTCGTTGTAATATACCATTAAAATTTATGAAAAATATTTATTTTGCATTAATATATTCAAAATTGCAATATTTGATTTCAGTTTGGGGATCTACTAATTTAAAAACATTGAAACCTTTATGTTGTTTACAAAATAAAATTATTAAATGTATACATAAACTTCCTTTCCTAGAACCAACAATAAATTTATATACAAAATTTGGCTATTTAGATACTAACCATATTTATAGGTTAAAAACATGCATTTTCATCCATTCAATACTTACAAAGATAAATTATCCAATATAGATTTAGAAAATAGACGTACTTTACATAATCATGACACACGACAAACAGTTTAATTAAATACAACTGATATTCGAAGCAATTTTGCAAAAAAATCTTTATTATATGGTGGTATATTAATATATAATCAATTACCGACACATTTACGCAGAATAAAAACTTTAATAAAATTTAAAAAGGAAGTTAAAAAACATTTTTTATCGAAACGTGATTTATGGAAAAAATAATTTTGACTGTGTTAATATTATTTATTTTGTTCTTTAATTATTATTTATTTTGTTATTTAATATTATTCTTAATTGTTAGTTTGTTATAATATTATTATTGTCAGAATTCCCTGTAATGAATTTATACAGTTAATTGGGAATGTTGAAAATAAATAAATAAATATTATTACATACATTTACATAAACTCTAAGCTTGGAAAACCTGTATATGACAGTTCAGTTTCTTTTACTGAAAATGCTAAATTTCTTGGCACATATAGGTATAAGCCATAATATTACGTGGGAGTCACACAATGACTTTCTGTCCAAAAAACTAAACAGTGTAATTTTGTAGGTGAAGACTTACTTAGACCTACTTACGATGCGTTCCCTGTAATGAATTTATACAGTTAATTGGGAATGTTGAAAATAAATAAATAAATATTATTACATACATTTACATAAACTCTAAGCTTGGAAAACCTGTATATGACAGTTCAACTCTAAATTTCTTGGGCATACTCACATATTACTCTTATATCTTAATACTTTGGGGGCAGCAGTAGCGACTTAATGCAGACTTTTGTTAATCAGAAAAGAAATCCTCAACTTATCTTTGATTTGAGTGTACGCGAATCATGTAATAATACAATCCAGACTGCATCTTTAAATAACAATCATAATTATATAACAAGAAACAACCTTATCCTCACAATTCCGAGACACAGAACTACCAACAAAAATTATCTTGATTACAATCCTATTGTACTATTCAATAAGTAACCGGTACATTTGAGAAAATGAAATACTAATTTATTTAAAAAGCCGATATGCAAATTGATGGAGCTGAAAGCTTATTATTCATTCAAAAATGAATTTTTGAACGGATAAAATAATTAATTAACTTGCGCTAAACACTATCAACTTATTGTTTTTGTTTCTTATACCCTTATAGTATTCGTAATTTTTAATTTTCATTATGCACATTTGACCTATTTTGACTAGTTGTGTGAGTAAAATGATGTATTTTAGTAGCCTTATAATGAAAATTATGTCTATTGACATTTCTATTTTTGTGAAATGTTATTTCGTCAGTAGATAACAAATCTGGCCTCTTTTTGAATTTGTTGTTGTGCCAAGTGACACAAATCTAGTGGGCATTATTTTTAAAAATGAAATTAAACTGTCAAAAATACAAAAGTAATGTTGGTGCTTGAGTTTTATATTAAAAACTAAATACATTTTCAAATGTAAGACTCAAAGATGAATTTGAATAGTCATGAAATGATGGATATGATTTATGTGTTAGGAGCAAGTGAAAAGAATTGTTGGTTAGCAACAAGAATATATCACGAAACTTATCCAGAAGACAACAACACAGAAGCACATTTGAAAGGCTTATACAACGGTTTGATGAGCCAAACCTCTTTTAAATGAGGATAACGAGTTAGTGGTAAACTTAAACGTTATAGAAGATCCACATATTGGTTTCAGAAGAATTACAATGGAAAAAGATGTAAGTAAAACCACTGTTCTACGAACTCTCAAGAAAAACAAGTTTCACCCATACCCCAATTGTATGAGAATGATTATCACAGGCGACTAGATTTTTGTCACTGGACAAAACAACAAATTCAGAGAGAGTCAAGATTTACTAACTTTGGGTTATTTACTGCCGAAGCAACATTCCACAAAAATGGAAATGCCAATAGACATAATTTTCTGAAAATCCTCACTAAATTCGCAAAACTAGCACAAAATAGGTGGCCTCTTAACGTTTGGGGTGGAAAGGATACTTTTCGTGGTATATTCTTATCGCTATCAAACAATTTGTTTCACTTGCTCCTAGCGCGTAAATCATATCGATCATCTCGTAATAACCACCAGTTTGTGTTACTAGATCATTGTAGTACTATCATTTGTATTTGTGAAATTTTGAGATAAAATCTTTTTTATATGTGATAATTTTTATCTTTTGAAGTATTAAACTTTTTCGACCCATTCATGCTGATATGAATAAATTATAAAAAAATAGATGTTGAAGGAAGAACACTGCAATATTTTTCCGTAATAAATTGAGATGTCCACCTCTAATATTTTGGAAAAGTGGACGTAAATCTTGAACCACTCTGTATAGACCACAAAAATCCTATATTGGGTTAATGGCTAAAAAGGGAGGCATCTGAAAATATAATAATATACAGAGACAGAACAAAAGCTTTCACGGCTGTGGTCAATTAAGAAATCATGGTTCTTGGGATTAGACCATGAATGAATTTAGTGTTCCGATCTCGTGAAGTGAAGATCCCTGAAGATGTTTCGTGCAATCGAAGGCGAAACGTCGGAAAATGATTCCATTTTGACATGGTCCAATCCCAAGAACCATGATTTGTTAATATACAGGGAGTTCCATTTAAATTAATCGAGACAATTTGCATCCAGGATGTTTACTTACCCTGTAGACCGTTGTTAAATAATACTAAAGAAAAATATCGCAATTGAAAGAAGACCACATTTGGAAGTTTTTACCATGCTAAAATGACTTTTATGCTAACGCATTAAAAAAATACAGGGCGTCAAATGTACCATTGGTATTTTCGAAAAGTGGCCATAAATTTCTCTGTATGGACCCCACAAACCCTATATTAGGTGAATGGCCAAAGAGGGAGAAATTTGAAAATAAACAATATACAGGGTGTTCCATTTAAAAAAAAATTCAGTTTGGTTATAGTGGCAAAATTAGCCTCAAACTCTCAGCAGTTCCTACAACTTTCGTATAATTTTTTTTCTAATAATCCAGCTATTGGGCTTGAACGCACTGTTAGACCATCCTGTATGTTTATGCAATGTCAAGTGTCATGTCGGATACAATCATAGAAAAAGAAATTTTTTGATATATTGCAAGATAACGTAAATACTTAGCCAAACATTAATTAAAATATGTTTTAAGAAATTAAGCATTTCGATTGTTTTGCAATACATATTTATGTATTTCGATTGTTTTGCAATACAGATTATCCGGAAAAATATTTTTTAAGCAAAATAAATAATTAAATTGTATTATTTACTTTAACTTTGTATAGACACAAAACCAATGCGCAATAGTTTTCAGTCTTTTAAATAACTTTACTTGTATGTATGTATGTTTGGTCCTAACACTGGAACGTGTGGTGGAAGATAGATCAAAATACAAGAGTTCTAACCACACTTCTGAAGAACGTAATAAGTTGTGGTGTAGTGTGGTTAGAACTCTTGTATGTTGATGTATGTTTGGGTCAAATCTTGTAGGTAACTTTTGAAGCAGCTTCCGTTATCGGAATTGACTAATTTTTAATAAAGGTCTTAATTTAAAATACATTCAGATGTTATTAACGATATAGAGTGTCCCAAATTATATTCTATGGATTGGAGAGTCTCGTATAAGATACAGACAGAGTTCTCAATAGACAGACAAACGCGCCAACGTAAATTTTTAGAAGAAATTTAAGTTTCAGTATTTTCAGTAAGTACCGCATCACATGGAGAATATGGCATTTGAGGTGATTGCATAAAAATAAATCAAAGGAATAATACAATAGCCGAAATATGCTGGAACACCGTCACGTATAAGCCATAATCTATTTCTTAGCATAATCGGGACATCTTCCAACAAAATAGGTAGCTCATCTTCTAGAAGCCTCTGCTATGTCTGGTAGGTAGTTGACAATGGGGATATCTTGAACTATAGATACACATTTTCGTCTGCTAGGCCATAAGAAAAATGGATATCTGCCATTTCGTCGTTAGTGTAGTTGATCATTATTATTAATTATTAACAGAGAAAATAATTCAAATTAATATAGCGTAAATTATAAATTAAATGAATATTAACCTAATAGCAAATTAACGAATTAAAATTAAATTATGTAACGATTGCGATGTTTAACGTAAATTATAAATATTATGGAATTATAGAAACACTGGGGATATAAATGAACAATATATCGATTTCTGTAATATTATGAAAATTTGAATTGACCAAGTATTCTCAAGAAAAGAAAAAGTAATAAAACCCAGACATAAGGTGTGGTTTAATGATAGGGTTTTAAGCGCATCTAAGGTAAGGGATGATGCATATATAACATGAAAAATGACCGGGAAAGATAGTGATAGAACTAGGTATATGGTGTAGGAATAGAGTAGTTACTGTAATCAAAACAGAAAAAAAGAGGTATTATCAATAAAAAGATTGATTTGCAAAAGCATAACCCCAGGAAAATGTGGCAAACACTTACAAAAGAAAACATAACAGAATTACTAGGGTTGAAGTTAGCAGGGAAGTCAAAACTGGTTGTAGGGAGATGGCGGAAAGTGTGAATGTAGTTGATAGTAATTTAGTATGGGAGGAAAATCAAGGCGCTCAATATTGGTTTGCAAAATTTGGTTTAATTGGTCATCGTGAAATTGAAAATATTATATTTACATGGTTTAATAAATCAAATCCTGTCGACATAACCGCCGAGTTTTTAAAGCAGACTTGTGACGTAATAAGGAATCCCCTTCTGAATTTAATAAATACATCTTTAGAAACGGTTAGAATTCCATCTTTATTGAAGGTTTTGATAATCATTCCAATTTTGAAGGTTAAATGTTCAATTAGGGTGAATGATTTTAGAGCGGTTAATATGCTTGGGATAATTGAAAAACAATTGGAAACAAATGTTTACCAGCAACTTATAGATTACATAAGATCGAATGGTTTAATTCTAAATCAATCTGGATTTCGACCACAACACAGTTGTGAAACAGCATTGTAAGATATACTTTATGATTGGAAACACTTATTAGATGACAATTATGCCATAGGAGTGGTGTTTCTTGATTTACAGCGTGCGTTCGAATCAATGGTTAGAACTATATTATTACAAAAACTGGAAGGTTATGTCGTAGTTGAGGATATTTTGAATTGATTTGAGGACTACTCGGAAAACAGAAAACAGGTTACAAAGATAAACGGTAAAGTATCGTCTGAAATTTCGAGTGATGCTGAGGTGTCACATGGGAGTACTCTAGGACCATTGCTATTTTTGCTGTACATAAATGATATATCAACTGTCGTATAAACGTGTTCCATTCATTTGTTTGCTGACGATACTCTATATAATATTTTATTCCAAAAATCTTGATAACCTTATCACTAATATTAATGAAGATCTTCTCCAACTTAAGATATGGTTTACCAAAAATATTTTGAAAATAAATGTCAAAAAAAACCAAATGTATGTTAATTGTAAATAAAAACTATTAAAAAGAGTTTATTATGAGGGATGTCAATGTAAACATAGGTGATGATATAGTTGAGGCTGTTGATTAGATAAAATATCCGGAGTTTTGATAAAAATCTGAATTTCAAAGATGATATATATGATTTCTTTCCAGAGTAGCTTCATTTTTGTCTCAGTTTGCAAGAATTACCGTATATAACACCTTAATTTTGCCCCACCTAACTTACAGTTCTTCCATATTATATACAGCAAATAAAAAAGAACTTTCCAGGTTACAGAAATTGCAGAATACGGCGATGCCCATTATTTTGAGCAAAAAACAAGAAACTTCCGGAAGGGACATGCTCAAAGTTTTAGACTAACTTCTAGTTCATAAATGTTTAGAATTTCAGGTCATGGTATTAATATCTAAAATGAGTAATGATTAACATCAAATTATTTATCCGATAAGTTATACAAGAATGATTCTGTCCACCAGTATCCTACTAGAAACCGAAAATATTTTTATGTATTTACTAGAAATAAAAAAAGCACAGAAAACTTTGTTTTTGTTAGAGTGCCCAAAAATTGTGAAATTTTCGTAATGTTGTTGTCGAAAGTGTTTAGAACTGTGAAAAAAGTGCCAGAAGTTTAGTTTGAGCCTTGGTATGTATCCCTAATATTGTATTTTATGTGGTTTTTTATGTATTCCAGAGTGGCGTCATTGTAAGTGTGGGTTTTTGAGGTAAAATACTTTAGAATTAATTAAATTATAGTAATGTACAGCCTGGTATTGGAGAGTCATAAGAAGGGTTTTAATCCAAAATTAAGAGAATTTTTAGTAGCAAAAGGATTTTATTTTAGAAACAAATTGGATGCGGGGTATTGTTGCTAAGGGAACCACAATATTGTAAGTGACTGTTTAGTTTGGTAATCTGAAATATTTCAGTCATTTTATCTTTTAAACCTTAAAAACTATTAGATTAATTTAATTAGTTGAATTAGTTAATACTTTTAATAAAGTTCGACATAAAAAATTGAGACTTTAGACCACATGTCTACAGGAACTTTATTTCGCAAAAATTAGCTCAGTAATTGGATGTTAAATTTAATGTACTTACTTAAGAAACACCCTGTATATGTGACCAATGCAAAAAACTGAAACCAAGTGGTACACTCTCTTCTACCACAAAATAAAAATGACAAAAAATGTAAAAAATTGAGACTTTAGACCATAACTCTATAGCACCTTTAATTCGCAAAATTAGCACACAGCAAACACCCTGTATATGTGACCAATGCAAAAAAATTTAAGTCAAATACTTTTTTTCTACCATAAAATAAAAATGTGATAAATGTCTAAAAATGTTAAAAAATGCTTACTTACTTTGGCTCATGTCACTGACAACGCAATTCAAATCTCAAGTCATAATACAAACTAATTTTATTTCTTGGAAAAGATACGGCTAGCACTAAAATAATAGTCTGGGAAGTAATAACTTCCCTAATCCCAAAATTCACACTTCAGATAAGCGAATAATAACAATATTTTAATTTTAGAATCCGCTGTATCATTTACACAAAAGGTGGTACCGCTCAGAACTATATTGGTAAACTAAAGCGTTGTTATTTTGCCACATATTGAATTGATACACAAAAGCGGACAATGTTTTTTAATTTAATTATGAAATAGTGTAAGAGATGCTTTATAGGGAGGTCAAAAAGGATAATGTGTTTGCATGTTACGGAATCCCCGACTGCGTTGTGTTTAGAGTTAGATATCTTTACTTTCCTTTACTCATCTTTACGTTTTAGAGTCCGTAGATCCAAAAAATTATGTTTTCCCGTTTTCGTCGGTTTCTCTGTTTGGTCGTGGTTTGGCTAAAAATCTACTTACTCGATTGATTTTAAGTTTTGTCAAAAAGTAGGGGTTATATGGGAATAGAGCCGTAACATTTTGTTGAAAATTCAATATGGCGGAATAAAATGTCTCAGGCAGTAAAAGTCCACCTTTTGGGTCTGTCAATCGTCACTAAAAAGCTGCTTTTAATGGCGAAAATTGGATGGTAAGCAATCCGGGTCATACAGCGATAACACAGGGTAACAAAATGAAAACAAAAATTTGGTGCCGGAAATCTAACATCTGATTTTAGATGTTTTTAATGTGCTGATTCCAAAATTCCACCAGAATTTTTCTATCAGCTTTAGTTTTTAAGATACAGGTCACAGGTTAATTGTTATTTTTTGCTGATAAAGGACAACAAATAAAGAGATAAATATGTACTTAATCGTCAAAATAGAAATTTCCCAGAATCTAATTAACCAAATGGATAGCTGGAATTCTCCCTGACCCAATGTTCTTATACTAGGAACTACTCAATACACTGCTCTTAATTACTTTTATACCTGTAATTGCCTATGACCCGATCCTTCTATACCTGCTTGGCTGTACTCGATTTACTATATTACTGAGTTTTCCCAAGTAAAATTGTGCTATCATTTTGTGTAAATTTTGGTCGTTTTGTAGTATCAAGACACTAAACTGAAACAATGGCATCCACAAGGAGACATACCTGTGTAAATCATCCCGATGTTTTTTGTTGTGTGTGGTGAATACACTTTGAAAGAGAGCAGAAAAAGGATTTCTGACTTTGTGAAAAGAGCTTATCTTGCCTATTTTTGCGTTCATTTAGGAGATGCGAGCGACCGTGGAAAACTGGAAAGAGGAAGTGCCTAAAGTTTGGTGTACCAATGGTTTGGAGAGAACCGCGAAACCATCATGATGACTGCTATTTTTGTCTCGTTAATATTAAAGGCATAAATAGAAATAATAGACACAAATGGACATGTCCTGATCTAGATTATGCAAGAAGGCCTGTAACGCATTCGGAAGAAATACCCGTTCCATCATTCAGCAGTCTACCCGAACGACAGCGAATTTGCAGCAGATTTAGCAACTCCGCAGTGTTTCAATCAAGAACTAAACGATCTTATAAGAGACCTGAATCTCTTAAAGGAATTCGCTGAATTACTTGCATCCAGATTAAAAGAAAAAAATCTACTTTGTCCAGGTACTAATATTACATTTTATTGTAAGAGAGATAAGGATCTGCTGCCTTTTTCCGCTCAGGAAAATGACTTGGTATTCTGTAACAATATAAAAGAGCTCTTAAAAAAAATGGGTTTGCCTGAATACACTCCAGATGATTGGCGCCTTTTTATTGACAGTTCAAAACGTAGTTTAAAATGTGTTCCTTTACATAACGGTAACAAATATGGCTCAATTCCTATTGGTCATTCTACTACCATGAAGGAAGAATATGAAACAATTGCATTAGTTTTGAGAAAAATCAAATAAGAAGAACATCAGTGGGCAATTTGTGTTGATTTAAAAATGGTTAACTTCCTCCTTGGACAGCAGAGTGGTTATACAAAATATCCTTGTATTTGTGCCTTTGGGACAGCAGAGCTAAAAATAAACACTGGGTTAACAAAAATTGGCCTTCAAGACATGTCATGATTCAAGGAAAACAAAACGTGATCAACGAACCTTTGGTTTCAAGAGAAAAAAATGTTACTTCCGCCCTTGCATATCAAGCTAGACCTAATGAAGCAATTTGTGAAGGCTTTAAATCGAGATGGAAGTTGTTTTGGGTATTTGTCACGTAAATTTCCTGGCATTAGCACGGAAAAACTAAAAGCTGGTATATTTGATGGTCCTCAAATAAGGCAACTTGTTAAAGATCCACAATTCACCACATCAATGAACGATACTGAACCCAACGTTTGATGTTCATTTGTTCAAGTAGTACAAAATTTTCTTGGCAATCATAAAGCAGAGAATTACGTAGAATTAGTGGAAACTATGCTTTCAAATTTTAATATTCTCGGTTGTAACATGAGTATAAAAGTTCACTACCTCCACAGCCACCTAGATCGTTTTCCAGAAACCTTAGGTGATTGTAGTGAAGAACAGGGGGACATATTCCATCAGGATATTAAAACTATGGAAGATCGTTATCAAGGACGATGGGATAGCCACATGATGGCGGACTACTGATGGAGCCTTCAGCGAGACTGCCCTAGTAAACTCCATTCTAGAAAGTCGTATAAAAAAAAATTTGTATGTGATTAGTGACAAATGTAATTATGTAAATTAAGTTTTTGCAATAAATTCTTAAATCCAGGTGTTTTTGTTTTTTTAACTGGCAATAGTAATATTATATATTATAACAGTTATAACGTAAAATATATACAATTTTTTTTTAAACTAGATCTGACAGACAAAATCTGAGAACTTTTTTACATTCTGCATCCAAAAATTACCCTGGAACAGTTAAAAAATCGCAGGCACCAAAATGTGTGTTGGTCTGTGTAATCTACACACTTACAATAAAACAAATTTATTTTTTTCTATTTGTTAGGAATGTTGTAAGAACCAGTAATATAAATGTAAAAAATTCTATTTTAAATAGGCAGGTAATACAGTTAACTTGCATTATAGCAAACGTTATATATAGCACATTTTTAGTTTAGGCTTCACTGAATCGTCTCTTGAGGTAGGCCTAAAAAGTCGAAACAAATGTAAAAGTAAATGTCACAAACATTTTTATTGGACGTTATTTTGTCTCATCATATTGGATTTCTATTAATATTTTATAGTTTCCTTCTACCTGTGCCACATTTGACTTTTGGGCATAATTTGAAATAAATTCAATAGTTAAGTAGTTTTTACATTGACACATACTGCTATTCTGATACGTCATGTTGAATTCCTACCAGTTTATTCCATTTTTAAATTCAATTTTTCTATAAAATTTAAAGGGATTGAACAAGATTGTTTTACGTTGATTTATTAAAAATTTTATTTTGGCTGCCATTTCGCCATCTTTAATTCGTACCACAAGTTTACCAGTTTATCTCTATATCACATTTAATTCTTGCACAAAAAAATTGGAACTAAATTATAAAGTAGTATTTTCAGGCCGATTTTTTAAATATCTTATTAGGCCCCTATTTGGTTTTGCTATCTTGGATTCATATTAAAATGTTACCAGTTTATTCTTAGGTAACACTTGATTTTTGTGCAAAATTTAAGGTAGATTGGAAAATTAGTTTTTTTTAGTAATCATTTTTTAAAGATTGTTCCGCAATATTGGATTTTTACTAAAATATTACCAGGTTATCCCCATATGACCCTTAATTTTTGACTAAAATTTGAAGTCAACCTGGTAAGCAGTTTTTAAGCTATGCCGCGATGACAGACCGGACAGGCCGACAGACAGACGGACAAACGGAATTGATAAAACATATTTTTTGGCATCTAATTTGAGAGGGTGATTTCTTCGCGATTACAAACATTTTATTTGCCCGTGATTTTGCTCGGCCATCTTGAATTAGTACCACAGTTTTACTAGTTGATCCCTATACCATAATTAGTTATAATGTAGGACAGAAATAAAAATACCTTTTTCTTAAAAAACAGCCGACGTTTCGACTATACATTTAGTCTTCTTCAGGGCTATTTTTAAATATTTGCTGTTGTCCGTCCATAATGAATGTCGGGTTTGTCTTCTTATTGTTGTAAAAATAATGTCATCGTCTTCCATAGGATTCATATGGACATGTATATAATTTTTGTGTTGACATAAATCCCATATTTAAAAATAGCCCTGAAGAAGACTAAATACATAGTCGAAACGTCAGCTCTTTTCTAAGAAAAATGGATTTTTATTTCTGTCCTAAACGTGGCACTATGGCACACAATTTGAAATCAATCCATTAAGAATTTTTTTCAGGCTGAATTTTTAAATATTTTAATAAGCCATTTTAATTTTGAATTTTTGATTCGTACCAGAATTTTACCAGTTGATTTCACCATAATACTTTGATGTTTCTGCAAAAGTTGAGATAAATTGGATAAGTAGTTTTTTAATAATAATTTTTTCAACAATTACTCTAGGCCGCCATTTTATTTCGCCAAAATGGATTTTTACCAAAATATTACCAGGTCATGCTCATATTGCCCTTAATTCTTGGTTAGAATTTGAAGTCAATCGGATAAGTAGTCTTTAAGCTATGCCGCGAACTGACAGATAGACACACCGACAGACGAACCGACGGATTTGAACTGAACATATTTTTTTTGCATCTAGAGACTCTAAAACGTGAATATATGTAAAACCTAAGAGGGTAATCACCCTTTCACGATCATCAACATCAATATTTTATTTGGCCGCCATTTTGTTCGGCCATCTTGATTTAGTATTACACTTTTACTAGTTGATTCCACACCTATACCACAGTTAGTTTTGGCACACAATTAAGCAGTTTTTTCAGGCTGAATTTTTAAATATTTTATTAAGCCGCCATCTTGGATTGGTACCAAAATGTTACAAGTTGATTCTAATATAATACTTGTTTGTGCGTAATTTGAGATAAATTGTATAAGTAGATTTTTAATAATAATTTTTTTAACATTTCACTAGGACGCCATTTTGTTTCGCCATATTGAATTTTTACCAAAATGCTACCAGGTCATACCCTTATTAACTTTAATTTTTGACCAAAATTTGAAGTCAATCGGGTAAGTAGTTTTTCAGTTATGCCGCAAACAGACAGACTAGGGACTCTGAAACGTGAAGATCTAAAAAAATCTTGGTGGGTGATTCATTCCACGAGTACAATAGTTCCCTTTTATGAGGGCAGTAATACCTGGTGGCTTTAGCAAGCTATCCTTTAACTCAAAAACGTTTTCACAAGAAGACTTCTTATCTTCTCTCGAAAATATCATACCATATCCATTGGCCCAGCCAGAAAATACATAAAGGGTGAAAGAAAAAGAGGATATTCTAAAATTGCCACTGAAACGCCTGAAATGGAGATTGTAAAAAAAAGAAGAGGCAAGTAAATCTTTGGCGTAAAGTAATTTTAGGGCAAAGAAGAAGGTTTTGGAAGATTGAAGCAATTCGCAGAATATGACGAAAGTCATGATATTGAATATTTCAAATCTGCACAGGACTAAAAAGTTTTTGGTAATTTCGTTTTGGAAAAGCCAGTTTGGTTTGAGAGCTGGTAGATCAACAACATTAGCAATACTGGAGTTGCTGGAATACATCGCAGAGGCTTTTGAGGGGGGTCGATATGTAAGCGCTACATGCTGTGACCTTTCGAAGGCATTCGATTGTGTTTCCCACGATATTTTGAGGGACAAATTGATGGCTTGTGGAGTTGACGAGGCTGGCTTGCGTATACTTGGTGGCTATCTGAGAGGTCGCAGATAGATAACAGAGTATGCAAACAAGCAGTCTAATGAGACTGAGCTAGGATATGGAGTGCCCCAGGGTTCTGTCCTGGGTCCACTGCTTTTCCTTGTCTACATCAACGACATTAATAATTCTGTCCCGACTTTAAAGGTGTTGCTGTTTGCTGACGACACATCAATTGCTGAGTTAGATGTCTGCATGGAGAGTCTGAGTGATCGTATGAGGGCAAGAATCGCGGATTTGAGGGATTGGTTTAGTGCCAACAGGCTGGCTATGAATAATAACAAGACGGAGAGTATGCTTTTTGGTTTAAGAGAGATTCAGTGTGAGAATGTAGATGAAGTACGGTTTTTGGGTGTATATCTGGACCCCACACTGAGGTTCGATAAACATATTGAGCACACTGATGGTCGTCTCACCAGAAGCATCTTTTTGTTAAAAAATCTTAAAAAAGGATTTTTCAATCAGTGGGCTGTTATGCTATCTTGAGCTGGGGTCACTCAACACATGCGCAAAGAATATTTGCTTTGCAAAGAAGAGCCATAAGAACTATTGCTGGTCTAGGTTATAGAGAGGATGTCAGATACGTTTTTAAACAACTAGCAATAATGACGATACCCTGTAGATATATTTATGAAAGCCTTCTCTATTGTCACAGAAACATCACTCGGTTCAATCATAACCAAGATTTCCATCATTATCCGACCAAACAGGGTGATCTTCTAAGAATAGATTATCATAGGCTAGATAGGTCACGATATCTTCCAATTACTTTGGACCAAAGTGCTTTAACATTTTACCCGAGCACATTCGCAAACTACCTGAAAATTGTTTTAAACGCAGGGTAAAGGAGTTAATTATTCAAAACAGTTTTTACAGCATACAAGAATATCTACAGTTTAATTTCTGATAAAAAATTTCTTCTCTTCTTTCTGCGATCTTTCTGCTGAGAACTGTACAGCATAACACCCACCTTTGTTAATCGTTAGTGTTAGTCGAGACCCATGTTTTTAATTAAATTTGTAATGTCATATTAATAGTATATTTGTTATATATAGACGTTTTTACCGCAATTAATTTTACTTATATTATATTTGTTTAGCATGTATGACGTTTACATATTGATAATTACATTTTAATGTTTTTATTAGTGTTAAATTTTTTACTGTTTATTTTTTGATTCTGAGCTTGGCAAGATTTTGTAAATTGTGTGTGTGTATTGTTAGATTCGAAACAAAAGACAAAAATAATTATAGGCATGCATGGAACGATCATCAAAAAAGTTGCAGTCAAACAATTTAGTGTAAGGTTTATGAGGAAGTCAAATAAAACTGATAAGTATAAGTTTTCCGGAGAAGAAGGCATTATTATTATGAAGTTGCCTAAGCTATTTCAGATGACGATTAGTAGAGGAATCAAAGGCTTTTTTCTTATTTATCATTTGTTAATTTGATGTTTAGGTTCCTATGTAGATAAATATTTTTTTCTTTTTGCTTTTATTAGTTTTTATAAATGTCATTCTTTGTTGAATGAAATTTATAAATACTGCCAAATAAAGTAAAAACAAATCTTTTAGTTATGTCGCTTTATTTCTTAGTGATATTATAAACATTTTACTGCTCAAGATTCGAGATATGACTTTTATTTTAATGTGATTTTTGTTACCTTTCAATAATTACCTTGTCCCTTTCACTATATGAATTACTGAAAGGAACAATTGCAAAGATAATCAATATTTTGATTTTATAAAGTACAAAAAATATCCAAAACTTTTTACAATGGAAAATTGAAATTAATAAATGATGAATATGTATCATGGCACTTCTTCCCTATAACAAGAGACTAACAGCAAAATAAACCAATGAAATTTAAACTATGTCAAAATTGCAACGATTCAAATTCAAAATTACTTATCCAATTGACTTCGATTTCGAACAAAAGTCAACTGTGATATGTGGATGAAGTAATGAAACTTTGGAATTAATGCAATATGGAGTACAGAAATGGCTGCGTAATAAAGAGTTTTAAAAATCAGTCTAAAAATTCGATTGGCTTCAAATTTTGATCAAAAATCAAATCTTGAACTGGCATAGTTTTTTTATGTTAAATTTGGGATGACTAATGACTAGGAATTTATATCGCTCTGCGTATATCCGACTAGCCAAAAAACTATTTTTTTTTGAGATTCTCCCAACACAAAAATCATATCTACTAGCTCTTCTTTGGTATAATTCATTGTAAAAATACTTATGCAAAACATGAACAACTTAACAAACTACTTAATAACTTCTTGAAATAAACTGCAAACTATAACCACAATAAACAAACTATACTACTGGAACAAAATAACGCAATACTTTGTAATAATTATGATCAAGAACAATATTAACTCGTTTGTAAACTAATTAATTTTTTAAATTTGTCAAAAAGACTCTCCTGTCATTTTGATTCAATTCTACGTCATTCATTTTAATAATCTAAGCCACCCTGGATTACTTTTCATTAAAATGGCTGCTAAAATAGGACGCTTTACCAGTTTTTGGCGAATATCTTTTAATACGTTGGAAATTTTAATAAAGATGTATTTACAAAAAAGTTTTATTTTTCAATTACGCATCGATTGCAATGAAAAAAGTATAGGGTTGACATTTAAAATAAGAAAGAAAATGCATTTTGAAGTTTGGTAATTTTGACACTTAATATTGTAGACCCTGTATAATTTAGATCGTTTAAATTTGGTCAGCGAGATTGTCAAACTTTATTTAATGAACTCCCAGTATAATTTTTTTTAACCAGTGGTGTAAATTAATTTTTTTCCATATTTAATTTTTTTAAGCGGTTATTTACCGATCGAATCCAATAAAATTTTAGGATGATGTAAACAACTATGGAAGCCATCTAAATATGCAAAAAAATATAGGTCATCTAATTTAAAAAAATATGTCATTGTGACGTCACACTTTTTTGGGTCACCCTGTATAATCAAAAATATTTTTAGAAAATGCGCCCTAATATACATATGAGTTGTGCAAAATTTCAAATTCATGAGTCAAATGATAAGTGAGCTACAGAAGAAGGGAGCTGGGATGGACCACCCTGTATATACACATGAGCATGTTAAAACAAATATTAAAATAATGTTTTCTAAAACTTGCTAAATTATCAAGGAATATTATGGCTTGACTTTGGCAATAAGAATTCTAAGTTTTAAAATTATAATATAAGAAAATTTGGGAATATTATGGTTTTTAATAAGTGTATAATAAAACACCATGTATTTCGTTAAGTCATCAGGTTCATGCTTAAAGGTCAGGTGGAATATTTTCGGCAACAATAATTGTAAATTGTAAACAACAAAGTGAATGAATGAAGTCTAGATAGAGCCATTAATATGCAAACAAATACAAATTGGCAAGAGGGCATTGGCATATAATACTGTGTGTTTGTTTTTTCGAAGTAAAAATAGTCCTAGCTTTCTTTTTTTCAGATACGTAAATTTTGTGTGTTGAATACACCAGTGGGAAACTTCTTTAAAATTATTTTCTGGTCTAAAAAGTTTGATTGACATAGAAAACTTTTTCATCTGGAATGTGTCAAAAAGAATTATTGTTCAAAAAAGTTGGTGAATCAGCTAAAATGTTTTGAATATTTTTGAATACAATCGGATTAAGAGGTTCTAGTTTAACTATTATTATCTTTTATTATCGAATGTTGCCGAAAAGCAAAGAAAGTTTGTACTAAAAAGTTAACCTTTAACAGGATGATGATCAAGGCGTAAACGTTATGGTATTTGTTTAAAATGAGTTAATCGTTTTTTTTTTAATTTTCATCAAACTTGTTGGTTTAAAATCGCAGATACCTACATACAAAAAATCGGTAAATTCAACTTTACCCACAACTTTTACTCGTACAGATTTCCCTACAGTAAACAGTTTCTTAATGCATATAATTATTTGGTAACAAATTTATACAAATTCTATGAACTGTAATTTGATTCAATTATTATTTAAAATTATTTACGTAGTTTAAATAAATTCTCCACATAAAAGTACTCACTATACTATCTGAAAATCCGTAATAGAAACCAAAAAAAATTTCATACAAAAGTTTCTTTAAATTTGAAGTTCTTTTAAAATGTAATGTATCCATGTATACAGGGTGTCCCAATTTTGCTAGGAAAACATCAACTATAAAATTTTAAATGAGACACCTTGTATGTCCATAATTTGATTCCTTGTCAAGTTACCAATTTAAACTATAGTCGATTTCTGCGTAGTTTCCGAGGTAATTAAGTTTATGTGTGATATTTTAAAAACTAGGACTATTTTTCAAATTACTATAAAAAGTAGCAAAAACCAAAAATTGGGCGTTTGGGTGGTAATTTTCACTTTATAAAGCATTAATGCATATACGGAATACAGAATTTTTGTCCAAACCTATATAGGGTGACCATACTACGAAATCAATCAAGCACGTCTTTAAAGTGAAGAAAGTCACACCCTGTGTTTTCTATGTATGCAAATACATAGAAGAATACCTATTTTTTTCAAATATCGGATGTCAACTAATCTATTAGACAGGCCATAATTTTTAAAGCATTTGATGTATCAAAACGAAATTTGGTATAGGTAAAAGGTACATACAGAGGAGAGTTTTCACATATTTTCACATTCCGGTCACTTCCGATTTCACCGGAAATGATTCCAGTTTCGATTTTTTAAATGAAATACTCTGTATATTTTTACATTTTTGGATTCCATTTTTAAAATTGCAACTAGGTGGCCATGACCGGACGCAAATTAATCTAAGGACCAGAAATGCTGACAGGATAATACATCGATAAGTTTTAGTGATTAGTCTGTTAGCTAGGAACAGAGATGTTGATACAATCAAATTTTCGTGTCTAACTATTTTTTTTTCAAATGGCGACCCTTTTTACATAAGCACTTTTTGAAAAGAGGACATTTTTGCGAATCTATCCGTACTAACTTTTTTGCGATCGGATTAAAAATAAGCTCAAAAATTAAATATTACTAAGAAAAATACTCGATAATCAATTATTTACTTATATCAAGGGTGCCATGAATAGCCATACTGGATATTAAGTAGGATTTTTTGTTTTGACAGCGACACTTAGATATTCTTTCTCAGTAGACATAAGATTTCCTTATTTTTCTTGATTTTCAGTATTATTTTTGTTTTCAAAAGTCAAAATAATGTATACTCAAAGTGAAAAAGTCGATATGTTATTAATATTTGGAGAATGTCATAAAAATTCAAGAAATGCTGCTGAATTGTATGCTCAGAGATACCCCGACCGGCAACATCCAGTCCATCAGTATTTTCCATATCTCGAGAATCGTTTTAGGCATCAAGAAGGAAATTAAGTGGCGGAAGGCAGATTTATTATAAATGAAGAAATGGAGATTAACGTTCTTGCTATGGTTGAAGTTGACGAAACTGTTTCTTTAAGAAAAATTAATCACGAACTGGACTTAAGTCACGAATCAGCTAGAAAAATACTAAAGAAACACGGATATCGAGCTTTTAAGTACCAGTTACACCAACATTTGTATCCTGACGATGGCGATAGACGGGTATTGTTTTGTGATTGGTTGCTCCAAAATTCTAGAATTGACCTAAATTTTATTAACTCTATCTTAGTTTCTAACGAATCCAGATTTACTAATAATGGTATGTTTAACAAGCAAAACACTCGTTACTGGGCCCAACAAAATCGAGATGAAATGAGAATAGAAAATTTTCAAGAAAGGTTTGGTGTCAATGTCTGGGCTGGTGTCGTTGGTAACTGAATAATTGGGCCAATTAACAGGGGTTAGGTACTTAGGCTTTCTCCAAAATGAAATTGAGCAACATCTTTATGATCTACCGTTAGAAGTTTTACGCCGAATTTACTTCCATCAAGACAGAGCACCGCCTCACAATACCGAAGAACCCGTTACTAGTGTCGCTTTTTTGCTTAAACAATAAAAGACATCCATTAGTCTTATTTTTGAATTATATGCAAACATTTATGTTGCTTCTCACAATTGCACAGTGGGCTCCGGAATAACAATTTTGGTCAAAAAGATAAAAAATATTATTTGTTCAAAATAAACTTTAGAATGTGATAAAATGCACTAGTATAAGACACAAACGCTATTTGGTGTGAAAAGAAACACCATCAAAAAATTATACAGGGTGGAGGAAAATACTGGAAGGCTTATTTCTAATTTGCATGTATGAGTATTTTAGGAATGAGCGTTAAAACATGTGTGTGGCCTAAGAATTTGCAAAAAAGGGTAGGACCATAGAAAATTAACTAAATGACACCCCCCCCCCCCCGATTGTAACGCCAAAATATTCTTTTGTTTGATTTTAATTTTTTACAGTAAAAAATAGGCCACAAAAATTAGTTAAACTCTATTAAGCAAGTAAAATAATGATTAACAAAAAAAATTTAGTTAAACTTATCAAGTAAGTAAGATAATTATTAACAATACTATTCCTCTTCGGAATCGGATGATTCACTTTGTGCCAATGATGAACTATCGTCCTTAAGCAGATGCAAAGCTTCAGAAAAAAAAATATGTTTATTTTTCTTGGGTAAACTTCTTAATCCAGATATAAATGGATCAGAAGAGATTAGGAATCTGTTTAAGAGATCTTGGTTGGTATCAATTCTGGACGTTTTTCTGGAAAAATGCTCTCTGTAGTGCTTAAGATCTTTGTTACGTGATTCCTGCGCTTCTTCTGATAAGATCCCTATAGGAAGTATTGCCGCCGAAATTATTGATGCACCATGAATTAAGACTTTATGCACGCTGCTCGGCATATAGTAAAATGGATATTTATTTACCAGCAAATTAGCAGTTTCTTCCGCATATTCCTGAAATTTACTTTCGTTTATCGCAAAACCTGATAACATGACTTGTAATATACAAGAGCAACGTCTGATGCGTTCTTCGTCTAGTTCTAATATCTTGGAGGTAACTAATGGATCAGCAAAAAATCTTCTACTGGTATTGCCATCATTACTTGTTCCACTTCCACCTGCTTTTACTTTATCGATAATCAAACCCATTTCGGTTCTAAATTTAAGCTGAATATTTTTCTTTCTTTCTTTTACACTGTTCTTTTCCTCTTGCGATCTAGCCTGCCATTTTTTGATATCTAGTCTGTAAGCCAGATGTAAAAAATATTCCATGAAGCGTATCCACGCATGGAGAGTCGATAATCCATAATCAAGGGCCTCGTTGTTAATTGATCTAGTTTTTACATTTTGTATATTGTTCATTATTTTAGGTGTTGCTTCACAGATGTTACAGGCTTGGCTTGAAGATGTCTCTGTCATAACACTACATTTTCATTTGGTGTTTGATACATAAAAATTGACCGTTATGATTCATCTCTGTAGGTTTTAGTTCATCAATTTCTTTTTTTACAGAGGCTGCTTCTTGTAATGTGAAAGCAGTAGTTTCTTTCTGAAAATAAAAGTGAAGTGGCCTACAATACCTCGTTGACGATGGTCTAGGGTTCTGCCAATAAATTATTTTTTGAGTCTGATCGATTTTTGAGTAAGGTACAAGTGAGGTTAAAAAAATATTTGAATCTGAAGCATTTTTAGTTTCAATAAACTGCTTGTATTCACTGTGACCTGTGCTACCGTCACACCCCCATTTTGTGATTAAAATTAAGTCAAGAGGTCCAGATGTATTTTCGAAAACTTCTGATTGAGATAAAATAATTCGGGAAACAGTATGGTCCAAAAGCCCTTGTAACTTAATTTTTGCAGATAACTCTGTTACCAAAATGTTATCAGGAGATGGATAACAGCATAATTTTGCCTGCAAAATTTTTTTGTATGAAGGATAAACATCAAAGTTTCTTTCTTTTCCTTCTCTTCTGATGGTTAAATAGTCACTTTTTGATAACTTAGTCTCAATAATCAAGCTAAGTGCTTCTTCACTTGTGTATGGTATAATTGGCTTTGATTTCTGTATATTCCAATTGCTTATTATTTTTGAGGCTCTAGTAGGAGAGGTTTTGAGACTCTCTTTAAGCAGTTTGACTTCATCTCTTTTTCCGTCTTTTTTTAAACTTAGCTTTGTTGCCCCAATTAACTGATTTTGCTCGCAACTTGTTGCTAATTCCTTAATTTTTCTTCTTCTAGTTCTTTCACTACTCGAGGAAAATGACTTTTCGGGTCTTCCCAGCAAGTTTGTTGGCGTATGTATGTTATCCATTTGCGGGAATAGAAGAACAGTACTATTTATCCATTTAGCGTTTTGTTTTAAAAACCTACTATTCGTACGATTACTTTTTTTCCACCTTTTAGATAGCTGGTCGCAAATTTCATTAATTTTTCTTTTTGTAGACTTTTCAAACTTGGGGCTTTTGATATTCATTATATTTAAGATCTCGCGGCATACTTGCAGATTTTTATCTTTACGATTACCGTTTTTATCAATCCAGAAATTAAACACATCTATTCTTTTAAGATTCATGTTTTCACTTGCTCTGGATTACTCTGTAATAGAAGAATTCAGTTAGCAAACGAAAAATGTAAGATTTTTTTATATTTATTTTTCTCATTAAGGTATCTATTTCTAGTCTCATGAACAGTTTTAATCCAGATTTTATTCAAACAAGAGTTTTGCAGTTTTCAAAACATCCAGTAAAAAATCCATAATGTTATTTTTATTATTTTTTTTAAATACTACATACATCAAAAAATTAAAAATTTTGCCTGGAGGCGAATTGGGGCAAAAGTTTTTAAAATATTTTTTTTTCTACAGACACTACTGTATCTAAAACCAAATAAACTGGAAAAACGGAGAATGACAGAAAGCAATATTTCAATGTAAGAAAGTGTTTTTAAAAAAATAATAATACATCTTGCGCATGTAAGCAGTAAATAAGCTCTGCGGGCACATACCAAATTAAATTTTAACAAAAAAAAACGTTTTTAAATTTTACTTACCTTTCTCTAATTAATCCGTATAGTTAACAAACTGTAGGCACTGTAACTACTTTCTACAAAACAATTCAAAATCAGATAAAAAAATCTTTTAAAAATACATTTTATTCAAGTTTCAAACACCTTGACATCAAACTTCTGACTGACAGCATACAGTGCAACTTTTGTTTATGCATTTATTTTTCTAGGCCTACTAGATTGTTTGCTTTAGAAAAATGCTTACTGGAAGAATATTATAAATAGTTTATTTTAAATCAGTTATGACCAAAATTATGATTAACTGCTTATCTTTGAAAAGTGTCTTTCTCTCGCTATGACGTCACACCGTGGTTTCCAATCAGATTTCAGAGTTTACAGTTTATTCTATATTTAAATTTCTATTTTGGTTATGCTCAATAAGATAATTTATCAAATTTTAATAACTCGTCTATTATAGATAAGGGCTTCAATATTATCATAATTTTTTGAACAGTTATAGCCGTTTTAATTCGATGTAAACCCCGTTGACTGTCAATTTTTTTTGTCTTTTATTAAAGAAATTCACCAATTTCTCTGTTTATCATGCTTACATACATTTATTTATTTAAGCAATAAACACATTTTTTTTAAATGTAATTTGGTGTTCGTCAGCTTTTGTTTTGCTACATGTAAAAAGCTTGTAAGTACATTCATTTTAGAACAATGTATCTTTCGGCCTGTAACACTGACGAGTAAGTATATCATTTGATGCAATCTTTTTCTATTTTTGTCAGTTCTTTGGCCTTATCCGCCATCTTTATATATGCCATTTTTAATTTTATATCTTATTTATGCTAATGTCAAGATTACCCCTTTTATCTATTTGATGCAAGAATTATAATTGTAAATAATAGGACTCACTTTAACTAGCCTTAAAAAATAAAATATAAGTTGCCAGAGGTTGGCCTCTTAAAATTGGGGTTCATTTCTATCCATATTTAAATAACTTAATAAAAGTATGATAGTTAAATACTTAATTGCAATTTTTTAAGCACTTTTTTCCAATACGAGTACATATTCATTAAAGCCTTTTTTTACAAAAACGCATATCTATGTAACTATTTACAAGATGGTAATACATTTTTTTTGTAGCTCGGTGTATATATCACATCATCTCCTTACCAAAATATTGTGATACTCGTTTCTATGCAGTCATAGTGTGTATATTTACATCATTGTGTTAATGTTGTGAAATTCTGATATAAAAGCTATCATTTACATAAATGTTATTTTATTGTGAGGTATCTGGGTCTGTCCCCAGTAAACACAATTATAATTCAGAATGGTTTCAATCTTATTTTTATCCGAGTTCAACGCAATAGTATTTTTGACATACAGGTTGACTTTTTACTTAAAATAAATGCCATATTTCAAAAATGCTTAATTTTTGAAAATAAGAAATTTTCAAAATCTAAATTTGCCGGAAATAAGCGTTCCATTGCATAACTTCCGGCAATAAGTTTACGTAGGGAATTTAATTATCTATAAATAGTAGAGTCAACCTACCCAACATATATATATATATATATATATATATATATATATATATATATATATAATAGCTGGAGTGGAAGCTGTCCTTGACTCCTCTGAAGAAACAAAAGCAGAGGATATTCGACAAGAAGTGGCAAGAATTTTAAGACCAAGCAACCAGAACAAAACTTAAATGCCACTGAACAAAAAGCTCTATCAAACCTTCGAAAAAACATAGACATCACAATCCTTCCAGCAGATAAAGAAAATGCAATTGTGGTTATGAACTATGAACACTCAGGACTACATACAAAAATGCAGGATATCCTACCAGATAATTGTTATAAGCCTGTCCCAAGGGACCCGACTACGTACCTAGAAAAAAGAACAAAAAATAAAATGAAAAGCTCGCCAATAAACCCCGAAATTCAACGAAAAATCATACTACGGGAAAAGTCGAGCAGATATCCTAAACTCTATGGTTTACTAAAAATACACAAACTAGGGACGCGCATCATACCTATTGTTAGTGATGTTAATTTGGCGCTACAAAAACTGGAAAAATACCTTACTGAAATTATGCAACCAGCTGTAGAAAAAGCTGATTCATTTGTAAAAAACTCGGAGCAATTTACTCGAATTATACGAGACATCGTTCTTGAAAAAAACGATATTATAGCAAGCCTTGATGTCAAGTCGTTGTATCCCAGTATTTCCAGGCACATATAATACAACTCTCGCATCAATAATTATAATAATAACAATAATAATTTTATTTCACCAATAAATAGATATGTATAATATACAATCAGTAATTGGAGAAAACGTTAAAAATAGTAAATCTAGTATACCTACTTACAAAAGTACATCGTCAAAAAAGTTATAGGTAAGTACATAAATATTAACTAGAGACTTTAGAAAAAAAACTAAAAACTAAGTTAAAAACTCTTGCACAGAATAAAAATTACTCTCCACAAGATATTGCTTTAATTTACGTTTAAAAAATCTTCAAATTTTAGACAAAAATTAAGGCTCATATGGGGATGACCTGGTAATATTTTGGTAAAAATCCAATATGCCCGAACAAAATGGCGGCCTAATGAAACGTTAAAAATATTATTACTTAAAAACTAATTATCCAATTTGCAGAAAAATCAAGTTTTATGAAGGAATCAATTGGTAAAATCTTGGTGCGAATATAAAATTTCTAAAATATTTAGAAATTCAATTCGAAAAAACTACTTAATGAACTGATTTCAAATTATGTATCATAACTAATTTTAGTATAGAGATAATCTAGTAAGATTGTTTTAATTTACGTTTAAAAAATTTAAGATTATCGGCATCTTCAATATCAATATTTAATTTATTAAAAAATCTAGATGTATTATACATCACATTTTTTTGAAAAAAAACGCGGATTTGTATGAATTAGGTAGCAGTAATGTTTTATTTCTGGTACTGTAACTATGTGAAGCGCGATTGCCTTAAAGTTTTTTAATATTCTGATAAGAAAAAACTTAAAATGCTTTAAAAAAACTTATTTTTCATTCAACGGACAAATGTATAAACAAATAGATGATGCTCCAATGGGGTCCTCGCTATCACCAGTAGTCGCGAATTTATTTATGATATATTTCGAGAAAGAAGCTCTTGAGAAAGCAAGCTTAAATCCCAAATTGTAGATTGGTTATGTGGATGACATGTTTATTATATGGCAACATGGTCATACAGAGCTCGAGAAATTTCTGACTCACGTAAATTCGATCCATCCTAGAATACAATTTACTCTAGAGTTAGAGGAAAACAACAAACTTCCATTTTTAGATATTCTGGTGACAAAATTGCATAACGGACATTTCACCGTGTATAGAAATCCAACACATAGAGACAGGTATTTAAATCCAAGATCACGTCATCATCCAGCACAAATTCAAGTTGTGGCCAATACCCTAATATCCAGATCCGTGCGATTAACCAAAACACAGATGAGATAAAACGAACTTAATATATCTGCTCTTTATAAATGATATAATATCCTGTTTCGAATTTTCCGAATGTCTCTTATATGCAGACGACTTAAAATTCTTCTCACCAGTCTCCTCAGACTCCAATCCTCTGCAGTCTGATATGGAAGGGCTCGTCAAATGGTGCAGAACTAATTATCTTTCTCTTAACATCTCGAAATGTAAAGTGCTCCGTTTTCACAAATGTATTAATACCTTACCCTCCACCTATTTCAAAGATAATGTAAACCTTGAAGTTGTTAGTTCTTTTACGGACCTAGGTGTTATTTTTGATGAAAATCTTACTTTTAATTTACATATTGATAACATTGTACTTAAGGATTTTAGACTTCTGGGTTTTATAAAGCGACATACGAAACACGTAACTGATACCAAAGCAATTGGGTGTCTCTATAACTCATTGGTTCGTAGTGTTCTAGAATATTGTTGTACAATATGGAGTCCATCATACCTGTGCCACATCGACAGAATTGAAAAGGTGCAAAATAGGTTTTTAAAATACCTCTCACATAAATTGCATTTCCCATATCAAGGTCGGTCATCTAATACTAGAGCTCTTCTTTGCGGCCTTCAAACCCTTGAATTTAGAAGAAAGAAGGCACTTCTGGTCTTTTTGCATAAATTGGTGAATGGGGGGATTGACTGCGAAGTGCTGTTTGTTGAAAGGTACCACCGTACAAATTATGGGTTTAGCGCATTTGTTGACCGACTGGTTCACAATTACAATCGTCACTTCTCAGAATATGATATTTTCAGACTAAGCACTTTGCAGCTGAAAAGGCAGTTAACCGGATTGGTTTTGTAATGTTTTTTGGCCCACATTGATGTTTGTTTTGGTTTATGTAGTTGTGTAGTTTTATCATTATTCATGTATTATTTTATTTTAATTGAAAATCTTTCTCATTGGTAATTTTTGTTTGCTGATCTGACATATTCTTTTTGACTTTACTGACTTCATTACTTATTTATTTGACGTTATTTGCGAATGCTTACCATTTGGAATGTTTAGCATTCTGTAGTGTACGTTTCTGAAGGGACACTTGTCCGATGCGTGCATTGGCTACGTCCTTACACTAAAAAAAATCTAGTGCTTTAAAGAACAAATGCCACACAAATCGCACCAGAGGGAAAGCTATTAATGCACAGGGTTTCCGAACAACGAACAATACAAATTATGACCCGGGAAAGTAAGAAATAGTCTTGCTATGTGTAAAAGGCACAACAGGCAGAAGCGGAAGAATCCTTAGAAAACACAACATACAAATAATACACAAGCCACAAGCAACTATAGGTAAACAACAACAGCACCATCCGGAAAACATAACCATCAACGACCTCCCAGATATAACCTTTGGCCCTGGGTATGGGTATAAAAGGAAGCGTGCGTCGTAGTCGCCAACAGTCAGTCTCTATTCGGATGTGAGATACAAAGCTTCGCAAATGCCAAATGTGATTTTGTCGAAACGTCATCAAAACTGTTCTTTTGAGAACGACAATAGTGAACGGATGTACACCCGGAATGAAAACATATTATATATATATATATATATATATATATATATATATATATATATCCGGCCACAAATTTAATTTCGATGGGTGCAGGAAATGGCCAATATAGACCAAAACAATACGAGAGGCCATAGAAATTAAAAACAAGGTGATTTAAATAAGAAATTACAAAACATTTGTATACAAACTTTTGCAAACTTTACGTAAATATCATTATTACTAATAATAATAATATTAAATACCAAGTGTATTCATATTTTCCCACAACTCCCTGAGAAAACACATTAATTCACAACCGGACAAAGTAGGAGCATAAACAAATGAAAACAGACACGTGCGTTGTTTCCCTAACAGACAGCAGTGCACAGCAGTGTATAATATCGTAAAGTCTGCTTTGTTTATTAATAATAACCTTTTAAATATAGCTTCTTCTGTAACTTTGCAATAAAAAAGAACATTATTTTTTTAATGCTAACAGAAATAACGTTACTGTTATAATAATTAGGGTTATTAGTGAAAATGTCCAACGTTAAAATGTTCCAAAGTAGACTGTGTCAGGTAGGTAAAACAAAACGGCAAAATCAAAATATACGTGATCGGCTGACGATCTACTTAATAATTCATCTTTTTAAACGATATGTAATAAATAGGTGTTTTTTATTAATAAAAAAAAGTAAAGGGGAGTATTTTAATCATGAAAAAATTTTTCAGATCTCTACGTTTCAGGATTCCTAGATGCCTAAAAACCTGTTTTCTCAATTCCGTTGGCTTATTTGTTGGTTTGTCTGTTCGCGGCATAGCTAAGGAACTAATTAAGCGATTGACTTCAAAGTTTGGTCAAAAACTGAGGGTCATATGAGGATGACCTGGTAACATTTTGGTAAAAATCCAATATGGCGTAACAAAATGGTGGCCTAGTGAAATGTTAAAAATTTTTCACAAAAATCAAGCATTATGGAGAAAACAACTGATACAATTTTGATACGACTCCAAGATGGCGAAAAAAAATGGCAGCTTAATAAAAGTATTTAAAAGTCAGCTTGTAAAACTACTTGGTGGACTGATTTCAAAATTTGTGTTATAATTAATTAATTGTGGTATAAAGATGAACTAGTAAAATTTCGGTATTAATCCAAGATGGTTGAACAAAATGGCGGCCAAAACATTTTTGTGTTTTACAATCTTAACGTTTTAGCGTCCCTAGATGTCAAAAAATTGGTTTTATTAATTCCGTCGGTCTGTCTGTCAGTCTATCTGACATTTCGCGGCATAGCCTAAACACTAATTACCAGATTGACTTCAAATTTTAGTCAAAAATTAAGAGTCATAATAAGGAAATTCGTAACTCATTTTTAACTTTTATAATATTTAATATACAGGGTAAAGCGAGACATCGCCCTAAATAACATCTTGCCAAATTTTCACGCTGCTGTAGTGGATGGGTTTTGATTTCTAGACGACAATGCAAGACCTCACAGGGCTACTATTGCCTTGAATGATCTAGAAGAAAATGGCATACCCCACCTTAGATTGCCCCACCTCTATCGCCAGCCATGCCAAGAAAATGTCAAGCCGTAATTAACGTTCTTGTCGGTTTTACCACCTATTAATTATTCATTGACTTATTTTTTTTGAGCTTTGAAAATTTTTTTGTTTTGAAGTTCTATTTTTTTTCACCCTTGTGTAAAGTATATTAATTTTCTGTTAAGTTTTTGTTTAGGTATGTTCCTGGAATAGGTAGATTGTTGAATGTATATCTTTAAAAATGTAATTGAATGTTTAAAAAGATTACATTTTAATTTACTTTTTCATTTATTTTGGGGAAAGGTGAGAAATTACACGTTACCATTATAATTCTTAAAACTTACTTGTTGAGCCAATGTTATTAGACTACATAATGATTAAATTTTTTTCTTTTTTCGGCCTTAAGAGAACATGTCTCTTTCCATCCAAGAAGACGTGGCTTTTGTTAGGTTTTTACACACGAAATCGGCATAAATCACATTTTATAATTGGTGCTACTAGCCATTACAGTAATATCGAGTAATTTTAGGGTGGTTGAAATACTGTTAGTGTAAAGTTTTCGCCAAATTGCCCCATAAGAATAAAATAAGACGTTAGTGGCCATTAGGTTAATCATTCTCTGAACAATTTTTTTTGAGGTCATCACTTGAATGTTTATGGGATGTTCTAAACGTAGTTTCAAACTTGGTGCAATACTTTCGCTAAGAGTAATCTAATTTGCGCTGAAAGTTGGGAATCACAGGATAGCATCTAATTCCATTAAGAGAAAAGAAATAGGTTTGCATAGTTTGTATTTAATATCATACTTAAATTTTAAATACTCAAATCAAATTTTCATGAGGGACTTAATTTCTAAGATGATTAACAAAGTACTCTTAAATATAAAATTAAAAAAAAATTGTTTTCTTTTATATTTAAGAGTACATTATCATGGCTAGAATAGAACCTCCTTAGATAATACTCTTTAAACAGATTTGTTGAAGTCCGTTACAGTTATGCTTTTCTGTAGTAATTGTAGTGACGGATTCATGAATTAAAACTATTTTTCGAGTTTTTAGCCTTATTAAAATCTGAAATTAAAAGAAACTATTTACCTTATAAAATCAATAGACAGTCTTAAGTTCTATAATCCCAATTCTTTCACTATGAAGGTACTCGAGGAACGACATTTTGTCAGAGATTAGCCGTTCTGATTATATTTCTGATACTAAACATAAGAAATATTCTGCTTTTAGTTTTGCTGAAGACGGGGGTAGACTTTCCCCCGAAACGTCCAGAAAACAAACATTTTTCAATGTCGTTCCTCGAGTACCTTCATAGTGGACCCAAAACTTAAGACTGTCTATTGATTTTATAAGGTAAATAATTTCTTTTAATTTCAGATTTTATTAAGGCGAAAAACCCAAAAAATAGTTTTAATCCATACTTAGTGCTAGACAAGACCGCAAACGGCACCTTAATCTCCTAGTTCTTTATAAAAATAAATGTAAAAACTTTAATTCTGTCAAAAATGCAGCATTCCAGAGTTCACCATAGTAAGTACAGGGTCTTTCCTCATATATTGACCCCCCCCTAGAAGAGTTATTTTAAGAGATACAAAAAAATATCAAATACAAAAGTTTTAGGGATTTCCTTGAAATTTTTGAATCTGATGTCAAAAATTTTTTTTTCCATCCGCAAATGTCAAATTTTGACAGATGGTCATTTTTTTCTTATGGAACACCCTGTATACGAATTGACAGTTAAAAAGAGCGAAATTTTCTGATTTCAAATATATATATGTTTAATATGTTTAAATAAGGCGTTATTGAAATATCGGGTTCTAAACATCAAAATAACACATTCAAAATATCATGGTAGGCGCTGCATTGTGAATATTTGACATTTATTAAAAAACAATTGAATCAGACGCCATTATTATTTACTGTTAGTGGGTCTTACTTGTCAAAAAATGCCGTACAGCGAGGAAGAAATTATATATTTTATAACAAATTAATATAAACAACAAACAAATACAATAACAATAACAACAAAAAAGTTTCCTGTTAATTAACTTCAAATTTAATAATTATACTTTATAGGTTCTCAACATGACCTCCATTATTATTAATGCAATTTGTATAGTCTTGTTCAATTTTTTGTATAGTATTAACTATAAACTGTATATTATTAAAATTGAGATCATTTATAGCGGCGATGATTTTTCTGCGGAGCATCTCGACGTTTTCATTTCCCCGCTCATAAACCTTGTTTTGAAGGTAACCCCACAGAAACGAATCCAGAGGCGTCAGTCTGGGCTGTTCGGTGGCCAACGAATTGGCCCAGTACGTCCAATCCATAAATTATATTTTTGATTTAAAAACCTTATAACTGGCAATACATCATGTGGTGGGGCGCCATCTTGATGCCACACTATTTGATCATACTGCCTTAGGGGTAGATCGTCCAGCCTCTCTTTAATTTCGTTGGTGAGCATCTCCAAATATTTTTGCCCGGACAGGTTTTCATCGTAAAAAATAGGGCCAATAATTTGGTCACTTAAAATACCACACCATACATGAAGGGACTGCCGTCCTTGAAATTTAATTTCCCTGGTTATTCGGGGGTTAGTTGTAGCCCAATACCTAACATTGTTGCGGTTATATACCCCTGCCGTTGTAAAAGTGCACTCATCGGACCACAGAACTTTCTTAAAAAAATTTCTATCTTCTCCCTTCAACACTAGCATCTCCTGACAAAATGCCACTCTTTTATTTTTTTGCTCTTCACTTAAATATTGAACAGGTAATGTTCTATAAGCATAATACTTATACTTTTTTAAAGTTGAGTAAATTTTTTTGGCAGACCGACCGAAGAAATTTTTGGCTTGTTCTATTGAATTATTAGGGTTTTCTAGAAAGAAATAAATTTTTTTTGATATGAAATTTGAGAAAGAAAAAGATCTAACCTTCGAAATATAATAAAATGTTTAGTTCTTCGTCTTGATTGGCCACAACTGTCCGACGTTTTTTTACTAAAGTCTTTCTTGTGCGCAATGCTTGTTATACGTTTTTAAAAGTATTCTTTGCTGGAGTGGGGCGTAAAGGAAACGTGCGATGATATTCCGCCCTTGCGGCATTGGCATTATTATTATTTTTATAATATAAACGAATTATATCGCACTTTTCTTCCTCGCTGTACGGCATTTTTTGACAATTAAAAGCCAACTAACAGTAAATAATAATGGAGTCTGATTCAGTTGCTTTTTAATAAATGTCAAATATTCACAATGCAGCGCCTACCATGATATTTTGAATGTGTTATTATTTTGATGTTTAGAGCCCAATATTTCAATAATGCCTTATTTAAACATATTAAACATATATATATTTGAAATCAGAAAATCTCGCTCTTTTTAACTGTCAATTCGTATACAGGGTGTTCCATAAGAAAAAAATGACCATCTGTCAAAATTTGACATTTACGGATGAAAAAAAAAATTTTGACATCAGATTCAAAAATTTCAAGGAAATCCTTAAAACTTTTGTATTTGATATTTTTTTGTATCTCTTAAAATAACTCTTCTAGGGGGGGGGGTCAATATATGAGGAAAGACCCGGTGCTTATTAACTAAAACAGCACAAACTCATATCGCTATTCACTTAATTCCCTTTTGTTTTGGTTTGACCACAAATGTATGACGTTTACAGAAATGCCAGCTAGATTAATATTTTTTAATTACGATTCCGAAAACAGCTTTTTGTACTGAATAATAAAATCATTTTTATTTCGAAATTAGTGTGTCAGAACGAAAAAGTAATCCGTCTTTAAGAAAACGACACCAATCTTTGCTAAAACCAGTGGCGTGCAGTTTTTGTTACTAAACATAAAGACCTACCAGCACGAACACCATTGTACGTGTAAATATGATCTTTAATGATAAATTTGCGTGTACCAAAACTTATCTCAATATATCAACGGGTTTTTGGATAAATGTGAATTAAACTATTAAACACGGAAAACTTTAAACACCATGAAAACGAAGCATTTTCGGACCCATGTTTATATGACTTTTTATCATATTTTTAAGATGGATAGTTATTGATATGTCCTTTGTGCATATCAAAACTAAACGCTGTGGGATTATTAGTTTTTGTACAATTGCGATTTTAAATTTTTAAAGCACTGTCATTCAGCATGTCTGCATGCGTACTAGATGATCCGATTTGAGTTTTACAGTCATATAGAAAGCAGAAGTATGATTAGGGGTTCGCGAGACGGAGACTGAATCAGTCTCGGTCTCGGTCTCGGAAAATGTTTACGGTCTCGGTCTCGGTATCGGAAGTCTCGGTGGTCTCGAAAACAAAATTTTAAAAATAATAATTGTTCAACGAGATGTTATTTAGACAAGAGTACATGGAAGCCTTCGTTCGAAACCCAGAGTTTTTCCAATTTTAAAAATTTAATGTAAAGAAACCCAATGTTGTAACTTTTCAGTAAAGTAGAAAAAATGTAGGTATATTTATATAAAAAATAATTCCAAAAATCTATAATTCGAAATTATGTTGCCAACAGATGGAATCAGTAAAGGAAGATATACGGACAATAGTAGGTGTATCAAAATAAATGTCACATATCTCTTGTTGTTTCAACATCAACAGAAAGACCACACCTCATTAGAGTTACTTAAACAACCATTCACAGAAAAATAATTATTTGACATTTCGAAAGATATACAAATGGAATAAGATATATTAAACACAAAATAAGGACACACTGTATAATGCTGCCGAACTCATTCAAGCAACGTGCTGGGCATTCTAGGGACAGACGTTATAATTCAATAGGTAGAAAACGATCAGTGGCCAAGTAAAGAACCCTTAGGTATTCTCTTTGCTATTTTGAACTTTTATTACTTTGATGCGTATTTACTTTCTTAACCAGGACCGTTCTTAGGGGTCTGCATGTTGTGCTTGCACAAAGGCGGCTTAGGTTTATAATACTACTTGTGAATCAACTATTTTTGTTCTTTGGTGAATTTATTATAAATTTTAAAAGTGGAGTAGATTATAAAAGTAAATTTATTTATTAAACAAATATCTACTTGTTCAATTTTTCGCCTGAAAGATCAATCTATAGCCTTGTTTGAGAAAATGTACAGGGATAAATATTATATTGTGTCTGCTGAATCACCAGTAATATCAAGTTTCTCAAGCGATGATAACTATGACATCGATTATACATCCCTATTTGAAAAAAAAGTGATTCCGAAAATTGGAGAAAAGAAATAATAGAATATTTACAATTAAAGCGCGCTTCAAAGGGAACAGATATTTTAGAATGGTGGAAAGGACACGATAAACAATTTCCAAATTTAGCCAAAATAGCAAAAGATCTTTTGTCTATACAGGCGACCTCCGTAGCAGTAGAACGTTTATTTTCACAAGCAGGGTTAATTAATACAAAATTAAGAAGCATGTTAAATGAAACTTCAAACAAATGCTTATTATGTATTCATTCATGGTATAAAAGTAACTTGAAAAATGAAATTATAAAATATTAGTTTAAATTTTCTGTAATATTTTTAGGTTTATTATATAGGTTGAAATAAAATCTAAAAATATGCCTATAATGTTATTAGAACAGTTTGTTATTTTTTAAGCGTTATAGTTGAATTAGCTTTATTGATCATCTATTTAAAATCCTAAGCCAAATTCTACTTCGTGTTTTGTTTGTTGAAAATCTTGTCCGTATGTATATGTATTATTTTTATTATACACATATAGTTAAAAATGTTATATCCTCCATTATTTCCAAATACAAACAAAATCAATACAAAAATATTGTTCTATAAAACACGCACCTTCTTTAATTAGCAAGCCATCGAAGCGATTAAAGAAGAAAATGTTAAGACAAATTTTCACTGATTTTTTTAACAATTTTTTGTTTATTTTGAGTCAGAAAATTTTTAAATAAAAATCACCACAATTACTTCGTCTGTTGGAGTCTTTACCGTATCTATACTATATAAGAATATGATATTGCGATGTTTTTAGTTGTTACAGTCTATTAGTTATTAATTATTGAACCAAAAAAATAAAAATTTTTGGATTTTAGTTACTTTCAATAATTAAACATGAAAACCGATTATACATTTATAAAGATCACAATATGAAAATCCTATATAGTATAGTTGTGATAAAGTGTTTCTCTTTGAGAACAGGGTAGCAATTTACGGTTTTCGACATGTGAAGTGGAATTTCGTTACTAGAATTTCTAAATTTGGGAAATTTTCTTTTTATGGTTATTTATATCGTTTTTTAAATGACTATTTCACTAGTATCATTGTTATAAGAATATATACAATGCTAGTATAATATAATTGATTATAGAAAAATTATTTTTTGCATCCATTAATTTGCCCCAAAACATATATTTTTTTGAATTATTTTGTCAAAACAAATAATTTACGAACAGTAGTTATTTTGCTACATCACCGAGACCGAGAGTCTCGATAGGTAAGTCTCGGTATCGGTCTCGGTCTCGAACACCAAGTCACGGTCTCGAAATACTTTTTCAAGTCTCGGTTTCGGTCCCGGTCTCGTTTTGAGACCGAGACCGAGACTAGTCTCGTGGTCTCGCGAACCGCTAAGTATGATCTACAAAAAATATGTAAAATACGCAAAAATGCTTCAAAACATAAGTAGTATTGTAGTATGGTAGCAACCGAGGTATCTGAGGAAAAATAGAGTCTCTCCACACGCAAAGCATTGATTTTAGATATCTTAGCAACTGCAGAAGCTATTTGAATTATTTCTTTCGATATTGGGATCAGAGAATCCGAGAAAACCGATTCTTTACTCAGATTTAACGAATAATCAACAGGAATGCTGCTTTTGCCTATAAGAACTGCTGCAGACAGGTCTTATTTTAAGCCCCAATACTGCCAGTACTGTTGAAAATTAGACTGTGTAATCACAAGGGTCTGAATACATTTTTATTTTTCAAATTAACTTCGACAGCTACTGGACTAAACAACGCACTTTCATAGAACGGAAGCTTTCACGGCTTTGATCAGTTAAGAAATCGTTGTTCTTGGGATTAGACCGTGTCAAATTGGAATTACTATCCGACGTTTCGCCTTCGATTGCACGAGGCATTTTCAGGGATCTTTACTTCACGAGATCCGAACACTGAATGAGCTCGAAGAGATTCAGGCGGGCTTTTATACCCGACTTGTGCTCTCCGAACCGTGACCCTGTATTAAGATCGATTTCCACGTGTGATGTAGACCGTAACCCGTATCTCTATTGAAATTTTTTGTATGTTTAAATAATTCAATAGATTCTCTAACTTTTCGTTTATAAAAAAAAAATTGACATGGACAGGAAAATCCCTCATATTTCTGGACCACCTTAATCTGCAACATCATAATATTAAATTCACGGAAATTGAATCTAATGGAACAATTCCCTTTCTAGATGTATGTGTTCAAAGGAAGGAAAATGGTACATTAGGACATTCTGTGTATAGAAAACCGACGCATACAAATAGATACTTAAACGTAAATTCTCATTACCATCTATCACAAAAGAAATCGGTTATTAACTCACTAGTATTCAGAGCTATTTCGATTTCTGATCAAGATTCTTTAACATAGGAAACATCAAAACTGACCGAAGCTCTCAGAGGGAATGGCTATTGCACTGAAGATATTACGCGTTTAATTAAAAGACATAGTAAACCAACTCCGCCAAAGGAGAATGATAAAGAGCCACCATTAGGTAGTGTTGTTCTTCCCTACATACATGGCACTACAGACAAAATAGGATGATTACTTCGGCGATCCAACATACGTACAATCTTCAATACTCATAAGAAGATTGGACAATGCTTGCGATCCCCGAAAGGTCTTGTACCTTTCCAAACAGAGTATATAAAATTCCTTGCTCCTGTGGAGAAGTGTATGTGGGAGAAACAGGACGCTCAATATCAATTAGACTTAAGAAACATGAACGATGTATTAAAAAGAAACAAATTGTTCAATCTGCTGTAGCTGAACACCAGCATAACACTGGCCATTTCATAAATGTAAAGGAAACCAAGGTTCTAGCATCGGTTCCATGTTTTTATAAACGAAAAGTTAGAGAATCTATTGAAATATTTAAACATACAATAAATTTCAATAGAGATACGGGTTACGGTCTACATCACACGTGGAAATCGATCTTAACACAGGGTCACGATTCGGCGAGCACAAGTCGGGTATAAAAGCCCGCCTGAATCTCTTCGAGCTCATTCAGTGTTCAGATCTCGTTGAGTAAAGATCCCTGAAGATACCTCTTGCAATCGAAGGCGAAACCTCGGATAGTAATTCCAATTTGACACGGTCTAATCCCAAGAACCATGATTTCTTAACCCACTTTCAGTTGTTTCTTTGGTTGCTGAGTAACGTACAGATATGCCTACTAGAAAAATAATTACCTAGTTTTTCAGTTTCAAAATTTAGTTACTTGGCTAGTTTCCCACGCGGCTTGCCGTTTCTGGTCATGTTTGCAAGCTTTTTTCTCGTATTTCACAGAATTTTAGTGCGAAATGAAAATACACGTTTTGTAGTATGATAGTTCTACTTTCGATATGATTTTGCAGAATAAAAATCGGATCATCCACGACGCATCCAAGTACCCTGAAAAATAGTGCATTAAAAAAATCCAAACTGCAATTGTGCAAAAACTAATAATCCCATAACGGCTTTTTCTCCTGTTTTAATAATCTAATCAATGCGTGTAACCATATCACATTGTTTATAATTTTATTCTCTACAATTCACTTCTGTCTCACCATCAAGATCGCTTTATAATTTTTGAGTTATTTTCCGCAGACTATATATAAATTAAGTTAGTACTCTGAGGGGAATTATACTTCATCTCGTATAGGCAGGTTTTTATAATGTTTTATGTAGGCTTTTTCATACGTAAAAAAAGTATATGCATTTTATGAAGTGATTTAAATCTTATTTAGGGTCAAATTTATTCAGGAGTGGTTTCGCAGGCACTTATGCTTGGGTATAGGGCGAAATAAGGTAAAAGGAAAAATATTAACCATATAGTAGGTAATAAAGGGCTAAAGTGGGCGAAATCTTTTAAGACACGATAACAATATGGTAGTGTTTTTGGCAAACTTATGAACATATGAATATATTTAACTGGTAAATTTGTGAATTTAAGCTACTAATTAGATGAAACGCTTTTTAGGAATATTGTGTTAGTTTTATACTTTCTTTGTCAGAATAACTATTTATATAATTATTATATAATTGCGTTTTAATTAGCTCTATAGTCACGCAAACCCTATTTTTGATTTAATTATGATTTTTCAAACCAAAATGCATATATTTCAAATAAAAAATTGGCTTTTTTCCGAACCTTACCTCATAATGGATTCTATCACATATATACAGTTTATATATGCATACAGATATTTGGTATTAATTGTATACACATTATATAAATATTACTACATGTTACTTTTCTTGGTAAAAGGGCTTTAACTTTTTTTGTACCGAAGTAACCAGAACTTCACTAAACTCATTCTGTAAGACTTGCATTGTCTTTATTATTTTGATTTCACAACGAATGATAACTATTTCCAATCGTTTTCAAGCGTAAACTAAATGCTAACTCTTAAGCTATGGGCGGGTCGTGTGCGGTGATGCGTGAAGTCTCCGCCTCCTAGTTACTTGAACCATAAAATTTTCGGAGGTCAGTTTGGGCTAGAAGGGGCTTCCTTATGTCTGAAATATCGACGCTATGATTACTGAATACGCCTTGATTGCTTTCTATGGAAGCTGCTTCTATAAACTTTTGTTTTCTCCAGTGCTGCTCCTTATGCAACATTTTAGTCTCCGACCACTGCATCCAATGTTGTTTTAACCAGACTCTATGCCCAATCTTGACGTCTCTCCCTTTTGATTCTGATTAAAACGCTTCTTGACTCTAATGTACGATGTGCCAGATTCACAATGGATTTGATAAAAGCATTCTTTTTTCTTGTCGATATACTTTGGCTTATTTTTTGGGGGGTTTAGTGTTGAAATCGCTGGATTTCTTCAAATGTTTTCAAATTTTACCTTCATATAGGGTATTGTGAAAAATGATGTTGTTTTTTGTAGGTCGGAATGTGTCGTAATATGATGACCGTTTTGTAATTTTGATATAGTATTACTTATTAATCTTTCGGAGTATCCGTTCTGCAACAGATTTTTTTTTTACGTTTTCAATTTCTTCCTCAAGGTCCATCGAATTTTTAGAAGTTGATACAGTTGTGTTGTAGACGTGCATAATGCCCCCTTTTGTTGTTGTAGAATGGTTAAAAGGCAAAGAAGAAGTCGTCTTTCTATATTGTAAACTTTACACATGATCTTATGCTATTTAAGAGATTAAATAGTTCTGTCAAACTATCAAATTATTATTGTTTGCAGTTCAAAAAAATAATAGTATCATCCACATACTTAAGCCAAAATTTAGGCTTGATTTGAGCAGTATTTATTGCGCGCTTTTCGAATTATTTTATATAAATATTGGCTATCAGCGGAGAGAGGGATGATCTCATCGAAAGACCATTGTAGGTTAAATTTATTTTTTTATTTGAAAGTAGGAGTTACGGAGACATTACGAAGACACCACTCTAGTAGTTTCTCATATCATTCAAAGGCAACGTCGTTCGTTCAAAGAGTGCTTCATCTTCCCTCAACTTTATGTCTAATGATCACATATCGGAACATTTGTGTATACGTTTTCTACATCAAAACTAACAACTTTGTCTTCTTATGTTAATCTGGTGTGCTTAAGTTAATATTCTTAAAATAGATTGAATTTTGCACAAATGAATTCATCTTACTATGTAAAGGTTGAATGACATCTAACAAAAATCTGGTCAAAGTACTGGGTGGTGAGTCCCTGAAGCCAGTAATTGGGCTTAGAGGCTTGTTCGGTTTGTGAATCCTTGACAGTACATAGAGATTGGATGGCTTGTTGTACTGTGGGCATTAACCTGCTGCCTCTCTGGGATTAGGCACTATATTTCTTTTTTTAGAGTTAGCAGTTAGTTTACACTTGAAAACGATTAGAGGTAGTTACCATCGAAACGTTGTGAAACCAAAATAATAAAGACATTGGAAGTCCGATAGAATGAGTTTGGTGAACATTCTACATTGTCTACCACCTTCAAACAGATTTGGAAGCCCAGTATGGACTATCAACCAAAAATTCCAAAGCTATGAAAAGACAAGGATAAAGTTGATCAAAGAAATGACCCACATTTCTTCTCTGTGTGAAACCCGCAACGACAATATAGTCCCAGGTTTTATACTTATAGCGCCAATTCCAGGAGATAGGGTAAGACGTATTTTAGATAATACCAGCAAGGTAGGTAGAAGATGATTACGGTCGAATTTTCCACCTTTATTTTGATGTTTTTATTTTTTTAGGTGGGGAAAAAAATTCTAGCTTTTTATAATGATTTCGAAAAATATGAGCTTTTCGAGGAAAACAGATTTTAGAAACATTGCATTCTTTAAAATTTTTGCACAAGAAAGGCCCTTTTTTGAAGTCAATTTTTTTAAAAATATGAACTGAACAAAGCGTGTGCTATTGCATAGTATGTTTGCATGTTTGTGCTAGTATCGCAGTTTTTGAGAATTTCTATTATCAAAGACAGATTATATCGAGAATATATTCAATGTAAAATACACTTTAAATGAATCCCACCTTTGTATTATATTCAGTATAATTGGGATCTATCCAGAGATTTTCACGTAGCTCTAAACAAGTAGACCTAAACAACGCTTCTGGCAACATTGTTGCGTGCGCGCTAATATTAATAATATAAAGGAGGATACGCCCAAAAACTGTGGACAATGTATAAAAGTGCCTAGGGGCCCTTCTGTTCGAAGTAAAACTGTGTTCGCAGGAGTAGCATTGCTGAGTTTTGATTAAAGAGGGAGCATGAGGGTGCTTATCATTATTTTAAAAAATAGAAAACACAAAGTTTTAAAGGTTTTTTTCTCAATCGCCAGAATTTTCTAAAAAAGTTAACAAATGACAAATGGAAAGTTAAGAAACATCATTAATTTTGTGATTTTAAATCTTACATCCTGTATTATATTCTATCAGTAAATAGATCTCTTGCTGTCTTTAAATATGTTAAGTTTGATGTATTGGCCTTTAAAAATAATCGAAAAAATTGAAAAGAATCCTGCCATAAGGAGGAAGAGGCAGTACATCTAAAATTCCATCTCTTCCTCTCTCCCTCTCTCTTTCTCTAGCACATGCCTCTTATGGCAGATTGTTTGATATTTTTATCGGTTGTCTCTAATTGAATATTGAATGAGACCATATCATACAGGGTGCGCCATTTAAAATAATAAAATCGCTGTTATTTTTTTATCTTCTATTGTCATTTTTTACTTTCCTAATTAAAGGAAAGTATTGTAATCGTGAAGAAAATCACCCTTCGAGATTCTTTCAGATCTTCACGTTTCAGGGTCCCTAGATGCAGAAAAACTCGATTTCTCAATTCCGTCGGTCAGTCTGACTGCCTGTCTTTCGGTCTATTCTATTTACCCGATTGACTTCAAATTTTGGTCAAAAATTAAGAGTCATTTGGAGGTAACATCTTAAAAATCCAATATGGCGAAACAAAATGGCGGCCTAGCAAAAAGTTTAAAAAATTACTTATCCAATTTAATTCAAAATTGGTACAAACATCAAATATTATATTGGAATAATCTGGTAACATTTTGGTACGAATCCAAGATGACGAAAAAAAATGGCGGCTTAATAAAATATTTACAAATTGAGCCTGAAAAACTGCTTAATGGATTGATTTTAAATTGTGTGCCATAACTAATCAGCGGCATAGCTTACTTACCCGATTGACTTCAAATTTTAAAATTGAGAGTCATATGTGGATGACCGGATAATATTTTGGTAAAAATCCAATGTAGGGAAACAAAATGGTGGTCTAGTGAAATGTTAAAATAATATTATTAAAAAACTACATATTCAATGTATCTCAAATTTTGCGCAAACGTCAGCTATTATAATAATGGAATCAACTGGTAAAATGTTGGTATGAATCCAAGATGGCGGAACAAAATGGCGGCTAAATAAAATATTTTAAAATTCAGCATGAAAAAACTACTTAATGGATTGATTTCAAATTGTGTGCCATACCTAATTGTGGTATGGTATAGGGATCATCTAGTAAAACTGTGTCACTAATTCAAGATAGCGGAACAACATGGCGCCCAAATAAAATGTTTGTAATCCTGAAAAAAAATTCACTCTCTCAGATTTTTCACGGTAAAGGTTAAAAGATACTTACTAAATTTGACCTCAAATTTTAGTCAAAAATTAAGGGTCATATGGGGATGGCCTAGTAAAATTTTGATAAAAATCCAATATGGCGGAACAGTGTTAAAAAATTATTGCTAAGAAACTAATTATCCAATTTACCTCAAATTTTGCTCAATATAAAAGTGTTACATAGGGATGAACTAGTAACATTCTTATATGAATCCAATATAGCAAAACAAAATAGCGGCCTAATAAAATATTTGAAAATACTACAAGTGTGGATAGAAGTAAACTGGTTAAGTTCTCGTATGAATTTAAGACGGCGAAACAAAAAGGCGGCCAAATAAAATTTTTAATAAAATCAACGTAAAAAAATCTTGTTCAGTTGACTTTAAATTTGCAGAAAAACTAAATATAGAAAATAGAAAATTTTGCATTTTGGGACCCCCTCGTATCACGGTTATCCTTTAACTTAACGCAAAGGGAAAAATTGCTTCTTATGCAGTTTTTTACGCTGGATCCAGTGGCGTAGCCATATTTTTCATCTGAGTTGTTATTTTTTAGATATGACCCAAAGTTGTATTTTTTAAAATGGGACACCCTGTATATTTGTCGAGAAATTGATTTGTCCTTTTAAAAGCTTCTCAAAAATATATAATAGCATGGGTCTATTTTAATAAACAACAACAAAAATCCTAATTTTTATAACTATCATCCCAAATTTTGCAGTAGGCCATGCAAAACAATGCTGCCTATTATTTAAAGTCGTTAACAATATCTACATCCTAACAATAAATCAAAATAAATATGTAATTAAATCTATTTATCAAAATATGTATTGATAATTTCGCACCAAAAAAGTACCACCTACCTAGATTTATGTAACACAAGAACAAAACAGTAATAAATTATTACGTAACAAGCCTTTCAGCAAAAATCAACTGTCGTATAAGAACTACAGTAACTAAGGAAATCAAAAGAACTGTTCAAACTGATTTCCATTTTGTTCTATGCATGCTTCGCACAATTTTCGTATTCGTTTTAGGGAATTAAGCAAAATAACGGGATGATTTTGTAAATGGCGAAAATTTTCTCTTATTGCATTTCCTAAATCTTGGACATTATCATAGTGGTCTTTGTAAATTCTATTTTCCAGATATCCCCATAGAAATAAATCTAAAATCGACAAATAGGTCCATTTGTTCCGATCCATTGATTGGTAAAATTATTGTCCAGAAATAATCTCGTCATTCCAGAATTATGTGCAGGAGCACCGTCCTGTTGAAAATAAATTTCGTTAATTTCGTCAAGTAATTCAGGTATAGCTGCCTCTAAAATTTCTATATAGCGATTGGCTGTTAGATTTCCCTCAAATATATAAAATTTTATGTGTTCCTAATATGGAGCAGGACACATTTAAACCAAACCTGCCCGGCTGTCTTCTGGGAAATATTTGGTGTTGATTTTCCTGGGAATTACTGAAATGTGCTTCGTCTGACCATATAACCTTCCTTTCAAAATCTCTAACCATATCGCATCTTTCTCGAAACCAATTGCAGAAGACTACCCGACGCTCTGCATCCCCTGGCTGTAAGTGCTGCACGAGCCTAAATTTTTATGGGTGGTATTTGTGCTTTTTTAGAATTTCTTGAACTCTAGTTTTGGGAATCCCTATGCTCTTTTCACTGGCCCTACAAGAGTTTGTAGGGTAAGCTTCTGCATTAGCCAAAACCGAAATTTCCTCAGCCTCCCGATTTTCTTTATTATATGTTTTCGTACGAGGTTTGATAAATGATCCGTCATTAAGTAAATTCTTTTTTATCCGACAAAAAGTGGATATATTAGGTTGACTCCTTTCTGGATATCTAAATAAAAATTAAGCAATAGTATTTCAACATACCTAAAAATTAACTATTTACCTGTTAAAATACATCTCAGAAACCGCTTCAACATTTTCATTACTTAATATAAAACAAGCTAACATATCGTACTTTTCATAATATTCGAAAGTTTGGTTTTCTTCCATAATAATACAAATAAATTTTTACACAATAAATAAATACAAAAAACTAGCGCTATATTTTATATACGCGTACAAAATTGGGAAATGTCATTTGCTTCCAAGAAAACGGCATCGTTTTGCATGGCCTACTGCAAAATTTGGAATGATAATTACAAAAATTAGGATTTTTGTTGTTTTTTATTAAAATAGACCTGTATCTCATAAACGAAGAAGGCTATGAAAATTTTGTTTACGGCTTCATGAGTTTCACAAAAAATTAGCTCAGGTTTGTGAAAACCGCAAGGTTCTATCTTTAAAAATAAGCGAGACATCCTGCTTTTGCAACCAAATCCGTACACCCTGTACTGAACTAAATTGATTCATACTTCACTATTCCTAACAAATCATAAGGAGGTAAGTTCTGGGTAAAGGAAATTTACCGATTTTATTTTGGTTTGTTAAGTAATCCTGGTGTTTTAGATGGAACATAAAAACGTGTGTAATTAACATTTTTTGTGTCTTTTAAATAAAGCTTGTGGATATCCTTCAAAACTAAATACAAACACTGTACGTATTTTTAAGCTCAAGACAACCTCAGATTTGACTATGACGAAGGGGACAGTTCAAACAAGATAACTATACCTAATATGTAACTTGACTTCTTTTAGATCATTTTTCAACAGTAAAATATTTTCAACGTATTGTTTATTTAATTGAATTATATACAATAATATAATATTGTTTGCAATAATTTATGTTCAAACAAAAATCAGTCTATATGTTTGAAACGACCACTTTCGAAAAAAGAATAGTGTAGAATTTTATGAACTACAATTCCTCTCAATATTGTTTTCCTCGAAAACTTGAAATTTTTGAGATAGTGGCAAAATACTCATATCCACGCCCTAAAAAACAAAAACCCAAAGGTGAATTTAAGGGTACCTTTTAGAATATAAATAAAGGTTTTCAGGAGTTTTCATCCTTCCCTTATTTTTTTTAATGATTTGTGCTAAGTAATTGAAATACCTATAAATAAAAATATTACAATTCAATATTATCTATATCTATATCTATATAGAAGCTAACTAAAACTAGATAAAAGGTAGCCTACTAGATGGCACGAAAGGTAATCCAAAAGTCTTCTAATCCTACCTCACGATTAATAATTTTGATACGTTTTTAATGTCTCATATTTGAGATTTTTTATTTCATAAGGAATATTATTATAAATTATATTAATAATAATTTATATTTTTCTGTTTGATGAACAGTAATTGCCAAGTTATTTTGATTTCTAGTATTTAAATTATGAATACTATTTCGAAATTGAATTTTTTCATATAAATAGTTTAGCAATTTGTTTGAAATTATTTTATGAATAAAACAAGATAAGTGAATTTCCAAATTCTAATTAAAATAATTTAAATCATTGAAAAATTGGAGATATATGATCATATTATGTAAAATTTTTAATTTATATTTATCATTAGAACTGATACTTTTATAATTAATTGACTCATAATAATCAAGACTACTTAGAATTAAAGAATCAAAGAGTTTTACAAACAAACAACAATTTTATGGACAAAGCAAAATATACCTAAAAATAAGACATATCAAAACATTAATCGAAAATAATTTCGACCGGTCAGTGCTTTTTTTTTTTTAAAATGTAAATTATCAATTTACCAAATCGTAAAACACACGTTAGAATATAGCATAACATTGCAAACAGTAAATGAATCATGATAACCTTATAAAAGTAAACAAACACACATGTACGAGGTGAATAATTTCGATGACATTGAAATCAAAATTGCAACTATGCGACCTTAAACTCTATGTTATTATAGTTATACAAATAATTGTGATGTTAAACAGAAGGTATATTGAACTAGTGTAGAATGTAGTATACAAAAAGAATTAAATTGTTTTTAATCCAATACCTAACAAAAATAATTAAGTTTTAAGTGAATGTTCGACAGTTCTTTTCCCTATATAATGATTTACAAAATTCTATGCTACGAGTTAGGACATGACTCACAAAAGATTTAAGTAAACAAGCGAGATTAGTGACAATTTAAAGAGACTTACTCACTGAAAAAAAAATCATTAACGCTGTAAAATGGTCTCTCAATGAGGTATGCTTTGGTGTTTTTTCGAAATTGTGCAAGCATAGGGATAGATTTTAAATGTACTGGCAGATTGTTGTAAAGTTTTATGGCGTTGTAAATAATTGATTTTTTTATTAATTCTGTGGAAGGAGGGTGTTTATATGTTTTCTCAGCAAACATACCGTTTCCAAAATAAATAATGCAGGAAGTGTTAATATTTCATGTTTTTTGAAATAGTATTGGCAGTGAGCTCTATTATTTAGACCAAACAAATAACGAATGGCTCTCTTTTGAAGCATAAAAATACTACGAAATTGCTCGGTGGTACAGCAGCCCCAAAAGGGAAGGCCATAGCGGAGGTGGGATTCAAATAAAGAGAAATAAGTAAGTCTGGCAGAAGGAACGGCTAGTTCTTTTGAAACTGATCGAATGGCGAAGCAGGCGGTAGAAAGTTTTTTAGTTAAGGTGTCAATATGATTAGACCATTTTAGGTTGCTATTTATATTTAAACCCAGGAATTTAACCGACTCTACGTATTCAATATTGCTGTTATGTACCTGAAGTGGTTGTAAAGTTCCCTTATAAGATAACGCCACCGTTTTATCGACGTTAAAACAAAGCATATTGGAATCGGACCAAGCCTTAATTATAACCAAGTCTTTGGAGATACTAGAGTGTAAAGACGTTGTATCAAAATCACTCCATGTTATGCTTGTGTCATCAGCAAAAAGGGAGATTCTTCCATTAATTTTAAGGTTCGTGATATCATTAATGTATAACAAAAAAAGAATAGGTCCCAAGACTGAACCTTGAGGGACTCCACTTGTAATCAACTTACAATCAGAATCGGAACCATTAGCCCTTACAAGTTGTTGCCTTTTTCCAAGATAAGATTTGAACCAATTTAAAGAAGTACCACAAATTCCATAAAAATGTAGTTTGTTTATCAGAATTTCATGACTAACACAATCAAAGGCTTTCGCATAGTCACAAAAAACTGAGGCAGTTGGGTGGTTGTTATTGAGAGATAAGTAGACGCCTCTAAGCAACGTGAACATGGCGTCACTGGTGCACTTGTTGGGTAGAAATCCGAACTGCTCCGGGGATATTATCTGATGTTTCAGGAGAAATGGCATAAGACGGTTCTTCAGTAGCCTTTCGATGATTTTTGATAGCACTGGTAGTACTGCAATTGGGCGATAATTGCAAGAGTTAGTTTTTTCGCCGCCTTTATGAAGTGGAATAATTATAGCTGTTTTAAGGCAATCAGGGAATACACCTTTTATAAAGGACTCATTTATTAATGTTGTAAGGGCCTCTATGACTGGGAGTGGCAAGTTCAGGAATATTCTAATTGATAGGCCATCAGTGCTACACGAAGATTTACTTTTGATATTATGTATTACCTTCAATAGTTCAGTGTTGCTAACGGGACTTAAGAAAAAGCTAAATTTTTTGAAGGAGGGAGAAACGAAAGAGGGTCCAAACTTGGCGAGATACTAGAGGTAACATTTTTGCTTACATTAATAAAATAATCATTTAGATCATTAGCCCCTGGCAAGATCTGAGTCACAGGGTTTGATTTGTTTCTGAGGTTATTGATGATGGACCAGGTTTCTTTTGAAACGTTATTAGAGTTTGTTAGACGTTTTCGGTAGTGTAATTTTTTTGCTGACTTAATAAGAGTAGTGTAGATCCTCCTATAATTAGAGATATAGTCGAGAATAAGAAAGGAGTCGGTGAATTTTTTTATATATGAGAGCGAGCGCATATTTTTAGCAGAAATTCGTATTCCTTTCGTGGTCCACGGTTTATGCCGCTTAGGTTTGATATTCTTAAGCGGGAAGGCCTTGTTAAAAGCACTTAAAGTTTTATTTAAAAAAGTTCTGAAGTTTGTGTTGACATTATCAGATTCAAAATTCCAATTGGTGTTAAAGCAAATATTATGAAATACTGAGAAATTTGCGGCCGAGAAAATTCTGCCCCGATGGCGAGATCTTGGTAAGGGCCTAATAGGTAAACTAAACCTGGAAATTACCGCCTCGTGATCGGAAAGACCTGAGTTATAGACCTGTGATTGCACCTCTGATGGAGAAAAATCAGACGCCATGTAATCGATGATAGAAGAAGAGTTTTTTGAAATTCTAGTTGGCGAGGATACATGCATTGAAAGACCGAAAGAGTCGAATATAGAAATTAGATATTTCTGGATGGCACAAACAGTAGCATAGTCAATATTAAAGTCCCCGCATAGAATTTTTTTACCTTTAATCGGTAGGCTGTCTAGCAAACTTACCAGGCTATTTAAAAATGATTGTACATCAGAGTTTGGTGATCTATAAATACAAATTACATAAAGATCAAGGTTTTGATTATATACTATAGAGAATTCAAAAGAGCTATCCGCTAACAAATGATCATATTTAGATACCGACATGAAATCTCCATTTAGGGATAGAATCAGTGTTCCCCCATGAGCTGAGTTTTTTCTGTCATATCTAGCTACTGTGGTATACCTCTCAATATAAAAGGGTTCGTTTAGATTCAGCCAGAGCTCAGTAATTGCAACAAGTTGGGGGAACTCCAATTCTTCCAGAAATAGGTACAACTCGTCAGTTTTATTTCTTAGAGAAGCAATATTAACGAATTAAGAACCATATTAAGACTAGTAACAACAGGAAGTTTTGAGGAATCTAGTTCCTCAGGACACGTCGTGTTTTCTAAAAATTTTTTTTGGGAGAATTGCTGGTAAAATAATTTTTATGGCATTCTCTGGTCCTCTGAAGATGAATCGATCTCTCCGAAGATATGTAGGATCCATAGGCTGCAAGATCCGCTTCCACTTCTGCTGCGTTAAATCCGTAAGCAGCATGAAAATCGAAATATATCTTATGTAGGGTTCTATAATCTATAGGAATGCCTTCAGAAGCCAAAAACAGCCTGGTGCTTGTATTTGTAAACCCTTCAAAGTGAATTGGCGCAGGTTGGTCGTGCAGGAAGGCGAGATATAACTTGAAGGCCTTTAAAATGGCTGGTTCTCTTAGTCTAGACATGAGGAAACGGTTATCAGAACTTTTTTCGGTTCGCGTAAGCTTCACTGTTGGGGGAGACATTGGATCAAAAATAGGTTCTTGGTCAGTAGGAGCTTTCTTGGAAAGACTATAGCAGTTGTCGCTCAACAAGACATCTGCTTTGCAGGCAGCAATGGCCTCTTTGTCAGAAGATATTATAGTGCCCTTTGGAGAAATTGGAGAGGAGACAACCAGTGAACTGACGGAGCTCGAGTTGGTGGGCAGTTTTTTCGGTGTGGAGGGAGGTGGGAGGTTCGGTGCAGATTTTTCTGTAAGTTCGGATACAGCTGACCGTTTTATTACTACGCCATGTGGCCATAGATTGCTGTCTAAAAGCTTTTCAGCTGACTTTTTTGACTGAGTTCCAATTTTAAAATCAATATTCGAGATATGATTGATTAGGTGGTAGCATCGAATAAACTCTGTAGTCCCAAGCTTTTCCTTAACGTAGTGAACTATGTTGTTAGGCGTAAACCCTGCAGGAAGATTTCTTACGACTACATAGTGCCACCGTTGTGTATTATTACAAGCCAGCTTGCTGGAGTCTTCAGTAGTACTGGGAATATCGGTAGGTGTTACCTCAGTTTGTGTAGAGGCGGTGGAGCAGGTAGTTTCCATAGTTGGTGTAGGCAAGGGTATGGTGGTAGGGTATGTATTTTTGATATGCTTACACTTATGTTGGCTTTCATATTTGGAGTATAACTCCTTTACCAAGTCAGTTACACAAGTTAGGTTGCTAGTTAGTTTAGTGTTAGTATTTAAAAATATTTAAAATCATATAAAATTCTGTTTAAAATATGCATTTTTAACGATTTTTTTATATAGTCATTAAAATTTAAATTTTAATCCAAAATAACACGAAGATTTCTCATTGAAGTAGCTATAGGAATGAGTAATTTTAAAATTAGAATTGGTTTTTATTTTAGTAAGTAAATTTTTTGGATCAACTAATATTAATTTAGATTTATTTATATTAATTTTAAATCCATAGTTTTTAATGGTTTTACATATATTAAAAAGTTCTTCATTTATTAAATTAACAAAAAGTATTATATTTTTAAAACTAATTTTATGCTAAATTTGAGTGTCATCTACAAATGCTAGAAGGTTACCATGTTTAATTAATAAATCAAAATCAAATGTGTAAGTAATAAAAAGCAGTGGGCCAAGTACAAACCCTTGAGGTACAAATTTGTAATTCGTTAGAAGTTCTAGTAAACTGATTACGGTTAGAAAAATAATTAATAAACCATTGACATGTTTTATCACTGAAACCTTTGTATTTAAGTTTGGCTTGTAATCATATGATCTATCCCGCTTCTATTTCCCTCCCCCCCCCAAAAACTACATGCCTATATAAGACGATCATGTTTGGTTTTCATTAAAATTTTGTACCTTGAAACAATATCCTCTATAATTGCAATTTCCGCAGAAATATGTCAAGATAGGAAAACAAGAGCACTTAAAGCAGATGCATGGGAAATTTCCAGCAGATATTATTTTCTTCCATACACTCTAAAAGCAATCAGATTTTAATCTGATAATTACTTCGAACCTTCAACTACACAAAGTAATTTAAAATAATATAAAGTTATTTCAAAGCCAGGATTCTTAAATTATAGTTAATATCTTAGATAACTTAAAAATAATTTACATTTGAATGATGAAATTTTGTGACACAAATTGATTATGTGGTTTTGAATTTTAAAGAGTTATCTATTGTCATGCCACGAATTTAATTATGTCAGGCTTGAAATAGCTTGGTTTTCCAAGATATATCATTTATATCACACTTAAAACGTTTGTCTTACGGATGTTAAAAGATAAAAATTTCCGTCACACCAGTGCTTTATTTTAATCATGTCCCTATCAATCTACATTGTAAGTATATTAATATTAAAGTTGTGCCAAAGTAACTCTGACAGTGACTGAGAAGTGTGGAAGATCTTTAACGTATTTGTCAAAACGTTAATAATATACATATATAGGGTGTTTCCTAATTACGGTACGAAACTCCGGGAGATGATTTCTTAGATCGTTTTAAGAAAAAAAGTTCGTATGAACATGTGTCCTGAGTTGTCTCGATTATAAGATACAGAGTGTTAAAGTAAAAACAAAATCGTTTTTTTATAAATATCATAAATATCCTTAAGCCGATTTAGTTGAAATTTGGTAGTATTATTTGTAGGACTAAGGCGCTAATTTGGCTTTAACTAGATTGAAGTTATTGGATCCAGTGGGGTCTCAAGGGGCACCGCCACTGTCAATATTGAGAAAAAAGAAGTACGCCACTGAGCTATTTGCAGTTTCTATAGTTTTTTCAGTTTAAGCAACTAAAAATACAGCTTTTTGGTCTCTTGTGTCTTGTTCGTATCTACCTTCGTTTTCGATAAAAAAATCACTTTAAACAACTCTATATGTTTGTACACCTACCTGGGGGAGTTTACCTTACTCGTATCAGCATACAGTGATAGTACTGCCAATGTCATATCAGTAAATTTAAAAAAGTTGTCAATTAGTAGTGATTCCATTATGAATAATTTTAGTAATTCTGAAATTATTGACATGAACTATATTTATGGATTAGCAAATGAAAATTCGGAAGAGGCACGGATAATTTACCAAGACAGATATCCTAACAGAGTAATTCCATGTGCTAAAACATTTAGAACAATACATGCAAGAGTAAGTGAAACTGGTAGTTTTAATAAAAATACAGGTGGTGGAAGACCAGAAACTGTAACAACGCCTGAACTAGAAGAAGCTATACTTAATGCGGTCGAAGAAAACAGGGTAAAAATTTTTAGAAAGAAATCTACTGTACCCCTATCACATACAGCGGGTTCAAGCTTTACTGCCTCGGGATTTTCACCCAACATTAATGTCTTGTAGGTGGTTGCTTTATACGGTGGCACACAATAACAATTTTTTACCAAACATTTTATTTACGGACGAAACAAATTTTTCACGAGATACTAATACTCATATCATTAATTATCTTAACAACCATCTTTGGACCGACGAAAATCCCCACCTTATTAGAGAAAGTCATTTTCAGTAACAGTTTTCGCTGAACGTATGGGTAGGAATTATTGATGACTACCTAATTGGCCCATTTTCTTTTAACAGCAAGATTTACAGGTGAATCCCATATAGACTTATTGAGAGAACGTCTATCCAATTTGCTAGAAGATGTATCCCTACATGTAAGAGCGAATATGTGCTTTACGCACGACGGGGCCCCAGCTCATTTTAGAGTTCTTGCTCGTCGGCATCTTGACATTACTTACCCTAATCGCTGAATCCGACGATTCGGACGTGCAGGACCTCAAAATTGGCCAGGTGATATGAATCCTCTAGATTGGGGTCATCTGATGACTTTGGTTTATAACGCTGCTGTACTAGAATAATCGACAATTGCAATGTCATAAGGAATACTCCAGAGATTTTTGAATGTGTCAGACAATCAATGACGAAGCGATTGAAATTTTATCACATAATTCTGTTCATGTACGTTAAGATCGAAGTTGTTTATTTTTTATTTTTTTAATGTTGTTCATGGATAATATCCAAAGTGGTTTGAAGTCATTTTTATTTTTTTTCTCGAAAACTAGGCTAGATACGAACAAAACACAAGAGACAAAAAAGTTGTATTTTTAGTTTCTTAAACTGAATAAAGAGTCAGTGGGTTACTTTTTTTATTAATAATAATAGTTGCGGTGCCCCTTGAGACGCCACTGGACTTAATAACCTTAATCTAGTTGAGGCTGAATTAGCGCCTTACTACTAGAAATGGCACTACCAAATTTTAACCAAATCGGGTTAAGGATATTTATGATGTTTATAAAAAACCGATTTTTTTAAAAAACACCTCGTATCTCAGAATTGAGACAACTCCGGACATACGTTCATATATATATATATATATATATATATATATATATATATATATATATATATATATATATATATATATATATATATATATATATATATATATATATATATATATATATATATATATATATATATATATATATATATATATATATATATATATATATATATATATATATATATATATATATATATATATATATATATATATATATATATATATATATATATATATATATATATATATATATATATATATATATATATATATATATTTTAATTTATTTTAAAAGATACAGTCTGAACATGCTCCACCAAATACGAATGGAACCATCGCAATGTCACTCCCTTAAATGCATATGCCTCCAGCTTCCACAGCAGCACTCGGTGATTCACACTATCAAATGCCTTCGATAAATCACAGAACACTGCCGCAGAGAACTCGCCGGAGTTTAAGTGGAGGTAGAGACTCTCTAGAAATCCGAAGATGGCATCGCCTGCGCCTAGCTTAGCCTGAAATCCAAACTGTTGTTGGCTTGAGAGATTGTACCTATTTAGAAAAGATGTTGTTTTCAACAATTAACAATTTTTTCCCCAATTTTTGCTAGAGTAGGCAGCACTGCTATAGGTCTAAAATTTAAGGGGTTACCACCCTTAAAAAGTGGGATAATTATAGTTCTTTTTAGGCAGGAGAAAAAGCTGCCGATAAAAAAGGAAACATTAATTGCTTTAGCTAAGACCTGTAAGGTAATAGGCATATTCTCGAGTATTGCTTGTCCCAGCCTGAAGTATTTTAATTTTTTACCTTACCAAATATCCTTTATTTCCAAACCATAGCTGGAGTATTTCCTGGAATGTTTTCCCCTGGGCAACGTTTGAGCTAAATCACTAGAAATATTACAATAAAAGAACTAAGTTCACTAGCATTTAGGATGTCATTTTTTATGTGTGGACATACCACGAAGGCCTAAGAATGATGGTCCCCTTACATTAAACCGTTGTTTTTTTTTGGTAATCAATGCTCTGCATTGCAGGGCACAGAGTCGCAGTATCTGTTGATGAAACATATATTTGCATTTCACGGCATCTTTATAGAGAATGTAGTAGTAGTGCCACGGTCGTTATTGTATCTATAACTATTATGTATTGTAAGAAGCCCGTTTCTAGACGGAGCACGGTACTTCCCGCATGGTCACCCACCTAAGCACTAGCCGCGGGCGGCGATGCTTTGATTGTCGTCCGAGATCGGCCCAACGTAAGCGATTCTATTTTAACAGTAAGATTTTTTAGTAAGTTTAATAGTTCTTCTATAAATTATATTGAGGTTTTTGAATAAAAACTTTAAAAAATTTAGAAGGATAATCTATCCGTGGTAATAAATATTTTCTTAATACGCAAGCACATAAAATTACAAATCTAATTTGCCAAAAAACTAAATTTGGCAGGTCGTGAAATTAAAATCTGGTAAACATTAAGGATCCGAGCTCACATTTTTCGTTGATTGTTGGTTAAAAAAAAAGCCTTTACTTAATACTTCTAGGGCATATACGCCACTGATGACTGGAAAGATTATTACATTACAAGTATAAATTACAGTATTTTCCATTTAAACGAAGCTACCACATGTATAGATTAAAAAAAGAGAAGGAATGAAAAGACATAGGCATCACTTATATATTAACATCATAGCCCAGTGAATAAAACTCCCTGTTTCCGGTTCCTCCCTAATTTTACATAGCTTATTTGGGACTTTTGTCAAAGTATTTTATAAACTGGAACTAGTGTCTAATTATTTTACCTCTTGTATAACATTTTTTTTTATTTAAAGAGGCTGTAGGAGTAATACGAATGTGGAAGAATTCATGTTTTTAAGTTTTCCACCATTTTCTTTTATTTGAATTTGGAGATTATCTAAAAAGTGTTTTGACAGTTTGCATTAAGCTCTAATGTTAACTTACTCGAAATATTAAAAATTAATTAAACTAATTTTATAAAAAATAATGTGATTTTACCTGATAAAAAATTCTAAATATTAATGTCACACTGATAAAACTTGAATTTATGCTAAAATAATATCACAGTCACTGGAACGATTTCGCCCGATGGTAAAAATAATACTAAAAACGAGTGTTGTCTTTCTTGAGTTAGATCCTATTATTTACATTATTTGTAAAATGTCACGTTCTAATTATAAAATAAGTTTTCAGAATTAATTTTTGCAAATTCGGTTGATAATCTGATAATCAGAGCCGGTACGCATAGGTAGAAGCAGAAAACAGGACAATTAGTATACTATTTTGTATAGAAAATAAATTTGTATATCTTTAAAAGCGAAAGCGGTGCAAAGCCTTTTAATAGTTTCAAATAAGATTCTAAAAATAAAAAACAACTTTTATTTCTAATAATACAACAGCCAATATATATTATTAATACATCATATATGCCCTAAAGGCAAACGCAAAAATTTTCTAAAATACAATTTAAGTGTTCTCGAGTTTTACAGTCCCTAGAATACAAGAAACATATTTTTAGAAAAAAACATTGTTATGTGTGTGTGGGTGTGTGTAAACAAAATTTGCGCTAACGATAACTTGAGAGCGGTCAAACCGATTCGTTTCAAATTTGTATCAAAAATAGTTTAGTTTCGCGCATATAGATTTTTGGATGTCCTGAGCGCAGATCTACGATATTTTTATGGGGTAAAAAAACGAAAAAACTAGTTATCCAATTTACCTCAAATCTTGCACGAAAATCAAGTGTTATATAAGAATAAACTGGTAACATTTTGGTAGGAATTCAATATAGCAAAACAAAATGGCAGTTTAATAAAATATTGAAGAACCTACTTACTAGATTAATTTCAAATTTTGTGCAAGCTTTAAGTGTGGTATAGAGACAAACTAGTAAATTTGTTGTTCGAATTTAGGACGGCGCAAAAAATTGCGGCCAAATAAAATGTTTAAAAAATGAATATAAAAAAATTTTCTTATTCAATTGACTTTAAGTTTTGCAGAAATATTAAATACGATATAGAGATAAACTGGTACAAATTCAACATGACGAAACAAAATGGCGATGTGTCACTGTAAAAGCTGCTTATTTAATTTATTACTTCCCTCGCAAAAGAGAAGTATTGTATTCGTGAATCGGAGATTTTTTCAGATTTTTATGTTTCAGAGTTTCTAGCTATCGAAAAACATGTTTTTCAGTTCCATGGTTCTGTCTGCGTGTTCGCGGCATAGCTAAAAAACTACTTATTTATTGTATTTATTTATTTTTTCAGATACTTCTCCAAATGGTACAAAAACGTACATGCTATTCTGAATACATAAATATATATATATATATATATATATATATATATATATATATATATATATATATATATATATATATATATATATATATATATATATATATATATATATATACGTATATGTAAGGAGAACAATGAGAAAAATAATATAATTAACAATTAAACGCACATACCTACAGTGCCAAGACACTCTAAGACACTTGGTGCTTGACAGAGTTGAGACTTAGAGAAAAAATATCGATATGGTTGAAATGTTTGTTTTAAATATTTAGCGTGTTGTGGATGATAGCTCTCTGGCCATGATTAGTTCTATGTACTTGTTCTGAGAGAAGGCGTCTTTGTCTCAGAACTCTGACCGGAACATAAAATCTCAAGAGACACAACAGTTTAACGCAATCAATAGTCCCATTAATTAGCTTATGGAGAAAGGATAAATAGAAGTTCCGGCGCCTGATTTCAAGAGATCTAAGAACACAAAGCAAAAGTAAATCAACGTAAAAAAATCGGCTCTTGTAGAGATTAGGTATTTTTAATATTCTCACTTTTTTGGATTCACTGTAGAAATAAACACATTGCAGCAAAAAAATTTGCGGATGAACCACTTTTTTGCCAAAAAGCACAACAAATAGTTGTAACTTTGTAAGGCACTATATAGTTATAAACGTCCACTTTCACCTTAATTATGTTAAAATTGTATGCAAAATAACAGAAATAAAAGTGTATCAACAAAATATCTTAATGTTATTCAACTAAAAAATTCTTAAACATACATTTGACATTTCCTCGTATTCAAGAAGCAATGTTGTCAAATTTAATTTTATTTTATCAGCGAAGAATTCATTGCTGTTTATTAGGGTTGTTCATATTTTGTTGTATAGTTGAAACGTTGTCATCAGGAGCGCAAGGTGAAACAGTAAAGAGTTAGCACCAGGTTAGACTCCATTAAAGCCATAACATAAAAACCCGCACAATACAAAAGCTGCCAGCGGAGCCGTTGATACAGTCGGTAAATTGGTACCGGGTTAGGAACATTGTCATAGAAGCCATAACATAAAAAACGGTAACAATTTAATCACTGAGACCGTAGAGTTAAGTTTAAAATATTTACATTATAAATAAAGAACTGTAAGGCAATTTGGCAACACTGTAAGGATCCTTTTATTTCTAATACAATATTAACGAGTTTTTGCACTGCAATGTTTTGAAAATTGTACGAAATTTGGTCAATTTTTATTTTTTTTTGGATCAAAAGTGTTTCATTCGCAAATTTTATTTTTTTAATATGTACTATAAGACATAGGCTTTCGTCTAAAATTTGAAAATATCGTAAAATCCGAAATACTTACTTTCAACAAGACCCAAAAATCTTCTTCTTCGAATGACTTGACGAAATTTTACACAGAAATTTAATGTGATACAGAGATAAACTGGTACGAATTCAATATGACGGAACAAAATGGCGATGGGTCACTGTAAAAACTACTTATTCAATACAAATTACACCCAAAAATCAAGGGTGGCATAGGTAGAAGCTTGTAAAGTTTTGGTAGGAATTCAAAATGGCGCCCAGTAAAAAATATGTGATATTAAATGATTATTTACCGAACAAAAGTGGGTCCTATTCCTAATAAAGGGAAAGATTTCTAACAAGGGAAATTCCGGGTAAAAGAAATTTACCAATTTTTTGAAGTTGATTTCATTTTTTATAATTTTTTTTTGAAAAAGTTAAATTTAACAAATAGCCAATGGATACACTGCATATCACGTAGCATAATTGTTTAATAACATGTCTTATTATCAGTATACAGTGGTAACTTCTATACTTTTTCTTCCTGACAGAATGGTGAACCCATTATTGAACCTATATATTATTTAATGTAATATCGAGAAACTAGATCAAAATAGTGTCATTCCGCCATTTTGATCCTGAATATTCCCTGAAAATGTCATCCAAATTGGTCAAATCATCGCAAAGTAATCGATGTACATATATAAAAAGATACATGGGATCGAAATGATATAGTTAATTGTTTCCTACAATTTAAATTAAATAAAATTTATGCCTGCAAAAAAATATTCAATTATTATAAACAGGAAGTGATTAACATAACCTAATCAATGGTACTATTAAGTAGTAATTTTGGTTTAATATTAAGGACCTAAAACTTTTCTTTCTACGTTATTATTATTTTTGTCTTTTAAATAAATAAATAAATTCGAAAATAAAATATGTCATGCCTATGGTTTCAAACCGGAGATAGCTATAAACATAGTAATCACAACATTTTAACTTTTGCACGTCTCTCGAGATGAAATGACTAAGAATGTAATTAATACTCAAAGGTAATCAAGATAATGTTTATTGGCCTAATAATTTTTACGAATATTTCTTATCGTTTCAATAATATCCATAGTATAAACTTACTATTATTTACAAATCTCTTTCAATAATAGTAATAATAATAGTAAAAGTACTACTACCATTTCTGTGATAAAGTATATAAAAAAAAATAAAAAAAAGTAAAACTATCCTTGATTTCATTAGAAACCTTATATAACAATTAATTGATAAAACAAGTTATTCCATTAAAAATTAACTCTTACAGTGGCGTAACCAGGGAGGGGGTGGCTATTGAGGGCACGTATGCATTTACATAATTATATCTACAAAAGCAATCTTTTTTTTTAATAAATCCACTAAAATGATTAAGTAACAATTTCACAGTAACACTGCCTTTTATTTTAATGTCGGTTTTTAACCATTGTAATAGAAATTCAGATATTTCCACAGAAAGAGTGGGCTATCAATAAAATGAAAAATGCAGGAGGTAAAGTACGTCCCAAAAATTTAAAATCCTGACTTACAATGGTAAACATTGTATTTACAGTTTAAAAGCTAATTGAAAGTACCTAGTTACTTTATTACAGATTATTGGAGGTCTATTAGAGCATAAATTTGCTAACAATTATTACAAAAATGCAAAGAATTTGCTTTGCATACTACCGTTGAAAAGAGGGGATGGAGTGATTTCGTGTTAAAAAAAAACTTGTTTTAATCTGTGAAATTTATTTCGTGATAATAGGTAAACAATAATTCTTACTATTCTATTCCAAAATACGAATTTAATATGTAATTGGTGATTTATTACGACTAAACCTTGTTTTTAAAACGTCTTTTACGTTTTTGGAATTAGCAGTGGTACAGGGTGGTCCACTTAAGATGCTCCTATACTTTATCTCAATAAATATGACACAGAGAAAAAAAAGTTAAATACAAAAAGTTTTTGATCCTAAGTATATTTTTTATTTATAATATTTTTATGTATACAGGGTGTTCCATTGTGCCAGGACAGTAACCAACTTTTTTCTTTTTAATGAAATGGTATGAATATTCTTAGAGATTCTAATTTTACGCTTGATTTTGAGTATTTTTTGTCATCATAGCATACGAAATTTTGAGTAGTTTTTGAGAAAAATTAACTTTTCTATTTTTTTTCGGAAAAGCAGGTTTTTGGAAAAATGTGATTTTTTTCACACTTGAAGACCAAAATTGTGAATTTTGGTTATGGATCCATGACAGTGGTTAATGTTTAATACACTGACCTATCACGAGCGAAAATCCATTATACAGCGTGGTCACAAATGACCATAAAAAAAATGTTTTTGTAACGAAAAAACTTAATTTTTTTAAATGTAACACCCTGTATTTAGCACTTTTATTGTGTTTAGGATTTAATTCTGCATCATTCCGTATATATAGTTTATATTCCAAAAATTAGTAGTTTAGAAGTTATGACCAATTTTCTATAATAATTCAGGTATTTTTGTTAAAAATCTAACTAAACCTAAATAATATCCTATTCTAAGTTTTATTTTAACATTATTATCAAATCTAACATTAAATCAACAAGCAATGTAAGAAAGAAAGTAACTAATTACTAATTATAAAACATTTTCGACATAACCCCCGTCTTTTGCAATACAAATAGTATAACATTACGGTTACGGTTTTAATTTTCGCAATAATAGCATTTCTAAACGCGTCTTAATTTTACAAGATATCCATGGAAAAACAAAACTAGTAAAATTGTTGTCTGGACACCAATAAATTGCCTCTAACTCTTTTTAAAGGAAAAATGGCTTTATACAATGTCCAAGAGCGTTTAAATCTTCATGAATGTTACATAAGAAATAATAAGAGTCCAGCATTAGCCCTGCGGGAGTATCGGTTGTTCGTGATCTTGAACGTGGAGTGGTAATCAATAAACAAAAACAGCGCTCAAAAATAGTCCTAACAGAAGAAAGGCAATTAGAAATTCTCCTGTATTTTGAAGAAAACAACGAAAATTCGCAAAGAGATGCATCCCGAGATCTACCGGGAATTAGTAAGACTAGTGTTCAAAGGACTTTAACTGATAATAACTACCATCCGTTCAAATTTTTACCAGTTCAGGAATTATCCCAACTGGACTTTCAAACAAGCCTTTTTTATTGTTCTCTCATGATGGACCACCGTTTTGAAACTGACATTTTTAAAAATATTTTATTTACCTATGAGGCAATTTTCAATACGGCCGGCATGTTCAGCCGAAAAAATACTCATTACTGGTGTAACTCAAATGAACATCGTATAAAAAAATGAAAAAAAAACAGGGTCGGAGAAGTGTTTATGTGTGGTGTGGTATTATCCGTGATCGAATAATAGGTCCAGTATTCTATGACTTTGTTCTGAATGGTGAGAAGTATTTAAATTTGTTGGAGAAATATTTCCGTTAATTGACAATCTACCGAACGATATTAAAGAAGGGCTTGTTTATCAACAAGATAGTGCTCCATATCACACTGTAGTGCCTGTTAGAAATTGTTTGAATCAACGGTTTCCATTTTGGATTGGTCGGTACGGGACCATAGATTGGCCAGCGAGGAGCCCCGACTTAACAATCCTTGATTTTTTTATAGGGCAACCTAAAAAAAGAGGTGTAAAAAATAGGTGTAATACTGTTCAAGATTTAAAAAGGAGAATTAGGCAAGAGGTAGAAAGACTTAATGCAACAGACGCGGTTAGAAATGCTATTTCGAGAATTGAAACCGTGTATACTACTTGTATTGCCAAAGACGGCGGTTATGTCGAAAATGTTTTGTAGTAATTAGTTAGTTTCTTTCTTGCATTACTTGTTGATTTAATGTTAAATTTAATTATAATGTTAAATAAAAACCTAGAATAGGATATTATTTAAGTTTAGTTAGATTTTTAACAAAAATACCCGAATTATTATAGAAAATTGCTCGTAACTTCTAAACTACTAATTTTTGGAATATACACTATATATATATATGTATATATATATATATATATATATATATATATATATATATATATATATATATATATATATATATATATATATATATATATATATATATATATATATATATATATATATATATATATATATATATATATATATATGATATATATATGCAGAATTAAATCCTAAACACAATAAAAGTGCTAAATACAGGGTGTTCCATTTAAAAAATTAAGTTTTTTTAGTTACAAAAACATCTTTTTTGGTGGTCATTTGTGACCACCCTGTATAATGGATTTTCGCTCTTGATAGGTCAGAGTATTAAATATTAACTACTCCCACGGATCCATAACCAAAATTCACAATTTTAGTCTTCAGGTGTGAGAAAATCACATTTTTCCAAAAACCTGTTCTTCCGAAAAAAATTAGAAAAGTTAATTTTTCTCAAAAACTACTCAAAATTTCGTATGCTATGATGACAAAAAATACTCAAAATCAAGCGTAGAATTAGAATTTCTAAAAATATTCATACCATTTTATTAAAAAGAAAAAAGTTGGTTACTGTCCTGGCACAATGGAACGCCCTGTATACATAAAAATATTATAAATAAAAATATATTTAGGGTCAAATGCTTTTTGTATTTAACTTTTTTTTCTCAGTGTCTTATTTATTGAGATAAAATATAGGAGCATCTTAAGTGGACCACCCTGTACATACTACGGCAGAAAGATTGAAATCTTCTAAATATTTTTCGGAAACCATCAGTGCGCTACTACTTAACGATCGACATGGGAACAGTAGGGTGTAAAGAAAGTATGTCCTGGAACTTGTCGCGAAATTTCGGGAAACTGTATCGGAAGCCAATAGAAAACGCAATATTGAAAATCCCTTAAGAAACGAAGAACATTCGATACATTGAGACTAGCTTGATATTTCAACAGGTGCCCAGCATATTATGCATTATGTTCGATAATCTGTGAATAGCCCCCGTGATCGCCAGATTTATGACCTCTAGATTTTTTTCTAAAGGGTCACTTAGAAAGCAAATTTATGCGACTCAACTAACTTGAGAAGATTTGTAGCAAAAAATTCTTGTTCATTCATTTTGCAATTTAATAATATTTAATTAAGAAGTTTCAAAGAAACCTAAACATTTTCAAAATTAAATGAAGCTACCTCATTTTCAGTGTTACATTTAATATCCTTACGTAACGTAATCGAAAGGGATAAAAATGCATATATTTACGCTACTTGCTGGCAAATTATGCTTTAATAGACCTCCAATATTTGTAATAAAGTAACTACTTTCATTTAAACTGTAAATGCATACATCTTACTACTGACTTAAAGTACATCATACTTGGCACCATTGTAAAGGGATTTCCAACAACATTTTAGGTATGGTGGCATTCCCTGCTAGGAGGCTGTAGGTATGAAGGTGATCTTGTGTAATAATTTCCCGAAAGTATATATAGCCCTTAGTGTTTGTTTTTTTTTGGTATATATATATAAAGACTTCAGTTAGTAACCATACTTTTAATAGTTGCTTACCTTGATTTAAACACTAAAAAATATTAAAAATTTAATTAAAATTACACGCTTATAGGTTTACCCAAAAACGAAAGAATCGGACTCCAAAACACACTCAAGCCGACTAAGAAAATTTATTAACTGACAATTTCCATAAATATTATCAATGTGGCTAAAACTTGTGACGTATTGGTAAATACGAAAATGCACTTTGAAGAATTTGCTTGAATCGGCTGACAAGGTGGGATGTAAAAAGAATTTATAATTAGTTTATTAGCACAGGTTTAATATATAAAATTATACAGAACTGTATATTAATAACACCCACAACTAGTTATGAAGAAACAAACAAACAACCTCGGCCCTATTCCTACATTATCAGGAAACCGGCCACAAAATAAATTTCGATGGGTGTAGGGAGATTGCCAATATAGAGCATTATAAGACCAGAATAATCCAAGAAGCCATAAAAATGGAAAAACAAGGCGATTTAAATAAAAGGGACGAATCATTAAAACTACCAACAGTATAGAAGACAATAATCGACAAATTACAAAAAATCAAGCGGAATTAGCGCAACAACAGCAACATCCGGAGAATATAAATAATGAGTAACAGCCACTCAGATATAACCTTCGGCTCCGGGTGGTGGTAACACTTCAGTCTCTATTCGGACGCGAACAGGAAAGCTTCAAAAATGCCAAATGTGATTTTGACGAAACGTCATCAAAACTGTTCTTTTTAGAACGACAGTAGTGAACGGATGTACACCGGGAATGAAATCAAATCGTATTTTTTCATCCTTGAAGGACTAAGAATCAACATATATATACATATACATATGTATAAGATGAGGGTAGCCTTGACTGACTAGTAAAGCAAAACAAATTAATTTTATTGAGGTATCGGTCCTAAGATTAAAGAAAAACACTTCGTGCTCTTTCTGAACACACAACCCAACGAGGGCATTTATTTAATTATAATGAAACACAAATATTATGTAAGCAGGCTAGTTATAACAAAATACTGTTTCTAGAGATGGTAGAAATATATTTAAAACATAATTATTTGAATAAAAAAAAACGACATAGGCGATCTTAGTTCTATTTATGCAAATGTTCTCAATTTTAATAATAATAACAATAGTAATAGTTATTTAGATATCTTAAACGTGTCCTAATAGGTTTCGCTTTGTAAGTTACTAAATCCATATGCCAGTCTACATTCAGTCTCCACAACCCAATCTAGCTTTGAATGAAGTTTAATATGTTTATATCACATATATTTTGATTACACCGGCCAACACACATTTTGGTGCCTGCGATTTTTTGACTGTTCCTGGGTAATTTTTGGATGCAGAATGTAAAACAGTTCTCAGATTTTGTCTATCAGATCTAGTTTAAAAAAAAATTGTGTACATATTTTACATTATAACTGTATATTGTATAATATTACTATTGCCACTTAAAAAAACAAAGACACATGGATTTAAATATTTATTGCAAAAACTTAATTAACATAATTACATTAATCACTAATCACATAAAAATTGTCTTTTATACGACTTTCTAGAATGGAGTTTCCTAAGGCAGTCTCGCTGAAGGCTCCAGCAGTAGTCCTCCATCATGTGGCTATCCCATCGTCCTTGATAACGATCTTCCATAGTTTTAATATCCTGATGAAATCTTTTCCCCTGTCTTTCACTACAATCACCCAAGTTTTCTGGAAAACGATCTAGGTGGCTGTGGATGTAGTGAACTTTTATACTCATGTTACAGCCGAGAATATTAAAATTTGAAAGCATAGTTTGCACTAATTCTCTACTTTATGATTTCCAAGAAAATTTTGTATTACTTGAGCAAATGAACACCAAGCGTTAGATTCAGTCTCGTTCGTTGATGTGGTGAACTGTGGATCTTTAACAAGTTGCCTTATTTGAGGACCATCAAATATACCAGCTTTTAGTTTTTCCGTGCTAATGCCAGGAAATTTACGTGACAAATACCCAAAACAACTTTCAATCTCGATTTAAAGCCTTCACAAATCGCTTCATTAGGCCTAGCTTGATATGCAAGGGCGGAAGTAAGATTTTTTTTCTTGAAACCAAAGGTTCGTTGATCACGTTTTGTTTTCCTTGAATCATGACATCTCTTCAAAGCCATTTTTTGTTAACCCAGTGCTCATTTTTAGCTCTGCTGTCCCAAAGGCACAAAAAACAAGGATATTTTGTATAACCACTCTGCTGTCCAACGAGGAAGTTAACCATTTTTAAATCAACTCAAATTGCCCACTGATGTTCTTCGTATTTAATTTTACTCAAAACTAATGCAATTGTTTTATATTCTTCCTTCATGGTAGTAGAATGACCAATAGGAATTTTTACCGTTATGTAAAAGAACACATTTTAAACTACGTTTTGAACTGTCAATAAAAAGGCGTCAATCATGTGGAGTGTATTCAGGCAAAACCATTTTTTCTAAGAGCCCTTTTATATTGTTACAGAATACCAAGTCATTTTCCTGAGCGAAAAAAGGCAGCAGATCCTTATCTCTTTTACGATAAAATGTAATATTAGTACCTGGACAAAGTAGATTTTTTTCTTTTAATCTGGATGTAAGTAATTCAGCGGATCCCTTTGAGAGATTCAGGTCTCTTATGAGATCGTTTAGTTCTTCTTGATTGAAACACTGCGGAGTTGCTAAATCTGCTTCAAATTCGCTGTCGTTTTCTGATTGAATTATTTGAACTTCGTCAGACGTTGATGTTTCTGTATCATCTTCTGTCAGTTCGGGTAGACTGCTGAATGATGGAACGGGTATTTCTTCCGATTGCGCTATAGGCCTTCTTGCAGAATCTAGATCAGGATATGTCCATTTGTGTCTATTGTTCCTACTTATGCCTTTAATATTAATGAGAAAAAATAGCAGTCGTCCTGATGGTTTCGCGGTTCTCTCCAAATCATTGGTACACCAAACTTTAGGCACTTCCCCTTTCCAGTTGTCCACAGTCGCAAATGTTCAACACATGTTTTATATATAAAATCTCCTAAATGAACGCCAAAATAGGCAAGGTAAGCTCTTTCACAAAGTCATAAATCATTTTTCTGCTCTTTTTCAAAGTGTATTCACCACACACATAACATCGAGATGATTTACACAGGTATGTCTGCTTGTGGATGCCATTGTTTCAGTTTAGTGTCTTGATATTACAAAACGACCAAAATTTACACAAAATGATAGCACAACTTTACTTGGGAAAACTCAGTAACATACTAAATCGAGTACAGCCAAGCAGGTATAGAAGGATCGGGTCATAGGCAATTACAGGTATAAAAGTAATTAAGAGCAGTGTATTGAGTAGTTCCTAGTATAGGAACATTGGGTCAGGGACAATTCCAGGTACCTATTTGGTTAATTAGATTCTGGGAAATTTCTATTTTGACTATTAAATACATATTTATCTCTTTATTTGTTGTCCTTTATCAGAAAAAAATATCAATTAACCTATAATCTGTATCTCAAAAACTAGAGCTGACAGAAAAAATCTGGTGGCATTTTTGGAATCAGCACTTTAAAAACATCTAAAATCAGATGTTAGATTTCCGGCACCAAATTTTTGTTTTCATTTTGTTACCCTGTGTTATCATTGATCATTGATTTATTAAGTTTCGATTAGGCTAAAAAACATAGGTAAAAAAACAAAAATCTATTTGCCTCGGTTCCAATACATAAATATATAGCATCGAAAACAAGAATTTCAGCCAGTATATTAAAGTAAGTTAAAGCGTATAATGTGTTTGTTTTTCACAAGAATGAAACTGTTTGATGAGCCTTGCCGGGGCAGATGTCACGGTAGCAGAATGGCCCCTTGGTCCTGACACAAACATAGGGTAATGTTTTGGTCATTTCTTGACACAATGATGAAGGAGTAAATTTCCTTATCTTTAGTTCTTTCGTATAACTTTTTACGACCGAGAACCGCACAGAAATTGATTATATGTTTTCCGGTTAAGTCTGAAGCAACGGGAACTTGACTATTATGTTAAAAAGAGCCTAATCAAAAATATTGTTCTCCAAAATTCTAAGCGATCGACTAAAAGACAAGGAAATGGGAACCTGAAATATTCAGAAACATTATTACATTTTCACTACATTTTGTTAATATTAGGTAGCTCTCAGAGAAATGAACTATTACACAATTTAAAAAAAAAAGGTTTATTGGTTAATGGGATTTAATGCACTTATTAATCCATAAAACTTTTTATTTTTAATTGTGCAATATTTAGGTTGAATCTTTGTGTGACACCTGACTTAAAAAATAATTATGTCCACCAAGTATTGTCGTTCAGTTTAAATTCGAGCAAAGCACTTGACAAATTAGCAATTCGTTAACGCTAATGGAAGTAAACAGCGGAGTAATTACAAAGTGTGTGATTTTTATTTGCGTCAATCACGAGGTTCGCATTTTTACAGTCATGCAGGATGATCATTTCAGTCATGTTTATTACTATGGAATGTCATTTGCTTTCATTTTACTCCTGTTTGTTTAATTTGTTAACGTAGACAACAGAAATATGCTTATTGCTGAATACATACCTACACCCACTTACATAAAACGTGACCCCGCTTGATTTTCACCTCATTTCTTTCTAGATTTGTATAATTTTTGGATCAATATTTCCCTAGTAAAGAAAAGTATCGTAATCGTGAAAAAATCACCCTTCGAAACAAGTTTTCCAGTGGCGGCTCGAGGGTAAAAAAGTAAGGGAAGTGCAAATGAAGCAAGAAAATATCGCAATAATTTTTTTTCCAGAATTTTTTTATATGTGAAGGAGGTAGAATATTTTTTTACGACTTACATAAATTTTGTATACTAAATCAATTCTCCTATCCTTCATAGCAGCAAATTCATTTATAACATCCCCATAAAATGGATGAGTTGCCCTAATCTTTTCCAGAAATTCCTTTTGAATTGAAATATTGCCAAGAGAAGTAAGTCTTTCTTGAGATATTGTATTTCTTAAATAAGTTTTTAAACATTTGAAGCAAGAAACACTTCTTTTCACTGAAGCACTTGACGACGATATTCGGTCAAAATAAGGGAAAACAATTTATATGCTTCGGTAAAAATATATTTATTTTTTTCACTTGCTCATGCAGCGATATATTCCAATTACTCTCATTGGCAAAAATAAGACCAAGCTCATTTTTAAGTCATTGACTTTTTGAAAATATTTCCCCATATAACTGTAACAAATTTTCAAACGGGCCAGTCGGAAAATTTAAACTATATTCGGAAAATTTAGCAGAACCTGCCAAACATGAGAATGTAAGTTTTCCAAAGTCTTGAAATCTTAGTGTCACTTCCATTAAAATATGGTCCAATATTTCATAAAAAAGGGTTCAGCACTTAGCTCTAATTTCATCAGGTGAAAGCTTAGTAAACTCACGTTTGTAATGATTTATTTCTGTAATAGAATTTGCTTTATCAAACATGTTCATTTCTTTTTTTACAGAGCGCCTCACGACAGCGTTTTATATTGGATATGCAAAAATGAATGTCATGCGATTTTTTTTGAAGAACGTCAAATAGTATGTCCGTGATTAAGAAAATGTCACTAAACACTAATGCCAGAAACGTGAATTCAAAATCGTTCATCAGATTTGTCACAGTTTGTAATAAATTCAAAGACGTCTTTTAGTTTATTCCAGTCTTGAACAATCACATTTACTAACTTCGAAAATGATTCGACGTCATCGGGTACGCGTTGTCATGGCGACATAGTAGGAAAATCGTAAACTAAACATAGCACCTCCAGCAAAGTCAAAGCGGTTTACGCCGCTGTTATAGTTGTTATAATAAAGTTCGATTGAAAGTTTTAAAAAAGACATACCGAAAACGGTCAAGTAAAATATTTATTCGAGATGTACAGTTTATTTTTTAACAATTAGGTGAATAAATGAATGTAAAAACTAAAATGTTAAGAGATATATAATAAATATAGTTAGATGTTTATTTTTCCTGGTGAAGTAGCACGTCATTCAAATAGCCGCCACTGAAGTTTTCTTAATTCTGTCGGTCTTTCGCGGCATACCTAAAAAACTACTTAACCAATTGACTTCAAATTCATATAGGGATAACCTGGTAATGTTTTGGTAAAAATATAATTTGGTGGAACACAATGGCGGCCTAGGAAAATGCTATTATTATTACCAAAGAAATAATTATTTAGTTTACCTCAAACTTTGCACAAAAAATCAAATATTACACAGAAATGAACTAGTAACATTTCGGTACGAATCTAAGACAGCAAAACAAAATGACGGCTTAATAAAATGTTTTCTTAATTTAACTTCAAATTCTGCGAAAAAAATTAAAATCATGTGATATAGGGATACACCTACGAATTCAACATGACGGAAAAAATGCTTCAAATTAAATGTGGAATAGGTATATAACTGCGGAACTAAAGATTCATAACCAGTTGCGGGCAAATGAAATGTATTGAGTTTTACTTCCCTCGTAAAAAGAAAGTATTGTATTCGTAAAAAAAAATCGCCCCCCGAGATTTTTTCAGATCTCTATACGTTTCAGGGTTCCTAGATGCCGAAATAGTTATTTATACTATAAGGGATGTAGAGTTTGCGCCCGAGCGATAGCGAGGGTTGGCAAAAAAGTTCGAGACTGGTTAATGTGCTTATATCCCATATAGTATATAACATTTTTCCCCCTCCCTGTATTATATGTTTACAAGAAAATGCTAAATATATTTTTTGATTTTCATTATCATTACATTCGATAGCATTCTCATTAAATTATAAAAGCAGCCGTGATCCGTTGCCAGAGCAACGTAAGCAGTTTTTATTTTATCAACAACGTCAAGTTGACAGTTGAAACCTTGTTTTTGGCGTATTTCCACAAAAAAGGTGCTATATTGAAGTCCCCATCAAACTTATGGCGTGAGTATTCGTTGTTGAAGTCCACCCTTTTTATAGAGAAAAATATAGCTATTTCTAAGTATCCAAAACTTCGAGCATTTTTGAAAAGAAAAAATGATGGTTATAGACCCAAAAAATCGAATGTGTTTAACAGGGAAGATGTGAATAAGTTCATACTTGAAGCCCCCGATGATATATACTTATTGATGAAGGTCGTAATGGTAATGGGAGTTGCTGGAGCGTGCCGTTCTAAGGAACTCTGTGAAATGAAAATGGACAATGTTAAAATAAGTCAAGACGTCATAATTGTGACCTTTCCTGACTCCAAAAATGGAATGTCACGTACATTTACAGTGACAAAAAGTGACGACACTCAGGTTTGTCATTTCAAAATAATTCAAAAGTACATTGATACAAGAACCCCCACGACGACTATTGATTCGCGCTTCTTCTTTCGAAAGTGCTTAAACCAGCCTGTCGGGAAAAATACGTTTTCGTCAATTCCAAGTAAAATTGCGTAATTACTAACTCTCTTAAAAGAGAAAAAAAAAACGTTTAAAAGAACGTCGGCAACTTTATTAGCAAATACTCTGGAGTTGATGTTTTAGCTATAAAGCGACATGGTGGATGGAAATCCGCTACTATTGTGGAAAGTTACGTAGCTGAGAACCTCAATAATAAAAAGGAAGTAGGGAATAAAATTTTATACTGTAAGACCCAGCCAGAAGTCTCTTGCAGTGCTTCAACAGTGACAGAAATATTGGTTAGAAATGAAGGATCTGTGGAGTCAGAAAATGTAATACACATCGGGAAGAAACGAGAAAACGTGTTTCCAATTTTTGTTAATAATGTAAATAATTGTCATAATTGTACCATTAATATTCATTTCAATTAATATCACCGGATTTTTGTAATATGTTAATGAAATCAAACATTAAAGCTACTTATAATAATTTTATATTATTATTTCGCTAGGGATGTAAGTTAACTTACATCCTGTCGTTAAGGGCAGCCAATACCTTGTTGAGTAACTTTCACTTACGTCTGTTAAAGCAGTGTCAAAATAGGTTGCTTACAATACAGGGAGGGGGAAAAACATGTTTTCTCAATTCCATCGGTCTGCCTATCTGTATGTCTTCGCGACATAGCTAAAAAACTATTTATTCGATTGACTTTAAATGTTGGTCAAAAATTAAGGGTCATATGGGGATCACCTGGTAACATTTTGGTAAAAATCACATACGGTGAAACAAAATGGCGCCATAGTGAAATGATAAAAAATTATTACTAAAAAACTACTTATCCAATTTATCTCAAATTTTGCACAAAAATCAAGTATTATGTAGGAATCAACTGGTAAAATTTTGGTACGAATACAAGATGGCGAACTAATGGTGGCTTAGTAAAATATTTAAAAATTCAGCCTGAAAAACTGTGTCAAATTGTGTAACGATAATAATTGTGGTATACAGATGAACTAGTAAAACTGTTGTAATAATTCAAGATGACGGAACAAAGTGGCGGCTAAATACAATATTTGTAATTGTGAAATTATTATCCTCTCAGGTTTTACATATTTTCACATTTTAGCGTCCCTAGATGCAAAAAAATATGTTTTATCAATTCCGTCGATCCGTCTGTTGGAAGTGTGAAGAACAAGCCAATAGTAAGAGCGTTGTAACAGTAGTTCTTTGCGTTAAGTAAAGTTAGTTCACGCCTGTAAATCTAGTGTCACATCTGTTAACCGACTTACGCGACAGTACAAAAATGTCTAAAGTAGAGAACTAAATGGCTGACGTTTCATTTATTTGGCGAGACCCAACAAATCATTTTGGAGGTCTGTTACTTTTGTATGACAAAAGTGTCTGGTTATTCGAGAAAGAGTAAACATAATATTAAATATCCGGATATTTCCTCAGCAATAAGACCGGTTCTTCATGGAGAAGGACGGTTCTTATTTTCCTAAAAGTGAAGGAAAATACCATAATTGATAGAACAAGCTGAATTAAAGGATCTAGTTCCGGACCCCCTACTGAACTATTAGGTTAGGTTCGGTCACATCAATAGAATTTACTAGCCACTGGAATCAAAGTTTCTAACTTTTCAATTTCCCCATATTTCACTATTTTTTTTTTGCGAAAAGGGTAGCGAGGTGCGAAAATTGTTTATGGGACTCCAGATTTCCCCTGAGGGAGGTTTATACAGGGCGAGCCATTTACAAATAAAATTGTTATGTTATTTTCATATATTTTCTTATGGTTTTACGTTTGTCCCTGTAGCATATGAACGGTTGATCCTAGACAAATCAAGAAAACACGCAAAGAAACATCTTTATTTCTTCTACATTCATGCTGGTGTAAAAATCAGCTCAATCAGTGTAAGGTGTAGAGAAATTTTTGAATTGTAGCTTGCAGGAATTCCGGTTACCATTCTTTATCTTCATATCGGTACCTCCTGAGATAAAAATGACAAAATATATTAAAAATTCCATCTCTTTTTTACAAGACATACATTTACATTTTTTTTTAGCCGAAGTCGAAAAATTGGGTAAAATCTAGTTTCAAGTAAAAATGCATTATTATTCCATTTGCCATTGAATTTACCACTTTTTCAAGTTGGCCTAGTTCTACGAGCTGTGTAGCTTTGATTGACATGTCATAACTAGTTTGATAGGGAGGCGGTTTGGAAATATCTGTCTATCTTGAATGCTGTGAGCAGCAGTGTAAATGGATATACATCCCTAAAAGTATAGAAATATCAAGAATCCAGTCCAAATAAATTTATAGCAAGTATTTTATATGTGAAATGAATGGATGGTGTGGAGATTTAAAGGTATGAATATTTATGTTTTAATTATTAAGTGATTTCTCCCTTTTAGTAAATAATAAGCAATGTTTACTTCTTCCAGTATGTTTAGTAACGGCTGGTAAAGCAGTAGTAGCAATAGTTACCTTTGCGCTGACTTTAGTATGTTTTATGGTTTCGTGGTATATATTTATATACGGGGTGTTAAAGCAATCCGGTTCAGAGGGGTGGCATCTTCCAGTAACCTGGGGATTGAACAGCAGCTTTAATTTAATTTTTGACATTAAAGATTGGGAATATAAAGACGCCGCTTTTTGTAATTTTGATATATTAATAGGAATTATAAGTTGTTGCCAGCTATTATCCCAATACTGACTGATAATCATCATCGATCACCATTAAACAGTTAAACTAATTCATTTTAAATTTGCACCAAAAATAGTCTGGGTCAAGGTTTTTGGAGATTTTGGGAATTATGGACGTAGATCTTCGATATTTTTATGAGGTATAATAATGTAAAAAGCTCATATTTTCAAACGATTCAGTCAAATTGAAAACAGATATAGCTGAGGTAATTTTTATGATATGGTAAAACTGTGTAAGTCATTGACGTAGATATAGTTTTTTTCGTTTACGTATAATATTTCGAAAAACGGCGGGATACCTCAAATTTATTTTATTTTTTTATTTATATTTATTTATTTATTTATTTATTTATTTACATTACCCCACAAGGCAGTAGCCCCTAGTATTGGGCAGGATACACAGCAAATATTAAGTTATACAGATAAACAAATATATATCCAGCAATATAAATTATCAAATAGCTAACATATATAGTTAAATAACTAAAACTAAAATAACTTATCAAATATTGAACATACTATATAATTATAAATAACTAGAACTAACAGATTTAATATTTTTATCATTACAATGGAAAATATCCAAATAATCCTTCAAGCGATTGTGAATAGAATACATATTGTGCAGTGGGGAGAATTTTAAAACGTTCGTTCTAGATTTTGGAAGGTAGAATAATGGTGATGACCGAGTTGATCTAGCGGGCACGTGAAAAGTAACTTGAGATAGCAGATTAGGAGCAGACATTTTATTATTTATTAACTTGTACAGAAATATGAGCAGAAAATATTGTCTTCTTTTCTCAAGGGTGTCCCATTTAAATCTTAAAAGTAGACTTTGTCGGGAAATATAAAGGTGGGTAAGACCCATCAATTTTAAAACTCAGAAATTTTAAAAATTTATACTGCACGCTTTCTAATTTGTCAATATGCACTTGATAATTAGGGTGCCAAACAGAGGAGGCATACTCTAACCTACTACGAACCAGAGAATAAAAAAGTGAGCACAAGGTTTCAGATGACTTGAACTCCCGGCTAGATCGTATAAGAAATCCTAAAATCCGATAAGACTTGGCAACAATATCCTCGATGTGATGGATAAATGAAAACCTGCTATCAAATATGACTCCCAAGTCTTTAAAATTTTCAACTCGTTTCAGAGCAACACCGTCCATATGATACTCATACTGCATAGGAATTCTACTTCTACTGAATGTTAAAACATTACATTTATTGATGTTAAGGGACAGTTTGTTTTTTTCACACCATTGACCAAGTGTAAGAAGATCAAGACTCAAGTTCCGGCAATCATCAAGACAGTCAATTGTGCGGAATATTTTTAAATCATCAGCATAAAGCAAACAATTATTATTCATACCGTTAACGATGTCATTTATAAAAATGTTAAAAAATAAGGGACCCAGGACAGACCCCTGGGGAACACCCGACGTGGCAACAAAAGTATCTGAAATATGACACCGATACTGCACAAATTGAGACCGACTTAAAAGGTAGCTTTGCAAAAATTTAACCAAGTTTCCCGAAAAGCCAAAACTGGATAATTTAGTAAGTAGGATACCGTGATCAAGACGATCGAACGCTTTAGAAAAATCTGTAAAAATAACGTCAACCTGTGTATTACAATCCAGGCTCTCAGCAATGTATTGAGTAATAGTACAAAGATTTGTTACAGTCGATCTACCAGATACAAAACCATGTTGTTGATCAATTAGAAGAGGAGTAACGTAAAAAGATAACTGGGCGTGAATAACAAATTCAAAGACTTTGCTAAAATTGCATATTATAGCAACAGGTCGATAGTTTTCTATTTTACTCCTATCATCTTTTTTAAAGATTGGGCAGATTTTTGATACATCTGGAAAAGTGCAGTTTTGCACACATAAATTAAAAATAACTGCTAAAGGTTTGGCAAAAGCACTTGCGCAGTCTCGCACAATAAATGAAGGGATAAGATCAGGCCCAGTGGTAAATTTAACTTTTAGTTTCTTACATGCAGTTTCAGTGGCTTCAGGCGTTATGTTAAACAATGAAATTAAAACATGACTAATATTTGAATCATATGTGTGCGCATAATCAGTAGATGTTATAAAAGATTCCTTAAACATATTTGCAAATGAGTTAACAATGTCCATAGGGTTGTTCAGTTCGGAATTTAGGTAAGACATCGTAGAAGGCAGAGTACCGCATGACTTCCTAGAATTTATATAGGACCAGAATGACTGGGGATTACTCTTAAATTTTGTTTCTACATTAGCTAAGTAGGATTGGTAGGATATGTTAATGAGATATTTTACCGTCCGCCTGGTTAGTTTAAAAGCTTCATAATCATTTACTCGCTTGCACCGCTTATACGTACGCCACTGGGATTCCTTCTTTTTTAATAAAATCCGTATATCACTTGTAAACCAAGGAGGATATTTACTATGTTTAGCCTGCGTTATCGGAACTGTATCTCCGAAAATAATATCTAAGTGCTGATAAAATGCTGCGACCGCATGGTTAGCATTAGGTTCCTCGTTAAGGAACGACCAATCATGTTCGGACAGAAGCTGGTACATTCTCGGAAAATTGGCCTTTTTAAAATTATATGCTAAATTCTCTTTCAGTTTAAACTTATTTTGTTTGTGAATGTAAAACGGAAAAGAAATTAATAAAGCGGGGTGATGTAAGTCAATGGATATCACTGACTCATCAGATTCAGTTACACAACAGGATTTTAGGGTACAAAAAACTAAATCAAGAAGCCTTTTATTACAATTTTCTATCGTATTTAATTGCTTGAAATTAAAGAAGTTTTGGAATTTATTAACGGCTTGCATTTTTGAGCTACACACGATATCGCTTATATTCATATTTTTTCGGTATTCCGGAATATTAAAATCACCTAAAAATATAATATCTAAATCCATATTTAAAGCAGGTAAGGCAATAAGAATCCCAAATAACTCCTCATATGCTGCGAAAATAGGCGGAATATACATAACAATTACAATAATTTCGAAAAATCTCCGAGTGATGCGCAATCCCAAAATGTCTATACTAGGGAATGTATCTGAGACAAGATTTGTTTTAATAATTGTGGCCGTAAAATATTGTTTGACTGCAAAAAGTACACCTCCGCCTCTACTGACGTTGAGAAGAGAAGTTCTACGATTAGAACGGAAAATTGAATATTTATTAGAGAATAATTCACTGTCAAACACTTGTGGTGTCAACCATGTCTCCGTAAAAGCAATTAGATCAAAGTCAAAGCAATATGATGCATTAAATAAGTCGTGCGTTTTGGTATTGAGACCACGAACGTTCTGATAGTACAGCGTAAAGTTAACATTATTTCGGACAGATTGACAATTCACCGTTTGACTCTGAAGGTGCGAGTCGAAGTCGATTAATTGAACTAAATCGTCAGACTTCTGACTTGCGCAGACATTCGTCGAAGTGTACCGGTACGCTTCGTACGCGCATATGCGCTGTGATTTTTTCCTACTTATGTCATTTTTAAAAGTTTCGAGGGATTTTTCTATGTCTAGGAGCTTAATTTGTACCGTCTGCTCGATGGTTGCTTTAAGATCAGTCTCCTTATGTTTCACTACTAGGCAGGTCTTGCAAAACCAAAAGAAACCCGGGAGTGCGTGGATCTTTGCAGCATCAGGAGGTAGGCTGCTACAACTTAGGTGGTACTGGCCTTTACAAAAGCCATCGCAAACAAGCCCAGGTTTACGCTTCGAAACTTCAGATTGGCAAACAGAACAGCTCATATTTTAAGGAAAATTTACACGTTTGACGCCAAAAATTACATACAGTCCATATTAATAAAGTATATAGATTGTACTTATCTTAAAATTGCAGCATACAACGACAGCAAACCATCAAAAATACACAAGTGAAACGGAGGGCAAACAAACACGTGCACACAGCGCAACCGTACTCTATTATTTTTGAACATAAAATATTTTTTGTTATACAAGGTAGCTCTGAAATTATGAATCAGCCTCCTGAAAACAAAAAAATTTAAGAAATAATTATTATACAGTGAGGTCATTTAAGTGTGCAACATATGGGATTTTTTTTTATTAACTACACAATCAAAATAAAAATATTGCCAAAAGTTGGTGCATCCTCCATAATCATATAAAGTGTAATTAGAATGGTTGCAAGTCAAACAGCATACAGGGTAGGTCAAAAAATATTAAACTCATGCAAGAGTAAAGTACCCTTATTTCGAAAGATTCAGCAAAATATTATTAAGAAAAGTTGTTTAGTATTAAAAGTTATACTTGAATACCAAAACATAGACTCCTGAGAAAAAAAATTCTTTTTTGGAAAAAATCAAAAAAGTTTTTAAAAAATTGATTTTTTTGATAATTATAAACACTTTCATAGTTTAATCAAAATCAGATCATATTCGCATAAATCCGTTCAAATTTAAGTATATTTGTAAAATTAACTTGGATTTTTAATTTCTTAGGGAATCACAAACTTTAGGTTTGTTGCAACGATATTAAACACAACTTGAAAATTTCGTCAATATTCTTTTTAACAAGATGAAACATTTGTGTAGAAAATATGCTCATTAAAAAACTTTATTGACAAACCTGAAATCCTATACTAAGATAATCGCGGATACCCATGGAAAAAACAAATAAGGGTTAGAAGTAAAAATTATGACAGTTCGGTGGCGTTAATATTTCATTCTAGAAGAACAATTATATTATTACATATTAACTTTATTTGATTTAAAATACCTCCTCCAAGACAATTAACGCTAGTCGAGAAGGCAGAATTAGTTTTGATATGTGGGGATAACTATAAAACAGTGCGTGGTGAAGCAGCAGATATTTTCAATGATCGACATCCAGACAAACAAGTTCACTACTCAACTGTAAGTAGAATTTTAATAAACTTCAAACAGACAGGATCTTTAGACTATAAATCAATTAGCGGTACTTCAGTCAGTTGTTCAAAACCCTAGAAAACCGACTCAGGAAATTTTTGCTTATGCGGGTATTAAAAAAGCTCTGTTAAGACCATTCTCAAGAAAAACATGTTTCATGCTTATAGGTCAATGTTTATTTGCACGTTTCAAGAACGAGACTATGATCTACACTATGATTTCTGCATATGGATTCAAGGACAAATAAATAGCACTGTCTCTTCTCAAAATTATAGGTGGTGGTTGGACGCAAATCCAAATTTTGTTATTGACAATAGAAACCAGTATTACCAAAAAACAAACGTGTGGTGCGGTATTATCAACGAAAAAATATTGGGCCTGTTTTTTTTTCGCCGAAACCTAACTGGTGATACCTATTTACAGTTTCTGGAAAACGAAATATCGGATTTTTTGGACAATATAACTTTACAAGAACGGTATAAATTATGGTTTGTACATGATGGATGTCCCGCTCATTCTACTAGAAATGTTTCTGAATGGTTAAATGGAGAATTTGGTACTAAATGGTTAGGACGAAATAGCGATCCATGGTGGCCTCCTTGTTCCTCAGATCTTACACTATTAGATTTTTGTATGGGGATACTTAAAACAAAAAGTTTATAAGGATCGACCATATAATAATATTGAGGAATTTGAAAATTCGATTCGTTTCCATTGCAGAAATATTCCAGCAAATATCTTCCGATCTACTTTTAGTGATTTTTATAACCGGACAATTAGATGCATTGAACGAGAAGGTAGGCACACAGAATCATGCTGATTTGTTAATGGTTAAGTTATAATAAAAATTTTTGGTAAAACTAGTGGTATCACATTCAATTAGATCTCGGTGCGATGATTTTTTGTTAATATTAAGTCACTTTTAACCCTCATTTGTTTTTTCAAATATTTCCAGTTTGTCAATTATGTGTACAGTTCTTTAATAAATATTTGAAATGAAAATTTTTCACTTCAAATAAAAGTTTTTTAATGTGCATATTTTCTTCAGGATGTCGATCATTGAAAATATCTGCTTCTTCATCTTGTTAAAAAGAATATTGGCGAAATTTTCAAGTTGTGTTTAATATCGTTGCAATAAACTTGAAGTTTGCGTTATGCGAATTTGATCTGATTTTGATTAAATTATGAAAGGGTTTATGATAATTATCAAAAAAATCAATTTTTTTTGAAAAAATTTTTTTTTCTCAGGAGGGTATGTTTTGGTATCCAGGCATAACTTTTGATGCTAAACAACTTTTCTTAATAACATTTTGCTGAATCTTTCGAAATAAGGGTACTTTACTCTTGCATGATTTTAATATTTTTTGATCTACCCTGTATGCTGTTTGACTTGAAACCATTCTAAGTACACTTTATGTGATTATAGGGGATGCGCCAACTTTTGGCAATATTTTTATGGATGGTGTAGTTAATAAAAAAAATTCCCATATGTTGCATACTGAAATGACCACACTGTATACAAAAAAGTATCTTAAGCAGTATCTTTAATTTTGTTATAATATTATTTCTTTAAATATACAGGGTAGCCTTAAAGGACTACCTGAAAAACAAAACAGTAAAACATGTTTTATCTATTCCTACATTAAATATTTTTTATATCATACAGGATTATTCTTTACAATAGAAGACTCCCCAAACTTACAAATATTTTTTTATTTCCATAACGCTTAGATGTTTTCAAAAACGGTAAAACTTATTTTTATTGCATTCAAAGGCAAATTTATGTATATAGAGTCATTCTAAGGAGGTAAAACAGCTCCTCAAAAACAAAATTGAATTTTTTTCCACAAACTATCAATATTTATAAAAAATAATTAAAAACACAAATATTGTATTATTATATTTTTTGCATATTTATTTGGGATTTCCTTATTAGATGGGGACTTTAGAGATTAAACAAATTTATAAATCTAAGGACTGACAAAGACTAGTCTAATTTTGAAATGGCTTAAAATATTGATTCTGGATTTTCGATAATAGTTGACAGTTTGTTATGAAAGCTAACTTTTAGTCTAACGTTTAAACGTTGTTTTAAAATATATCTATATAGGATCTTGCGTACTACACAATATTTTAGATATACATGTTTTTAGACTAAGAATTGACAGCTGTGAACCTGTCAAAAGTGGCAACATTTTGCCCTTAACGACAGGATGTAAGTCACTTTACAATAATAACCTAAAATTATTATAAGTAGCTTTAATTTTTGATTTCATCAACATATTATAAAAATCCGGACAAAAATCCGGTGATATTAATCGAAATGAATATTAATGGTACAATTATTACAATTATTCACATTATTAACACAATTTGCAACACGTTTTCTCGTTTCTTCTCGATGTGTATTACATTTTCTGACTCCACAGATCCTTCATTTCTAACCAATGTTTCTGTCACTGTTGAAGCACTGCAAGAGACTTCTGGCTGGGTCTTATTGTATAAAATTATATTCGCTACTTCCTTTTTATTATTGAGGCTCTCAGCTAGGTAACGTTTGTACACATTTTCAAGTTCTCAAACTTTAGAAATTTTGCAATTTTACTTGGAATTAACGAAAACGTATTTTTTCCGACAGGCTGGTTTAAGCACTTTCCATTTTGATATCGCATAAAGAACCGCGGATGAATAGTCGTCATATGGGATCTTGTATCAATGTACTTTTGAATTATTTTGAAATGACAAACCTGAGTGTCGCCTCTTTTTGCACTGTAAATGTACGTGACATTCCATTTTTGGAGTCAGGAATGGTCACAATTATGACTTCTTAACTTATTTTTACATTGTCCATTTTCATTTCACAGAGTTCATTAGAACGGCACGATCCAGCAACTCCCATTACCAGTACGACCTTCATCAATAAGTATATATCATCGGGAGGCTTCAAGCATGAACTTATTCACATCTTCCCTGATAAACACATTCGATTTTTTGGGTCTATAACCATCATTTTTTCTTTTCAAAAATGCTCGAAGTTTTGAATACTTAGAAATATCTATATTTTTTATCTATAAAAAGGGTGGACTTCAACACTGAATACTCACACCATAAGCTTGATGGGGACTTCAATATAGCACTTTTTTCGTGGAAATACGCCAAAAACAAGGTTTCTGAGACTGCAGTAGCCGTCTTGCTTTGGCACCAATTCTTAAAGGATTTATATGCTGCTTCATACCTTTTTTTCGACTTTTCCGGTAGTAGAGATAAACCAGCAATATTCGCTGATTCTTCTATGTCTGAAACATCAATTTTATCCACACAGAATCAAACGATTCGACTTCTTCAAACTTTTCGCTATGAACTGTCAACTTGACGTTGTTGATAAAATAAAAACTGTTTATGTTGCTCTGGCAACGGATCACAGCTGCCTTCATAATTTAATGAGAATGCTATCGAATGTAATGCTAATGAAAATCCAAAAATATATCCATCGTCACCACTCCACCAGTCTCGAACTTTTTTGCCAGCCCTCGCTATCGCTCGGGCGCAAACTCGTCCTCGACTGGTAAATGTTACTTACATCCCTTATAGTATAAATAACTATTGTTTAAAAGAGAATCGCTTGAAGGCTCATGAAACCCTGTGTATATGTGGCAGTTTTTCTTACTTGCACATTTTTAACACGTATGTATCTCTGAAATAAAAGTTTGGAAAACAAACACCTCAAAAACAGTGTTACGTGAACTCAACGAAACTATTTTATAGCGGAGTAGGTTACAAAGCTAGCTCTCTTTTGTCGGCGTATCTTAGGCTTTGTGTACGTTGCGTCACAGCGTCAGCTGGGATGCATTTCATAGCCATCTATTCTTTTCCGGTCGCGAGAATTTCGTTTATGTGAGACACACACATTCCGCAAGTTTGCATATATTTACGTAGATGCTTCTCGAAGTGAATATTATGTTCATTTTCCATTCCTACAGCTTTCAGCTTGATATAATAAACCGGGCGAAAAAATTAAATAATACTATTATTATAATTTTCTTTTTATACACGAAGAGACGCATTTGTCACCGAGGAAATAATTTCCGGTATTAATTCATGCACGTGGAAGATTCGGTAAGAAAATTTCACTTCAGAATTTATTTTTAATTTTCATCACGATTTTCATGCAGTTTGATGGCAAATGACATATTGTTGTTCAGTTGTTGTTTAGTCGGCTGTGTATGATGAAAATTCAGGATGACAGACGCCTTGATGATTTATTTTTGGTTCTTATAAAAAACATTTTTTTTTAGGTTTAAAATTAAACATTTTCTAAAACTTTTCCTGAAATTTTAGTACAATAGAATATTTACTAAAATCCATGAAAGTATATTTTATTAAATAAAACTTGCCAATTTAATTAACTACCACCTACTTACGGTCATGTAGGAATTTTTGTTACCTAGGAAAAAACTAATTTCCGTAAACTTTACTAACGAGAAGTATATTTTATCAGATTCAGGACACTTTAAAGTTGAAATTTTGCCCTATTTAATATCACTAAACTTGACGGAACTGCATGAAATTTATCCTGAGAGTACATTATGTAGGTATTCTGTACAATATTTAAATTATCGTATTAATCTTAAATCAGAGATTGCCATGGCTACGACAAATGAATGTAATCGGAAATTAAGAATGACAGTGACACTTACACCGCGCAACGTATATTTTTTAAAATGGATAATTTAAGAGTTACACTTTATGTAAGTTTTGTAAGAAAATTAACGATATTAAAATAGATCACAAAACATTGGCCTAATAAAAGTAGGCGAACGGCGTATAATATCGATCAACGGGTAATATCGAACACGCGCAAAAACAAACATTAATTGAGCTGGCAATCCCGCAACACATGTCAAAACCTTGGGCTAACCGAAATGCATCACGCCACGTAGTTGCATCGTTATAGCAGAGCAGATTAGATGTCGGCGGCATATAATCGGAGAATAGGCAGTTTTTTATTAATCACGGGCCAGTTTCAAGAAGGTATGTATTCTATACGCATCAGTATTAATCTAGAATTATAGTACGTAAGTTTAGTGTAACTATTAAGGATTCTAACTTATAAACATAATAATTTTAAAAAAAGGTTAGGGTCATTTTTTTTTAGTAAATTGTTATCAGTGCTACGTTGGGTAATATCGGTCAGAGTGATCGATATTCCCCGCAATGGTCGATATTACCCACATACTTTTTTTTTCTAATTTAAATGTCTTATTTTCTGTTTTCAGGTGCCAAGAAATTATATTCGCCAATCCACACGTTCGACTTGGATGGAAGAGGCATTACATAGAGCATTAGATGCTATAAATAAAAAACAATGCAATTAGACAAGCAGCTAAATTAAACAACATCCCCTATGCTACCCTACAGGACCGCTTAAAAAATCGTTACCCCGAGAAGAAAATAAAGTTAGGAAGGAGAGCAGTATTTTCGCATCAACAAGAAAAAGATTTGCGGAATTATATTTTAAAATTAGCAAATAAATATTACGGTTTAACTCCACAGAAAGTTCGAAAAATTGCTTACGACTATGCAGAGGCCAATAATATTAAACACAACTTCAATAAAAATAAAAAAATGTGTGGGAAAGAATGGATGTATGGCTTTTTACGAAGAAATCCAGAAATATCCTTGAGAAAACCAGAGGCGACCAGCATTAATAGGGTCCTTGCTTTCAACCGGACCGATGTTAATCTTTTTTACGATAATCTTGAAACCGTTATGCAGAAGTATCAGTTTGCCCCACATCGAATATTTAATGTCGATGAAACGGGGATTAGTGGGGTACACAAGCCTTCAAGAATTCTTGCCCAAAAGGGTAGAAAACAGGTTGGGGCTATAACGGGTGGGGAACGGGGACAAACCACAACGGTAGTTTGCTGCATGAGTGCTGCTGGGTGCTATGTTCCACCACTATTTATTTTTAAAAGGGAAAGAATGAAGGATGGCCTTGATCGAAATGGTCCTGTTGGAGCGATATATCGGTGTTCTAGTTCAGGATGGATTACCGAAGATCTATCTTTAGAATGGCTAAAACATTTTGCAAGTTTTGTTACGTTTTTGTAAGTTTCAAACGACGACCCCATTTTACTTATTTTAGACAATCACTGCACACATTCTACTTTAAGATCATACGAGTTTTGTCGCCAGAATGGGATTGTAGCAGTCTCTTTGCCCCCTCACACTTCCCATCGTCTTCAGCCCCTGGACTTAACCTTCTTTAGCTCTTTGAAAACCGCCTATAACCAAGAATGCGACAAATATATGAAAACTCACCATTTTGATAAAATCTCCGTTATGAACATCGCCGAGTTGTTTGCTAAAGCCTACGGCCGAATAACCACAGCTGAAAAGGGTATTAATGGATTTGAACGGACAGGAATATACCCCATTAACCGTCATATATTTGGGGAAGAAGAATTTGCAGACAATGTCGAAGAGGCGCAAGAACCTATGGAAGAGACTGCTATTGATGATGCAATTCCTCGTCCCAGCGAAGCTCAAAATCAAGAAGCGCCCGTAATTTTTGAGGAAAGCATTATTGACTATGCAGCTCCTGGTCCTAGTGGGATGCAAGCTGGGGAAATTACTCCAGATAAAAATATTATCCAAAATAATGTTGTGATGGCGAAGTTTGGACGAGCTCGTCAGGAATCTTCATCAAGCGATGAGTTTGAATCGCAAATAGTCACTGTCTTTCACCCACAAGATACAGATGATGAAGATGGGACTGTAGAAATTAAAAATAAGACCTTTGAAGAAATTCACTCTGTTCCTGTTAGCAAAAGTTCAAGAGTCACTGGCAGAAAAAAACAATCATCAAAAATTTTGACCTCGACACCGCTTAAAGAGGAGCTAGAAGAAAAAGAAAAGAGAAAGCAGAAAAAAGATGCTAAAACAATTAAAAAAAAGGTTGACTTAGAGGATAAAAAAGGAGGTTCTAAAAAATATGTGAAAAGCACCAGGCAAAAATGAACTAAGGTGGAGATGTCGTGGATGTGGCGAATGGACTCATTCTGCATGTTCTGGAGTAAACAATGCTGAGAACTTCCAAAAATGTGTCATTTGTAAGTAAACAGCTATGTAAGCTCACGGTCGATATTGCCCGACTGACTGGTCGATTTTACCCTCCCTGGAGGGCAATTTCGATCAAAAGCATAATTTTTTTTTTTATATATCAGGACTTTTTTTATGTTATTCATATACGTTTTTATACCATAATAGATAGTTAACATATCGAACAATTATCAATAAAAAAAGTTTAATTTTAAAAATTGGCTGTTTTATGTAAGGTTAGGCCTTAAGTGGTCGATATTAGAACACCTTCCCCTAGTAGAAAAAGCCGCTGACTACTCTTTCCAAAAAAGTCTTTTTGCGGATGTCAAGAAAATAGTTTATCAAGAATCTTCTTTCTTGGACCGATTATCCCGAAGTAAGCAGAACAAAATAGTGTCTAAATATTATATCTACTTCCTGAAACATAAACATTTATGGGAATCTGATGAGTTGTATACACCTGAAGCACCTCCTTACTCTCCATTAAAAAAGCAAGAAGTAATGCAAGAATTTAAGAAATATTTTGATGCCTTAGCTGCTATGTTAGAATAATTCGTTATCTATCTAATCTAATCTAAGTAAATATGTAATATATTTTGTTTACCATATAAAGCTGTTTTACTATTGAAAGCCCAAACTTTGGAATAAAATATCTAAACAATAATGCAATAACGTAGATTTTCCGTCTTATTACATGACATGTCAAAAAGATTTCTAGTGTAATCACCTTCAGCTTACCCTGGAGGCAAAAAGTTTCCGGAAATCCGACCCGTTGCTATGGTAACGTTGAAAAATAAAAGCATCTGATTGGCTATAAAGTATAGGTGTGAAATTTTCATCGAAATTTTGAAATAAAAAAAAAACAGAATTTATTAAATAGACAAAGGTAATAATTTTGACGCTATTCCTCTTTTTGAAAAAAAACCGGATTTAACCATCAAATAGAGTTATTTGACTTTAAATATTTTCCAATACGAATTTGATCGTGACACCATATATTTTTTTAGATCAATAGAATATTCTACGCATATATCTACTTCTTAAAAAACATATAAAATAGATTATTTAATTATAAAAAAATATGTTAAGGACTAAAATTGCAAAGCAAATTTTTTTTATTCCAGCGTGTTTGAAAACATTTCATCATAATAATGAAAAAGTACAAAACTGTGTTTAAAATGTCTCATTTGGAGAGGTTGCTTGCGATTAACCAACCTTAAATTCTATTATAATTTAGCCGTACCCTTTGAAGTGCCGGGTGACCGGTGATAAAGTACCACTCCCCTTAACCCAACTGTTTCAATTCTGGAAAATAATAGCTAATGCAAACGTTGTAAAGATTATTTTGTAGGTTTTAAATAAGCTGTTAGAGAATGTACAGGCTCCATCAGAAACAATTACAGAACAAAGTTAGTGTTTATTTAAATGGAACACCCTGTATTTGATTCAAAATTTGCAATCTATTTGAAATTTCGAACATTTCTTATACAGGGTGGTCTAAAAAAGTTTAAAGTTCAATTTGCACGATATCCAGCAATGTCCAAGCCTTCTCTTGATTAGGCAGTGGGTTTACTACCTAATCAAGTTTGAGGAAACTGGCTCAACGTTAAATAACTGCCTCCTCGGTCGTCTTATACTCCGATGAGGATCATTTCCACCTTAATGGCCATGTGAATACTCAAAATTGGTGCTACTGGGTTCAACAGAACGTAGTGGCGCTTTCTCCAGGAAAATTAATTTCTCGAAGAGGAGACATTCAGTGCCCCCCCTGAACCCAGATCTGACTCTCTGTGATTTTTATTTTTCCCTCTCCTCCACTCTGAAAGTTCTAAAGAACAATATTAGGCAAGAAATCGAAGGCATAACTCCAAAAACTTGCAGCCTCGTTATGGAAAATTTTAGAGATCTGCTTCAGGAGTGCCGTGACCGAAATGGGGCACATTTAGACAATGTAATCTTTAAAACATACATGTAAATTTTAAAAATAAATTTAACGAAATTAGTCAGCTGTTTTTTTATTTCATTTCAAAAAGTTACCAACTTTTTGGACCACCTTGAACACAATTTGTCTAAATTGGGTTGTTTTTGAGTTATAGCCATTTAAACATTAATTTATGTTAGTTTTTTTTAACCGACATAAATTCTCTACTTAATAACAATAATTTAAAGCATTCTATTGCAGCAAGAACAATAATAATGATTGACACCTTATACATATGTCCCCTATCGTTTTGCAGGCATTCTTCATAACAAGTATGTAATTCTTTTATTCATATTTTTAGTTTCTTGGGTAATAAGTTTTTTTTAAACATCAACAATGTTTTCTAGATAATGTTTTTTAATTATATTTTGCAAATGTTTATATAGGAAGATATCCACATACGTCATATCAGGGCTATTTGCAGGCCAATGAATATTTTTGAACCAAAAATGTTTCACTTGTCTAACAGTATTAGGACTAGCACCGCCATGCTCGTTTTTCAAAAATTGGTAATATGACTACCTTCAAAGAAATATAAATAGAATAGAATAGAATAGTTGATAGTACCATAAAATTATTGTATAAATATATATATATATATATATATATATATATATATATATATATATAAAGACAAAGTATAAAATTAAAAATAAATATAAACTTATAATACACATTAAAAAAACAAACTCAAATAAAAAACGTACATGTAAAACATTTAAAAAAAAAATTTTTAGTTTTTTTAGAAAAATAAATACACATAACATGCATTTAAAATAAAAAAACTGAACAATTCGCACAAGAATATGGAATAAGAAAAACAAGACAAATTATTATTATAAATACTATCATGTGTCAAGCAATAACGAAACGCTCAACAATGTAAATATTCTTGTACCGAATAGAAAGCTTTATCAATAAGAAATTGTCTGACTTTGTTCCTAAAGTGGTTGCCACTAAGAACTTTATAGTGTTTGGGCAGTTTATTATAAAGGATCAGACAACTGTAATATAAAGATCTCTGAAAGAATGAGTTTTTATGAGATGGTACATAATGACATTCTCATTTCTAGTCCTGTACGAATTAGTCTCTCCCAGTTTGATAAATAATTTAAGGTTACTGTTTGTATAAATTACTTAAAAATATATATACAGGGCAATGTTAAAATTCGTCTTTGAGTAAATATAGGCTTACAACTATCCATTGGCTTGAGATTGAAAATCAGTCTTAAATTTTTTTTTATCTAATAAAGACTCTCTCCCATATTGCTCTACCTCCCCATGAAATAATATTATTAGATAAGTGGCTGTAAGCCAAAGAATAATAAACACTAAGCTAAGGTGAGTCTATTATAGTTCCCAAAAATTTGCTAAAATTTAATGTTGTTAAGGCTATCAAAATTTAAAGTCAAGGGTTTACGAACAAACCCATTCATATATACAGTTTTATCGGAGTTAAGTATTAGATGGTTATTACGGCACCATATCGCTACAAACGTTTTTTAAACTACTGGAAAACTCGTCCGGGGTATTTGCCGCTAATACCACCGTCGTATCATCGGCATAAATTGTAACGTATCTAGTATTAATATTTTCTGGCAGGAATTAATCCAGTCAGACATTTTACCACGTATACCCATTTTGTACAGCTTCAAAAGCAAAATATCTTTATTGGCAGTCTCAAATGCTATTGAAAGGTCAAAGAAGAGAGCCACAACATATTTGCCCTGTTCAAGCATAGAATAGACGTAGTTTAAGAAACGATAGGGGGCTGTTTGGAATGACTTATTAGGTAAAAAAACATGCTGAGACTCACTTAAAATATTGTATTTTTTTAATAAAATTAAGTATCTTCTCATAAATTATTTTCTCTAAAATTTTAGAAAATATGCTAAGGATTGAAATTTGACGATAATTTTCTATGTCGTTACGGTCGCTTCTTTTGTGTAGTGGTATCACATTTGCAGTTTTTAGGATTTTTGGAAAAAATTCTTTGTGTAAACTTACATTTATTAAATATGTAAGTGGATAACTAATGTAGTCTCTGACGGCCTTAACAATTTTTACATTTATATCATCAAAACCAGCAGCATTTGTGTGGGCCTATTATTTGTTTTTTCCGTATCCCACACCACATATTAATAGATTGACGACCTTGAAAACGCATTTCCCACGTAAAATTTGTTTCTCCCACTGCCCAATGCCTAACATCTTGTTTGTTGGGTACACCATTAGTAGAAAAACTGGATTCATCGGCACCTAAAATATTTTTAAAAAACTCTCTGTTATTATTTGATCTATTTAACATAAAAGTGCAAAAATTAATTATTTGTTGCTTATGGAGCTGTGACAGTTTTTGAACTTTACGATATTTAGAAGGTTTAAATTTATTTTTACTCAAAATTTTACGTATAGTCTCACTTTCGTAATTTCGTGGTCAATGGCATATTTTTAGCTCTTCTGACACCGGTCATAAATTGTTTGGGTTTTCGACAAAACTTAAAAAAATATTTAATTTTTTATTTCCATTAAACCTTTTTTTTCTTCAAAGGTTAGAAGTTGTTCTAAACCTCTCAAAAATATTTTTAATAGATCGACTTGTAGAAGTAGCATTTGTTTTTCTTCGAGAAAGTACACCATTGTCACAACTTTACTTGTCAATATAATATTCTGGTACTAAATTACTTTGAGTTTGATTTGAAATAGAAAAGTTCCGTGGGTTAGAAAAACTAGCATAAATGAATGTTTAAATGGCTATAGCCCCCAACTGAATTTAGGCATATAGTGTTAAAAAGGTTTGAATTTTTGAAAATTTCACTAAAAACCATACGATAACCTTACTTTGAAGACAAATGTAAGTTAATTACGTTTTTCGTACAAAAGCAAAAAAATTCAAAAACAACATTCTATTTTCTAGAACATTACAATTTATTTTTTGTTTTTAAAAGGTACCGGGTTTATTTTCAATTTTTCCTATTTTTATTTAAACAGATTCAAAGAAACTTTAAATACAAAAGTTGTTTGGTTTGAGGTGACCCGCTAGGAATTTTTTTCTCGGATACAGGGTGGTCCAACAACGCGGTACTGCCACCAACTTCATTTTTTTAGATGGATCACTGTATATTTTTGTTGATATTTGGATAGAGCTCATTTCAAAAATGTATTTGTTTATATTTGGTTCAGCCGTTTTCGCTCTATATTGCTTTACAATTCCTGAAATACAGTTTATTTATGTGCTTTTAATCATAGTGGCCATGAACCGAAATCGCAGGTTGCGTTGTTTACTTTGTGAACTACGAAAGTACTAAGTGTTAATCTAGGTAGCCATGGAAAAAAAAGAAAACACGTAAACATTTCTCTCGGTCCTGCCGTTTTTACTTTAATTTAACCATAATCATTTAGCATTGAGATCACGAAATGATTGGGAAAAGGAAAAACGACTATTATTTTATTTTATTACCCTGTTAGCTAGCCTTAATAAAATTTAAATAAAGAAAATTATATAAAACGGTTTTATATTTTAATTTTAGTTTTTAATTTAAGATTTAATTTTATGGAATAACAAGTATTTAATTTTATTTTTTGCAACTTAAGAATAAAAAACAGTTAACAACAACAACTATTAAACAAATAAACTATAAATTGTATAAATGTTGAATATGACTACCATTATTTTCTATACATTTCCTACAATCCTCTTCTAGTTTATTAATCGAAGTTGAAATTAAATTAAAATGATTAGTATTTAAATAACATATGCTTTCCACAATTTTTCCTCTTAAATCTTCCAACGTTCTGATTCTTTCCCCATAAAAAAATTTCCAACGGAGTTAGCTTCGGGCTATTTGGTGGCCAATAAATAACCCCGTTTCGGCACATATCATAGCACTTGTTTAAAAACTCCCTTACAGGGGTTTTATGTGGCGCTGCTCCATCTCGCTACCATATAAGATTAAAATAACTTTGCAGTGGTACGTTTTACAAGTTTCTTAATTTCATTTTGCAAAAACCTTAAGTATCTATGCCCATTTAGAGCACCTTCAAAAATAATGGGACCAATCACCTTATTTCTCAGCATACCACACCAAACATCAACGGACTTACGACCTTGTCGTTTAATTTCAATTTACGCGTGTTGGTTTTCAGGTGCCAATAATGCTTATTTTTCGATTATTATCGGCAGTTATAAAGGTTACGTCATCACAGGATTTTATTTAAAAACTCGTATCTCTAATTAAATGTCGCGGGTTCTCTAATAGTAAGATTAATATTTTTAATTTACCAAACAAAATGTTTAATAACTTATTGTATACCTTGAAAATATAGTAATATGTTCATTTCTTCTGCTTCGTTGGAACTTGCATCCCAGGGTGGAGGTGCTGGTATTCGGCTTGTGCATCCGAAACATTTATATTTTTATAAAATGATCCAATTATTTCAAATTTTTCTTCTTTATAAACCGTGATGAACAAATAATTTAATTTTTGACAAATGCTTTTCTGTTTTATTTTTTCCATGGCTATCTAGATTAACACTTATTGCTTTAGAGTTTACAGAGAAAATGCAGCAACCTACGATTTCGGTCCATAACTACTATGATTAAAAGCACAGCACATAAAATAAACCTTATTTCAGGGATTTCAAGGCAATATAGAGCGAAAAGGGCTGAACCAACTATTGACATATACATTTTTGAAAAGAGGAAAATCAGCTCTTAAAGTTTTATTGTATCTGTTTAAACAAAAATAAGAAAAATTGCTAATTTATTTATATTTTTTGTATTGTACATTGGATAATTATTTTTTTAGTAATAAATTTTTAACGTTTCACTAGGCCGCTTTCTCGTTTTTAACCAAAATATGACCAGGTCATTCCCATATGAACTTTAATCTTTGACCAAAAGTTGAAGTCAATCGAGTAAGTAGTTTTTAAGCTATGTCGTAAACTGAAAGATCGACAGACACACATACAAATCGATGGAATTGATAAAACATATATTTTTTGGCATCTAGGGATGCTAAAACGTAAAGATATGTAAAAACCTGGTCATTTTTTTACGATTAAAAACTTTTTATTTGTTTCGCTATCTTAAATTCGTTACATAATGTTACCAGTTCATCTCAATATCAATATTAATAATTTCACAAAATCTGAAATCAACCTATTAAGCAGTTTTTTCAGGCTGAGTTTTTAAATAATATTAAGCCGGTTTTCTCGACTGAACAAAAAGACGAATCACAACAGGAACAAATACATGAGAAGGCCGATGGTCGAAATACACCCAAAACCAAAGAAGCTAAGAACAAATCTGCAAAGCCTCAGATCGTTATTCCTCTTGCATTGAAATTGCGAACTCGCTCCGGCAACTACTGAATAGAACCAAATAGCTAATCATTTTGTTTATTTCTCTATGTAAAAATTCTTATATGTATAAACAGGTTTTTGTTTCTTTTTTTTATTCTGTATTTAAACTTGTTAACCTTTAAGTATTTTTCGTGGATTTGTTCAACTATTTGTTAGGCATCTTCCTGTTTGTTATCTTGATTTTTTGTTTTAATTAGTGATTGTATCAGAGCATATTTGGTTTGGTAGATAATGGAAAATTATATCAGGGACTTTGATTTAAGGGAAATATCCACAATAGAATTCGACAATATTAAAATGGGAAACACAATTTTAGATAATAAAAATTTTAGCTTATTTCACTCAAATATTACGAGCATACATAAAAATTTCCGTAATTTTGAAGTTCTGTTGAGTGAGTTTGGCAATCCTTTTGATATAATAGTGCTCACAGAGACTTGGAATGTGAACAACTTGGAACTATTTAGACCAGAAAATTATAATATGTATTATACTGACGGGAAATATAACCAAAATGAAGGAGTTATCGTTTATGTAAAAACTGAATATCCATGTAAAAACGAGATAATTGAAATCGCTGGTCTAAGATGCATTCGTCTTGGGCTAAAAACAAAATCTAATTCGACTATAGGAATAACTGCTATATATAAGTGTCAAAATGTTCAAGACAATGATTTTATTTCTAGTCTTGATAACTACTTATGCACTGTTACTCTTCAAACCGAAATAGTAATAGGAGATTTCAACATTAATATTCTTGATAACTCGGTCGTAACCAACCAATATCTTAATACTCTATATGAACATGGACATAAATCGGTTATAAATAAATACACTAGAATAGAAAGACTCTCTCGAAATTGTTTGGACCATTGCTTTGTCAAAACATCTCACTTTCACCAAAACGATATTCTCGCTGCAATTCTAAATTCAAAAATAACAGACCACAATCCATTAATTGTACAGCTGAATACTCCAAAGTACGATTTAGATACCAATACTAAGAAATAATACATCAATTTTGCAAAGCTTAACCAATTATTACAGTCTTCAAATTTTGAAGATTTATATAGGTCTGACGATGTTCAAATTGTAGCGAACATTTTTATCACCATTCTTAATAACGCTTTAAATTCCTGTAAAACACTAAAAAATATAACAAGTTCGAAAACTAGAAAAAAACCCTGTATTACTCGGGGTTTACTTAATTCGATCAAAAATAGAGACAAATTATAAAAAGATTACGTAAAAAACCAAAATACGGAAAATTTTCAGAAATACAAAATGGTAAGAAATAAGATAGTAGATTTAAATAAAAAACTTATTATAAAAAAGCTCTTTTAAAAAATAAAACAAACACTAAGAAAATTTGGAAAATATGTAATGAATTTACAAATAAATCAATAAAAAAGTCAAAAAACACAAACCTCGAAATAAAGAATGATTCTAATATAATTGAAAACGACCCCTCCCGAGTCAGCAACATTTTCAACGATCATTACATCTCGATAGGTGAAAAAATGGCTGTTAAAATTAAAGATAACTTAAATCAAGGTCAATGCCAGGATAATTTTATCTCATATAAAAATGACACGTCCATTTTTCTTAGACCGGTAGATGAACCTGAAGTCAGGCATTTAATTCAATCCCTAAAAAATTATTCTTCCCCCGGCTTTGATAATATAAATAGTAGTACATTAAAACACCTATCTCCTTTTATAACAAAACCATTAACGTACATAATAAATCTAATTTTCACTAGCGGTATATGCCCAAACCCTTTTAAAGTCTCGAAGGTAAAACCAATTTTCAAGAAGGGCGACAGTACTCAAGTTGAAAACTATAGACCTATTAGCCTAATATCAAATATTGCAAAGATATTCGAAAAAGCCCTTAAAACTAGGTTAACAGATTTTTTTGGAAAATTTGGTTTTCAACATAAATTATCAACTAACGATGCAATGGCAGAGCTGACAAAGAGAACATACAAAAATCTAGATGTAAGCAAACAATATGCTGCGGTTTTCCTGGACTTGGCGAAAGCCTTTAACACAGTGGACCACGGGAAGCTTCTTGCGAAATTGGAAGATGTTGGTATACGTGGTCCGGCGTTATCTCTCCTAACTAGTTATTTACAAGGTCGCACGCAAAGGGTACAAATCAAAGATTCTTTTAGCACCGTGAAGGAAATTACGTATGGCGTGCCACAGGGGACGGTATTATTTAATATATACATAAATTCATTGCTAATCCAAAATTATTCAAGGGATATAATTTCGTTCGCGGACGATACGGTGTTGTTTGTAGAGGTTGTTTCTTGGGATGAAGTAGAAACTAAAATAGAAGAAAATTTGCGTGATATTATAAAATGGCTAGATTACAATCTTTTAAGTGTAAATTTAACAAAAACAAAATATTTAGCATTCTCAAACAATATTACGGGCTTGCCTACCAACGATCAAATAGGAATATACTTACCATTCAGAAAAAATAGTTACTGGAACATTGAGAGGGTCGATTATATTGACTATTTGGGAATACTTTTCGATAAACATTTAAAATGGGACCACCAAATAAATCAACTAACCAAGAAGCTTAGATCATGGTTTTACCTTTTTAAACACATAAAATGTATTTGAAACATGGACAATTTACGGACTGTCTATTTTGCTCTTGTTCAATTGCTTCTGAATTACTGAATTATCGTGGGGAGGAGCCTATGATAGTACATTGAACCCATTAAAAATAGCCCAGAAAAAATAATTAAAATAATTTTTAATCTAGATATAAGATATCCCACTGAGCAACGGAGGGTAAATCTACTTGACAACAGAAATATTTTTCTCAAAAATTTTATCCTATACCTAAATAAAAATAATCATTTTACTTCTCCTGAATTTACGTACTATCGCACTAGATTTCAAAGAAATGATAATAGAATATTGCCTAAAGTGAACAAATCTATAGGAAAAAGAAGTTTTGAATATATAGGTTGCAAATTATTTAATCTGATTCCTCAAGATTTAAGAAACCTGATTCAATTGCCAAACTTCAAACGCAAGATTACGAAATGGATTATCGAAAACAGTCCTAAATTACTTTAGTATTAAATTCAAATTACTTACGCAACATATATACAACATTTTATACTGAGGTAAATTTTTTGTAAGTACTTAATAGGTTGGTTGTTTGTATTATTTGTGGGTATTGTTTATTTGTATTGTTTTATGGTTAGGATTAACATTGTAATGCTTATAGAATGTAGCCAGATTTGAATTGGTACAAATTAATAATGTTTTGGTATAAGATTTAAACCAAGTAACTTGCACAATCGGCTAGTATCAGTCAAGCTATCATCTTTGCACAGCCGTATTGTGTTATTAAACCTATTTATGAAAATATGATAAAACGATTATGGTAATTGCCACTCCATATATTTATCGTTTTACCACTGTTTAAAATTACTTTGTAATTGTTTTGATGATATTACAAATAAATATATTTTTGATTTGATTTGATTTTGTTTCGCCGTCTTGGATTCATGCCAAAATTTTATCACTTTTATATTACTTGACTTTAGTGCAATTTGAGGTAAATTGGATAAGTAGTTTTTTTGTAACAATGTTTTTGACAAACCAGTTCAACCACATAAATGACTTTTAATTTTTGACCAAAAACGGAAATCAATAGGATTAGTAGTTTTTTAGCTATGCCGTGAATAGGCAGACCGACGGACAGACAGACTGAAGGAATTCACAAAACATGTTTTTCGGCATCCAGGAACCCTGAAACGTAAAGATCTCAATAAATCTCGGAGGGTGATTTTTCCACGATTGCAATCCTTCTCTTTACGAGGGAAGTAAAAATCACTAAAAACTCTCTACATGTCTTTTAAAAACCTAAATGATTAAGTAATGCGCCAGCTGATTACGCGTAATCTTCTGTTTTGTTTTACCTGACCCAACCTACTTCAGAACATTTTAACGATCGACGCGTCGAACGTTGGAGCCGATTTCATAAAAATTACATTATAATATTCTTAATAATTATAACATTAACGTTATTTTTGGAAAATAATGTTTTTTTTTTATTACAGAGTACCAAAATAAGTTATTACACAGGGTAACTAAATGAAAACAAAAATTTGGTGCCGGAAATCTAACATCTGATTTTAGATATTTTTAATCTGCTGATTCCAAAAATGCCACCAGATGTTTTCTATCCGCTCTAGTTTTTGAGATACAGGTTACAGGTTAATTGATATTTTTTTCTGATAAAAGACAACAAATAAAGAGATAAATATGTACTTAATCGTCAAAAGAGAAATTTCCCAGAATCTAATTAACCAAATGGATACCTGGAATTGTCCCTGACCCAATGTTCCTATACTAGGAACTACTCAATACACTGCTCTTAATTACTTTTATTTCTGTAATTGCCTATGATCCGAACCTTCTATACCTGCTTGGATGTACTCGATTTAGTATATTCCCAAGTAAAGTTGTGTTATCATTTTGTGTAAATTTTGGTCGTTTTGTGTAAACTGAAACAATGGCATCCACAAGCAGACGTACCTGTGTAAATCATCCTAATGTTTTTTGTTATGTGTGTGGTGAATACACGTTGAAAGAGAGCAGAAAAACGATTTCTGACTTTGTGAAAAGAGCTTATCTTGCCTATTTTGGCGTTTATTTAGGAGATCAAGATAAATCTTGGGCCCCACATTTCATATGTAAAACATGTGTTGAACATTTGCGACAGTGGACAACTGGAAAGAGGGAGTGCCTAAAGTTTGGTGTACCAGTGGTTTTGGAGAGAACCGCGAAACCATCATGACGACTGCTATTTTTGTCTCGTTAATATTAAATGCATAAATAGAAACAATAAGCACAAATGGACATATCCTGATCTGGATTCTGCAAGCAGGCCTGTAGCGCATTCGGAAGAAATACCCGTTCCATCATTCAGCAGTCTACCCGATGAAGATGATACAGAAACATCAACGTCTGACGAAGTTCAAAGAATTCAATCAGAAAACGACAACGAATTTGAGGCAGATTTAGCAACTCCGTAGTTTTTCAATCAAGGAGAACTAAACGATCTTATACGAGACCTGAATCTCTCAAAGGAATCCGCTGAATTACTTGCATCCAGATTAAAAGAAAAAAATCTAGTTTGTCCAGGTACTAATATTACATTTTATCGTAAAAGAGATAAGGATCTGCTGCCTTTTTTCGCTCAGGAAAATGACTTGGTATTCTGTAACAATATAAAAGGGCTCTTAGAAAAAATGGGTTTGCCTGAATACACTCCAGAATATTGGCGCCTTTTTATTGACAGTTCAAAACGTAGTTTAAAATGTGTTCTTTTACATAACGGTAACAAATATGGCAATTCCTATTGGTCATTCTACTACCATGAAGGACGAATATGAAAGAATTGCATTAGTTTCCAGAAAAATTAAATGCAAAGAACATCAGTGGGCAATTTGTGTTCATTTAAAAATGGTTAACTTCCTCCTTGGACAGCAGAGTGGTTATACAAAATATCCTTGTTTTTTGTGCCTTTGGGACAGCAGAGCTAAAAATAAGCACTGGGTTAACAAAAATTGGCCTTCAAGAAATGTCATGATTCAAGGAAAACAAAACGTGATCAACGAACCTTTGGTTTCAGGAGAAAAAAATGTTATTTCCGCTCTTGCATATCAAGCTAGACCTAATGAAGCAATTTGTGAAGGCTTTAAATGGAGATGGAAATTGTTTTGGGTATTTGTCACGTAAATTTCCTGGCATTAGCACGGAAAAACTAAAAGCTGGTATATTTGATGGTCCTCAAATAAGGCAACTTGTTAAAGCTCCACAATTCACCACATCAATGAACGAGACTGAATCTAACGCTTGGTGTTCATTTGTTCAAGTAGTACAAAATTTTCTTGGCAATCATAAAGCAGAGAATTACGTAGAATTAGTGGAAACTATGCTTTCAAATTTTAATATTCTCGGCTGTAACATGAGTATAAAAGTTCACTACCTCCACAGCCACCTAGATCGTTTTCCAGAAAACTTAGGTGATTGTAGTGAAGAACAGGGGGAAATATTCCATCAGGATATTAAAACTAAGGAAGATCGTTATCAAGGACCATAGGATAGCCACATGATGGCGGACTACTGCTAGAGCCTTCAGCGAGACTTCCCTAGTAAACTCCATTCTAGAAAGTCGTATCAAAGAAAATTTTTATGTGATTAGTGACTAATGTAATTATGTAAATTTTTGCAATAAATACTTAAATCCATGTGTCTTTGTTTTTTTAACTGGCAATAGTAATATTATATAGTATAACAGTTATAACGTAAAATATATACACAATTTTTTTTTTAAATTAGATCTGATAAACAAAATCTGAGAACTTTTTTACATTCTGCATCCAAAAATTACCCGGAACAGTTAAAAAATCGCAGGCACCAAAATGTGTGTTGGCCTGTGTTATTATAAGGTTCTTATTAACAAACATAGCAGACTCTACGTTATTATACAATGATGTGCGTTACTTTCCCACACAAGGGTGTTAGAAAAACAATAGACCTATGTGTTATATTATTATTTCGTTTTCGTGCCTACTTTGTCCGGTTGTTAAATATGTTCTTTTAAGGGGTTGTGGGAAAATATTTATTTAGTTCGAGGATTTAACAATACCATCAATTATTTATTTCACGTAGTTTTACAGTAAAAATGTACAACACCGATTTGTACTTCAAATGCAAAAATCCCAAATTGATCCGGATATTTACGATAGGAACGTGTTTATAGAGAGGAGTTAATATTTACCGTTCCTATCTGATTTCAATCATTCTTCTTGCAATACTCGTGTCGTTTTGCACGATTATTTATGAGATTTATCGAAAGTTATGTTGCTTTTCTTTCCTTGATGGCGGCAAAAAATAAAGTAAGAAATATCTACTAAATTGCAGCAAAAGTTATTAATGATAGGTTTATGTTTAAATGGCATGTCATTAAACTCAAAATGCGACTTCCTGATCCATCCCATATAATTTCAATCGAGTTCAGATCGGGTGACTGATGGGGCCATGTCAAAACTTGAATTATTTTAAAATATGCTCCCTATATTTATAACTCAAAATGGTATTGCTAATAAAAATATGAGCAAGGGCTCATTGGATTCTAAATGACGTTTAGAAAAATGTTAACAAATTTCAAACACCCACATGACCATTTTCAAAAGTTATTAACAAATTAAGATAAAAATAGATAATATTAATACTTTTTTATAATTTTGGGAAATAGAGCTTTGCGCGACGAACCTATATATACACTTTAAATCCAATGTTTGTTTCTTGTCAAGTAATGTCAACATTTCAGTAATCAAAACTACCTATTTTTATATTTTATCTACTTCTGAAAATTATTTCAAAATTGTCTTTACACTTTAATTAGTGAAAGTACCATTTAATTGTAAAAAATACCTAAATTTTAAAAAACACGATGTTAAGAAACTTACAGAACTTAAGAAAGATATATATATATATATATATATATATATATATATATATATATATATATATATATATATATACAGTGTGTCTACTTAAGTTTCCACATATGGGAAACTTTTTTATTAGTAGTTTTACGGAAAAAAGTTACTCTTTATAAAAAGTATAAAAAGTTCTGCTTTCTGCCAAAATAATATTAAAATATTCAAACTTGAGATTGCATATACAGGGTGGCCAAAAAATCGAAATTGACTCAAGAGAAAAATACCTTTAATTTTTTTTTATAGGAAAATGTAATACAAAATCTTACTTAGAATAAAAAAACATATTTAGCACTAGATTCGTTGCTTTCTATCTGAAATCACTTCTTAAGGAATGTAAAACTTTGGCTTCTTACTGGCAAGTCCAGTTTCTTACTTTTGTTCTTACCTACATACCAGCAAAATTTCCTTATTTATCGATTGTTGATAATGGCATTGTCACTGCCATTGTCAACCACAATATTGTATTACTTTTTTGAAACATCAGTTTGAATATTATAGTAAATAGAAATGCCGCTGAAATTAAACAAAGAAGGTAAAATTGAAATAATTTTAATTGTCGGAGAAAATTATAAAACATTTCGAGAAGCTGCAGACATTTTTAACAACAGACACCTCGATAAGACTATACATTTCACAACAGTGGGGAATATTCTAACTAAATTCAAGACTTTTGGAAATGTAGAAAATAACTTCACTAATTTTAATTCTAATAAACATTACATGTAAATAACTTAATTAACAATAAAAACTAACTGTTCCGTCACTGCACATTTGCCCCAACATATCCACCATCTCTTTCCATACAGGTAACCGTTCTTACAGAAAATTCTCTTAAAACGTTTCTAAACATGGCAGGCATTCACTTTCTCTTTTAAGTAGCCCCAAAAGAAATAATCAAGAGGGTTCAAGTCTGGAGATCTAGCTGGCTAGAAAATATCAGAATACCTGTCGATTACTCGTCCATTAAAGATAAAATTTAAGTATTGTCTTACATTCCTAGCTCCGTGGCATGGTGCGCCATCCTGCTGGTACCATATTTGGAACCTCTCACTTATGGGTAGTTCATGAATAAAATCGTACAAGTAAGTATTTAGAAAATCCAAGTAGCGTTGACTATTTAAATTATGTCGAAAAAAAAAGTGGTCCAATTACTCTATCTTTATAAATTCCGCACCACACATTTGTTTTGAATCAATACTGATCCCGAGTTTGTATAACAACAACTTCATCAGTAAAAATAATGCGTCATGCCATAAAAGGATCATCTTCTAGCTCCCCTTGTATCAGACAGTAAAACTCGAACCGTCGCTCAAAGTCTCCTGGTCTCAAGGTATGTATAAATTTTGGTTTGTAAGGTCGAAAACTGTTTTCTTTCAATATTTTTGAAACTGTATCTTTACCTACGTTATTTGGCAATGCTGCTGACCTTTTGCGTAGGGACTTTTTAGGGTCTTCTGTCACAGAGAGCATTACTTGATTTGTAGTTTCGTCATTCGAAACCCTTGACCTCCGTTTCTTGTTAAAGTTATTTTCTACATTTCCTAAAGTCTTGAATTTAGTTAGAATATTCCCCACTGTTGTGAAATGTATAATTTTATCCGGGTGTCTGTTGTTAAAAACTGTGTGCAGTTTCTCGAAATGTTTTATAATTTTCTCCAAAATTAAAATTATTTCAATTTTATCTTCTTTGCTTCATTTCAGCGGCATTTCTTTTTACTAAATATTTAAACTGATGTTTCAATAAAGTAATACAATATTGTGGTTGACAATGGCAGTGACAATGCCATTATCAACAATCGGTAAATAAGGAAATTTTGCTGGAATCTAGGTAGGAACAAAAGTAAGAAACTGGACCTGTCAGTAAGAAGCCAAAGTTTTACGTTCCTTAAGAAGTGATTTCAGATAGGAAGTAACGAATCTAGTGCTAGATATGTTTTTTTATTCTAAGTAAGATTTTGTATTACATTTTGCTATAAAATAAAAATTAAAGGTACTTTTCTCTTGAGTCAATTTCGATTTTTTGGAATTTTTGAACACCCTGTATATGCAATCTCAAGTTTGAATCTTTTAATATTATTTTGGCAGAAAGCACAACTTTTTATAAAAGTAACTTTTTTCCGTAAAACTATAATAAAAAATTTTCCCATATGTAGAAAACTTAAGTAGACACACTGTATATATATATATATATATATATATATATATATATATATATATATATATATATATATATATATATATACATTCTTTACAGAAGGTATTTGGGATCCAACCAGTTTCTGATCCGGCGTGTGGTACAGCCTATTTTGTAATACCTCGTTTAAACCAGTTTGCTATAATGTTACCATTAAAACCAGTAATATGTCAGGTTGTCCCTGTGGACTCTGGGTGCATGTATTAGTCGTGTGCGGGCCCACAGGTGTCTAGTCCTACACACTTACTTTCGTTCCTATTTTACTATCATATCATAACCCTGACGGCTATTTTTTATTAGCAAACGTCCGCTAGACCAAAACATCCGGTTACGAATATATATGCTATACATTTTCAGGGATAATACTACGAGTGCTTAAAAATTTCCGATAATTTTTCACGAATACGTGTTTTCTTATAATTTGTAGAGAAAACACGCATGAGTGGAAAATTATCTGATTAATTTTTAAGCACCAATGGTATTTAGGAGGAATATTCCACGAATCAAATACAGGGAAGCTAAGCTTTATTAACTGAATATTAAATACATACCTATTTTAAGTTCAAAAATTTGAATTTTGTAACAAATTGAACAGAAATTAAATAATAATATACTAATAAAATTATTTGTCTAAATATTGAAAAGTACTTAATATAAATCTAAATATTCAATTTTAATTATTGATTGTATAATAAAAGGTACAGTTCTGATAATTATTAACCACATTGTTGTTTTGCGACGACGTAGAAGATGCCGTCAGACCATTACTTGTACTTGTGCTGGGTGATGCTGCTACAGGGGCTGGATGCACATGCTGTTGAGGTGATTCTTTTCCAGGTTTTCTCATTTTTTCAATAATTTTTTTGTGGTGATCTGGATCCATTTGCAAATAACTTAATAGAGATTTCGCATTCGAATGACCTGTAATTATCAAGTTTTGCTCCGACACTCCGCTTTTGGCCAGCTTGGACACGGCAGTAGCTCTGAGGGAATGGTTGGGTAATTTGGTAAATTTTTTTGTGGTATTGAGGCCTGATTTCTGTGCTTGTTTTTTTGTCCAAGTTGAAATCTCGTTTTCTCCTACTGGGCTGTTTTTGAACCATTTTCCGGAAATTTTCCAATGGGGGTTTGGCGTCAAAAATAGTCGAGTGTTGGAGATACTTTTCCTTTTATTTTGTAATTCTTTATAAATTCTTACTGGGCAAAAGCTGGGACTTCTCTCGTTTCTCACCATCCACTTCGAATCGGCGAGTTTTCGGCCACCACCTTGACATGTTTTAGAAAAAACAGGGTTGTATTGAATTCTACCTGTTTTTCCTCCGAAGTTGTCAGTTTCTTCTTTGAAAAAAGTTGTTTCGGCTATTGCACCATCTCCTCTTCTCCAGGCTAATTCATAGGACAACAGAAAAAAACATTTCTTTTCCAAACCCTCTGGAGTTGATTCATCACAAGCTTCGATTAGATTTTTTAATTCATTGTATGCTAAAAAAACGGCCGATTCTCTGCGTTTGCCTTCAATACCTTGCAAATGTCTCCTTTTGGCATTTTTTGCGTCTTGGGCCGATTTGAATCCGATCTGTTCGAAGGGATTAATTTTAATTTTGTATTCATTGAAATACCTTTCCATCAATAATTTCACCGTCACATTCCGAATAATTTTTACCGTGCCTTTTTTATATTCCTCCCCGTTCATTTTTCGCATATTGTAGGCCCAGCTTTTCAAAATCATTGCTAGTTGGGATACTGGAGTATCTTGGCCAAACGTATAGTTTTTTTCATGGCAGAATGACATAAACTGTTTCCAGATGCTCTTCTTGGATTTAACGGTGTTTCTTGGTTCGGTTCCAATTATATTTTCATTAATTTCCTCTTCTTGAACTAGCCCAAAGCGATTATTCATATTGACAACTTTTCAAAAATGTTTGAAAGATACTTAAAAAAATCAGTTTCTAAGGACTCTAGCGTCTCTCAAAAGCAGGTTTCATATTATCAAGATTTCATTTTTTGGTCAGATATGTAACCACACCTAACCAGGTAAGTGGAAACACCATGTTTCCTAGACGACGTGGTATTTCCGCTATAATTTTTCGACAACACCACCAGTCTTACGGGAAAATTTGTACATGAGTGGAATATTCTGTAAAAATCTCATTTAAAAAAAAATTAGCTATTTAAAGGTTAGGAATACTAGACGTTTTTGGATAGATGCAAAAATATTTTCCTAAAATGAATTACGACATTTAAAAAAACTGTGAAACCCGTATCTAAAAATTTGAAGCAGTTCAGAAGTTATGCGGAAAATAATTTTTTTTTGACGTCATTTTTTTAATTAAGTCAATAAAAGTATCTACCGTACTTAAAAATTAAATTAAAGGAAAAAAATTTTTTTTTGTTACATGTTACAAAGTTAGAGAAAAAAAAACAGTTTTTTTCAAAGCTGTCACAATATTTTTTCAAAATAAATTACTCCCCTAAAAGTTACATCGAATTTTGAAAACCGTCTTTAAAAATTTTAAGCAGAAAAAAAACACATTTTTTTTGTGCACACCACTGATTTTTAGATTGATGTTACCTTGTGTCCTCCTGTTAATTAAGTAAATATATCAAATAGTATGCCAATGACCATTTTTATTTTCTCTTTAAGTCATCGGTCCGAAATTATAGAAAATTAAATTTTATTTGGAACCCAGTAGTCTGTTGCATTAACTCTCCAAATACAGGAGCACTAAATTTACATAACCGCTCCATCATTGACCTCTAGAAATGCCGTAAGTACGTAGTGTGTCCTCTATCAAGGCAATCCAGTATTGGATGCTGGTCTGATGCAATTGCGAAGCGATAATGAGAACGTTAATTTGGCCGCCCTTTATTAACCTGTCAATGTGTGCACGAGGCAATTCGTTTAAACAAGTGGTATTTTAGTGTGGAATGCATCCTAGCCTGGCATTGAACATGCTTTTTATGCAACTAATTATACGCGATGCTGTAAATCGTTGTTAAAAATGTTCTCGAATATAGATTTATGTAATGTTTGGTAATTTTGAGAGCTATTTTTTAAGCCAGACCCGAAATGCAAATGTATTCAGCTGCACAAAAAAAAAATGGCAACTTTGGAATTTTAGCGGGTCTTTTTCAGAGTAAGTATTTTGGATTTTTGAAATTTTAAACCAAAATTATAGTACCGATAAAAAAACAAAATTAGCAAATGAAGCACTTCTGACTTAGACAACAAAAAAATAAAATTTCGCAAAATTCCCTTCAACTTCTGATGTATATATTTTAAACTTTGTTCTGAAACTGATTTCGACGCCTAACCTGGTGATGACTCGGTATCGATTTACATACTTCCTCTACGTTGCCCGTGACTGAGCTTTTCCTGTACCATTTCACCTTGTGCCGTCACTCTTTCGTGGTTGTTCAATTTTAACACAATTCAAGAAACAATAGACGTTTTTCACTATATAGTTCTTTAAAATATTTGTTCATCCGCGATAACCTCTACACTGAATCCAAAAAAACCTATCTTTCACTTGAAAGCAGGAGACAGCATTTCAATAGTTCTATCACACCCTCCAGAGGCAACATCGATCGATGAAAGAGTGTTTTGTCTTCTCTCAACTTTTACCTAATTAAAACTACTGATTCAGACACTGAAACATTTGTCTATAAGCTTTCTACATTCCTCATCAAATCTGTCTTCTTGCCCTAATGTGTCCTTAAGAATTTTAACAAAATGGATCGCATTTTGAACAAATTAATTCGTATTTCCTTGTAAAAGTTGAATGACTTCTAGCAAATATTTGACCAAAGCACTTGTTGGTGAGTGCCTGGAGCTCGTAATGGGTCTTAAAGGCATGTTAGGCTTGTGATCTTTGGCAAACCATAGAGATGGAGTGGTTTGCTGTAATGTGGCATTAACTTGTTGCGTATCCTTTCAGGGATTTAGGCACTATATACAAAATATGCTTTATTGTGGAGAGACCTACAAATATCTAGGATTCCAACAAGCTAGTCTGCTCCAGGATAAGCAAGGAGAAACCAAGCTGAAAGATTAGACCGTTCAAAGAGTGAGAGCTCTTCTGAAAACAAAACTGAACATCAGAAATCTCATTACAGCAATTAACACCTATGCTATGTCGGTGCTGACCTACAGTTTCGGAATCTTGAAATTGACTAACACGGAGCTAGAGAGACTACAACGAACTACTCGCCTAATGAAGACCAAGTACAAATCACACCACCCAAGATCATCAGCTCTCCGAATAACCTTACTATGAAGAAAAGGTGGAAGATCTCTTGTTGACTTGAACAATTCGCACTCCCGACAGCTGCAAACATTGAGAGATTTCTTCACCAACAAGGTACAAACATCAAACCTCTACCACATAGTGACCTTAGGTGACAACTCGTACTCTCCACTCAATCTCGCAAGTGACAACATCATCCTAAAGTCCCTTTCAGACCCAGCCAAACAAAAACAGTGGGCTCAAATGGCACTGCACGGCCGACAACATAATGACTTGAATCAGCCACACATAGATAAGGAAGCATCCAACAGGTGGCTGAAGGATGGATAACTATTCCCAGAGACAGAAGGATTTGTTATGGCAATACAGGACCAAGTTATTAACACACGAAATTACATGAAATTCATCATCAAAGACCGGTCCGCTGAATCCGCTAGGTGTCGAAAATATGGCGAGAGATCAGAGACTATCCAGCATATAACATCTGACTGCACTTACCTAGCAAACACAGACTACCTCCAGTGACATAACCAGGTGTATAACATCATACACCAGAAGGTTGTCAATAAATATGGGCTCCTCAACACCTATTATAAATACCAACCAGGTTCAGTGTTTGAAAATAATGCCTTCAAATTGTACTACGACCGGGCAATTATCACGATAGACAGGTGGTGAATAATCGGCCTGTTAAATAAGGAAACAAAGACAGCTTATTTGCTAGATGTCGCTGTACCTAACAATAACAACGTGTTGGATAAATATCAAGAGAAAATGGCGGCCAAATATGCGGAGCTGGCCATTGAGATACAGTAGATGTGGCGAATAAGGTTCATGTGATACCGATAATCGTAACATTAACTGAACTAGTTCCAAAAATACTAGAACAGAACCTGAAAATTATAGGAATGCATACTAATACCTTCAAAAACATCCAGAAGACAGTCCTCCTTAGTACTTGCCACATAGTGAGAGAATTCTTACAAAACAACACATAGAACTAATAGAAATCAGCCCACTCCTTTTAATGCATACATCCGGGAGAAAAATTGATTGCCAATTTCGATGTTAATAATAATAATAGTCTTTACATACGGCCGCATTGGAAGAACAGAGTCTGTTATTCGCAGAATTCTGAAATGCGCGATTTTATTTACTGTAAACATAACGTTTTAAGTATTTAGTCTTCCTAGCATGTTTGTAATTTAATTCAGTTTATAAAGAAATCATAGTTCTTGGGATTAGACCGTGTCAAAATGGAATCACTTTCCGACGTTTCGCCTTCGATTGCACGAGGCATCTTCAGGGATCTTCACTTCACGAGATCGGAACACTGAATGAGCTCATAGTCAAACTGTGTTTACCGAAGCGTGACTCGGTGTAACGATCGGTTTCCACGTATGATGTAGACTGAAGCCCGTGTCTCTATTAAAATTGTTAGGATGCTTATAAATTTCAATAGACGACAACATCTACAGAATGATCCAAGCAGACCCGACCAACAAAATTGAAAGACGGATAACCAACCTTATAAATGCGTGCAACCTACCAATAGAGGAGAAGAAGATGTTAAGGCCAAGCAGCTCGAGGATGCCGCGTTTCTACGGACTACCTAAAATACATAAGGTTAATGTACCACTTCGACCTATCGTCAGTGCAATAGGATCTCCTACTTACAAAATTGGTAAATATCTTTCAAATACTCTTAATAATTTTACAGGAAAAACACATTCATATATTAAAAACTTGACCCATTTTGTAGAAAAACTTAAATCAATCCAATTAGATCCCAAAGATATCTTAGTCAGTTTCAATGTAGAATCACTCTATACGAACGTGCCTATAAATGATTCAATTTCCATAATATCAGACTTGTTTCACCATAATAGTATTGACAACTCACTTTTAGATCTAATTGAAGCATGTCTTACATCAACATATTTTGTCTTTCAAGGAACTTTCTATGAGCAAACCTCAGGAGCAGCCATGGGATCTCCACTGTCACCGGTGGTAGCCAATATCTTCATGGAAGCTTTTGAGGAGGAAGCCTTAGAGTCGTCTCCACCAAAACCAAAATCATGGTTCAGATATGTAGACGACACTTTTGTAATATGGCCACATGGTCCAGAAAACCTCCCTGGGTTTCTTGATCATCTAAATCAACAACATGCTAACATAAAATTTACAATGGAAATTGAATCAGAAGGCACGATTCCCTTTCTAGATGTTCTTGTACAAAGGAAAGGGGATGGTTCCTTACGACACTCTGTATATAGAAAACCAACGCATACGAATAAGTACTTAAATGCAAATTCTCATCATCATCCAGCACAAAAGCAATCAGTCATTAATTCATTGGTTTACAGAGCTCTCGCGATTTGTGACCAAAATTCTTTACAATCGGAAACAGAGAAACTGACTCAAGCTTTAAGAGGGAATGGATATTGCACTGATGATATTAGACGATCAATTAGAAAATATAACAATTTTACTCCACGAAATGATACTAATAAGAAATTACCGATAGGAAATGTAGTTCTTCCATTTATACACGGAACCACAGATAAGATTGCAAGGTTACTTCGCCGGTCCAACATACGTACAATCTTCAACACACACAAGAAAATTGAACAATGTTTGGGATCGCCAAAGGACATTATTCTTTTTCAAACGAAAGGAGTATATGCAAATCCTTGCTCCTGTGGTCATGTTTATATTGGAGAAACTGGGCGATCCATATCGACTAGGCTTAAGGAACATGAACGATGTATCAGAAAGAAACAAATTGTACAATCTGCTGTATCTGAACACCAACATTCTACTGGGCATGTCATAAATATAAAAGAAACCAAAGTTCTTGCATCAGTTTCGGGACTTTATAAAAGCAAAATTAGAAAATGTATTGAAATTTATAAGCATCCTAACAATTTTAATAGAGACACGGGCTTCAGTCTATATCATACGTGGAAACCGATCGTTACACCGAGTCACGGATCGGTAAACACAGGTCGACTATAAATAGCCGGCCTGGGTCTCTCCGAGCTCATTCAGTGTTCCGATCTCGTGAAGTGAAGATCCCTGAAGATTCCTCGTGCAATCGAATGCGAAACGTCGGAAAGTGATTCCATTTTGACACGGTCTAATCCCAAAAACCATGATTTCTGAATTGGCCACAGCCGTGAAAGCTTTCGTTCTATGTAATTCAGTATATAGTAAATAATACAACGTCTTTATTATTATTATTATTTATTATATTTCAGAAACAGCACATATTATCTAATCGTATAAATATGGGTCGGGCCGTTCGATTTAATCGCTCTGCCAGTTAACCACCCAATCTCCCTAAATAAAGGAATAAATAAATAAAATATCAAAAAGGTAAAAATAGGTTATATCTATCTATCTATATTGTATTCATCTTTATAGCGCTCTATCTGATAATACCAAGTTTTTGATCTGTTTTCCGAATGCTGCCTCAGTAGCTACGCTACGAATTTTGGCAAGGATTTTGTTAAGTATTTTTACCGAGTTATAGGAAAATGACCTCTGAAACTGAGTGGTTTTATGTTTAGGGATTCTATATATAAACTTTGAACTGTCAAATACAGAATACAAATAAAACGGCTCACAACACTTAATTATTTTATATACACTTATAGCCATTTGGACACGGTATCTTTCATCTAATCTTAGCCAGCCACATTCTAAATATTTCTCACTGATATGATCGAATTTTCCAAGTCCATTTTTCAAATGTATACCTAATATATGAATTTTGGATTTTTTGTAAGGTATTTTTATTTTTATTGAGAATACCAGGCTAGTACAGAATACTACAATATGCTAAGAAGATAGAATTAGTGAGTCGCCCAGTCTTAACTTTATATCTGTTAAAAGCAGAGGCGTGCAGTCCATGGAAGCAAGGGAAGCAGTGCTTCCCCAAAAAAAATTACAAAACATCCTCTAAAAGGTAATTTTTGAAATAGGAAACCATTAATTTAGTTTATATTAAAAATGCTAAATATTATCTTACTTATCAAGCCCATAATAAATACGGCCTTGACTCTGAGAATATCGAATAGACCCTATGCGGGCCGCTAGTTTCTCTGCAGCCAAGGCCTGTATGCTTGATTTCCTGTGAATCGAGCCTGAGGTTATTGAACTTTCCACCGGCTGTTTGCAATTTTTGCATTTCAGTCTCGTGCTTTAAGTGGTGGCGGAAGCTATCGTTGGAGTAGGTTCTTTGTTTGAACGGCTATCCGTGTGTTGTGTGATACGTACGTCGCGTCGTGCATGGTGCGATATGGAAGACAATAATACGGGCGTGGATATGCAAATACCGTCAACTTCGGCTGTCGGTAATAACGTTGAAAATGTTGGAGAATTTAGAAAGAAGAGTGTGTGTGAATGTGTGGTGTGTGTCTTGATAGTAAAGGGATTTTCAACATTAAACTTCGCTGATAAGCCTCAAATAATTTGAAAAATTTAACCACAAAAATGAAAAACTGTATTAGACATTTTTATCCGGAAAAACAATACGAACAATTTAAATGGCTAACAGGGTGTGAAAATATAAGTAAATTATTTTGTTGGCCATGTTGACTTTTTATGCATTATATACCGTAGTTTATAACGTTACTAAAGAAATTAATGGAGAGAAAAAATTAGTTGCTCAAAGCTATGATGGAGCTTCAGTGATGGCAGGACAATTAGGGGGTCTGCAAGCTAAAGTTCAAGAAACTTTGCCAAGTGCTGTGTTTGTCCATTGTTTTGCTCATAAATTTAATTTAGTTTTATCCGAGTCAATCAATCACATTAAAGAGTGTAAAGTATTTTTCGTTACTTTAAGTGTCATGGCTACTTTTTTTTGCAAGTCAACAAAACGTACACAAGCTTTGGACTCCATTGTCCACAAACGATTGCCCAAGGTAACTCCTACTAGGTGAAACTATAACGGAAGACTTGTGTTAACAGTATCTGAAAATTGTGATTGAACTATTTGAATATATAATAGAAAATAATGAAACGTGGGACTCAGAAGCAATAAATAGTTCGAGGGGGTTTTTGGACAGTTTGAAACGAGATTTTAATTTTAATTATTTGTTGAACATATTTTTAGAAATATTTCCATTCTCATACAATGTTTTTAATATATTACAAACTTAAACAAATGATATTGCTTTTTGCCTAAAAAAAGTGGATGATTTTAAGTCCATGTTAAACCAAAAAAGATATGACTTTGACCTATTTTGGGAGAAAACGATGACGTTAAATGTAGAGCCACAAGCCAAGCGTGTTCGAACAGAGAAGGTGGGAGATGTTCAAACATCATACAGACGCCTCTTTTATGAAATAATCGATCAAATTCAGCAACAAATAAACTATAGATTTAGCGGCTTAAATGATTTTAAATTCCTCGAGCTTTGCAATTTTGATGCATTTAAAGGAAAAACTTTTACAGAAGATGCGTTTAAATCTCTTCTTCTTCATTAAGGCCAGTTCTTCGACCGAGTGTTACTGCGATCTGAACTAAAAGTGATTTACGAGACTGATAACATTAGCGCAAAAAATAAGGCTAAGGAACTAATGTATGTAAACGCAAGGAGCTGGAAGATGCCTACACCGAAGTGTCGAAATTATGTGAATTAGTATTGACAATACCTGCCACAAGTTCATCAGTAGAACGCAATTTTTCAACACTTAAACGTATAAAAAATTTCGTGGGAAATTCAACGGGGCAGGAGAGACTTTCGCATACATCGCTATTGCCCATTGAAAATAAACTTCTACAAAATATGTCGGAGCATCGACGTTTTTGTGATGACGCCATTGACGAATTTGCAACAAATGATCGAAGAATCGAATTGCATTACAAATAGGTAAGTTTATAAAAATTGCTTCCCTTTCTTAAAATTTCACTGCACGCTCCTGGTTGAAAGGATATCTTTACTAAGATATAAAGATTTAAGTTTACAGTATGACTTCTGAATAAAACTGGCAACATGTGATTCAAATTTTAACTGAGTGTCCACATGCAGACCTAAATTTAGATATACCTTAAAACCAGGATTTGTTTGATAGTTCTTCCCTTTTAGATCCAAATAGTAGCATTTGAGTTTCCTTTTCATTTAGCACCAAGTTATGCGCAGCAGACACAAAAGCGATTCTATTCATATCCTGATTTAATTTTACATTTGATTCCTTCATATTATTTTCAGGAAAAAATAAGTAGATTTGGGTGTCATCAGCATGTTGATGCATAGAACAGAAGTTGACAAAAGTATAAAAATCAAAAGTATAGATCGAGAAAAGCAGAAACATATCTGTTTCCTATGCATTTCGAATGTATAATTTAAATTTAACAATGACACGTGTATTTTAGTCCTTGTCTTATCATGTGGAAACTCACAACTGACTAAATAATTTGTCACAATAAGGCTTTGCGGAAGGAGGTTTTAAGCCTTGTTTCAGTTTAACTTCTGCTTGTTGGTGAAAATTCGAAGAACTTTGAAACTAAGGGATATAGCTTTTTAATGGGGGGGCTTTTTAAGCAGTTAACATTTAAGAAAAACTCTGTTCTGTGTTCTTGAAGAAAGGTATAAAAGGAAGGTAGAGATCGCTACATAAAGTATTACTTAAAACGAAGTTGACGTTTATAACTGGTAAAGCATAAAGACAGTTGTTTTTCGAAACAAAATTTTAAATTAAAATCTTAAAAGCTTTTATTATTTTCTACCAATACTAAAATATTTATCCAATTACGGGAAAATGCGGAAAGTTCTTTAAGAACGGAACAAAAAAATTAAATTAATATATACCTAGTTGTATGTTATATACCCCATATTTTTTATTTCCAAATGGATGATGTACACGAAAAAAGATGGTTTTCCTGGTTTTGTAACTGTTTTATTTTTTTTAATAAAAATCTTTCTAAAAACCTAGTTATCAATATGCCTGAAAGTTGGGTAGCATAAGAATTCGTTCAAATTTATGGTCTTCAACTAAAAATTTTTACTTGGATTGCTATTTTTTATTTTCAACAGTTGGTGAACCAAATACGATCATTAGGGCACCGTCGAATCGTATAAAGTCGAATGCCGTCTTATCGTACGGGTCCAAAGGTCACCAACATTATGAATCAAATCAGAAAATACAGTGAATACCTAAATGTTGTGTGATTCTTTTATCGAGCTATTAAATCTCGATGGGCTGTTTACAAATATACAGGGAGAAAGAAAATAGTTTTTTTTATTATATTACGCAATATTATTAAGATAATTAATATTATTTTATATATTAAGTTCCGAGGGACTAAATAAGAAAACTCGCTAAATATGTATTTGGTTAAAATTTTTTGGTTGGCAAAAACAAAAATACACAAAATGGCAAGCGCCTTAATAAAGTCGGAAGGCGGTTCGAATCAGTGGAAGAATCAGGATATGTTCTGTTTATACAGCCACTTAATGAAATTGAGATTTTTTATCAATCACCAAAAATTATGAGCCACACTTGACCTAAAAATCTAACCACTTATACAGTGTCATTTATTTAAATGCGGGTCACCCCTGTGCAAACAAAATTTGTTTTTTTTTGTATTGTGATAAAAAAAATTTATTTTGCAAAAATATTATAAACTTTTGTTAAAAACACAAGATAATTAGTTATTACTTCCCTCCTGAGATTTTTTCAGATCTTTACGTTTAAGGATCCCTAGATGCCGGAAAACATGTTACCTCAATTTCGTCTGTCTGCAGGTATGTCTGTCCGTCAGTCTGTCTGTTCGCGGCATAGCTAAAAAACTACTTATCTGATTTCATCAAATTTCAGTCTAAAATTAAGGCCCATGCATGCGAAAAATACAGCTATATATATATATATATATATATATATATATATATATATATATATATATATATATATTTTTTTTTTGCTTTGTGTTCTTTGACCTTTTTTTTTCAATATATATTTATCCTAATTTTTCTTGGTTTGAGGTCAATACATTAACAACAAAATTAGTACATATTTTTAAACATATATTTCGTTTCTAAGGTGACGTTTCGACCATAGTTTTGGTCTTTTTCAAACCTAAAATTTGTTTAGCACTATTTTTTTAAGTTTATAAAGTATTAAAAATTTAGGACTTACCATAGAACGTAAAATAGTTGACTAAAAAGTATACATAATCCACATATCTGACATATACTACACATATTTAATTTACATTTTACAAATATTGTGGACGTTTATTACAGACAAATTACAAGCGACTGAGCGAACACTGTTATAGTAAAGATATATACAATTTATTTAGGTTGTTTATGTCTTTTTTGTCATTTATGGCGTTTTTGTTTTTTTGAATTTCAGCCATCTCAAAAAATTCTCTTTTTTTCAACTGAGGTTCGGATTTTAATACTTTCACTTGTTCGTAGTTGAAAGTATGTTTTTTGGACATCTCATGGTGTGTTAATGCGGTGCTGTTCTTTTTATCATATTTGTGACTTTTCAGTCTATTTTCTAAGTATTGGCTTGTTTGTCCAATATAAACACCGTTACAATTATTGCAAGGGATCTGATAGACTATATTTAATAAAAAAAGCAAAATTAATTTACTTCTGAAGAAGATTAAGAAATGTACACGAAAAAATCCAAAGGCAAAAGACTTAAGTTACAATGCAAAAATGGATATTCATAATGCAATTTATGATTTATACACGTCAAAGACTAATATAATCCTTGAGAAACTTTTTAATATTATAGACTAAAAAATATCATCACTTAAAAAGTCCTCATCTTCTGAGTCGTCCTCCAATAGCGCACTGATCATTGGTGCTATTTCGACATATAGAACTCGTTCTCGATTCCATCAATCCCATATTAATTTCGACGTATGTTCCACAGATTTCTTCCAGTACTCCGGCGTAATATAATTTAATGAATCTTTCCAAACAATTTGCACTTCATCTGATATAAGACCATCGTTCACGTGCTTTTCGATATACAGTGTGTATCAGCCAAATGGAATAAATTCGATAATAAATAAATGGGGGCGTGTTCGGAAAAACGCTTGGACCTGTCGATTGGTATTTTTAGTTGCTCATTTTCTCCAATAAAAACTTTTTATACAGGGTGTGTCCTGTAACAGTGGTCAATGCCAACTTTCTTATTTCAAATGCAACACCCCGGATATTATTTAATTTTTGGATTCTTTAGGAGATTCTAAACATATTTTATGTTCAATGTCCTATACCTATCTTCAACTATTTCGGCAATATTAAATTTTTTCAAATTTATTTTTATTTTATTTATTTCGAATTTATTATTATTCATGAAAGTGGCTCTGGTTACTGAACTATTTATTTGATTACAAAAATTCGCTACAACACACTCAATACTTATTTACCATTTAGGTCTTCATATTAAGAATGTAAGCAAAAACCATTTTAGCGTTCCTTTTTATTGATATGGAACAAAAAGAGCCAGTTTTGTTTACTTTTAAGTTTTGTTTACTTTTGTGTAAAATGCCTGGCCTTTCTCTTTGCAAGTTGTCAGTGTCAGTGTCATAGTCTTTTGAATTTCGTTAACTGCATAATACCTAATACCAGAAAAATGGTTCATTTAACAAAAATGCATAAAATAACAATTCTACAAATGATTGGTTATGGAGATAACACACGAACACAACTGGAAGTTGCTCGCTTATTTCATGAAAAATTTCCAAATTTGCCGCATATATCCCAAGGGACAATTAGTAAAATAGAAAAGCAGTTTCGCGAGCTTGGACATGTGAGGCAGATAAAAAAAGCAGCTGCCAATTCAATAAATGATGATACTAAATTGGATATTATGCTTGAGTTTGAGGAAAACCTACATATTCCTAGTCGACAAGCCGCCGCAATGTTCGATATTAGCCATTCGTCGATGATTCGAACATTAAAAGAAAATAAAATGCATCCCTATAAAGTGATACCAACTCAGGAGCTCATGGAAGACGATTATGATAGGAGAACTTATTTTTGTGAACAAATGATGGCTATGTTAGATAACAATGTTATTCAATTAGAACATGTTTTGTTTTCGGATGAGTGCACCTTTACACTTCACGGTCATGTAAATCGTCAAAATTGCCGCTATTGGTCTAGGGAAAATCCTCACTGGATCAGCGAAGAACATACTCAATATCCTGAAAAGGTTAATGTTTGGGCAGAAATTGTTAGGGATCATATCATAGGCCCCTTTTTCATTGACGGCAATTTGAATGGTGATAATTATTTAGCACTGCTCCAAAATAATGTCGTGCCAACTTTGACAAATTTGTATCCGGATCCAGCAAACCCACAAGTTCCAGCGAATATGATATGGTTTCAGCAAGATGGAGCGCCGCCCCATTACCAAATTAATGTCCGGCAGTAACTCAACGGAATATTTCAAAATCGGTGGATAGGGAGACGAGGATCAATAGAATGGCCAGCGCGATACGCTGATCTGACGCCATTAGACTTTTTCTTATGGGGACATATTAAAAATGTTGTATACAAAACTAAACCCCTCGACTTAGCTGACTTAAGAAGACGAATAACGCTTGCGATTAGATCGGTCACGCCTGAGATGCTAAATAACGTTAGTGTAATATATAGAGAAAACACCCTATATAAAATGTATTGTATCAAATTCAACTTGTTGCAATAATGGGCAACCACGCAATAACCTGTTTTGCTATGTCAGCAGGTCAACCACCTTCCCGAGCGTATATGGCAATTAGATTGCATTTTAAAACAGATTTGAGAATATACTTTGGGTAATGTTAAGGTGAACATGTAGTTTCATTTTGCTACCCTTTGTTTCAACCCTAAGTATTACATGGCGATCCTGCCACTTGACGATTTTTTTGTGAAGTTATTAAGATGGGTAATGCCAAGTCCAAAGAAGAGATTGTAATTAATCAGGCCTCCAATGGCGATGCAAGGGGTGAAATAGTTGACCAAAATAAGGGATTAAGCTTAGCAGAGATTTTGCTTATAATTTTGGTTGTGGCAACGGCAATTGTTGCAGTAGTATGGGCCATTAGACATGTTCAAAGGAAACTAAGGCAGACAATTAGAAGAGAAATTTATAAAAATGAGCTGCGAAAATCCAAGGATGATTTAAAGATGGAAGAAAATTAAATTTTTTTTTAGGGCGGTATTTTTCTTGTAGGAAAAAAAAAAAAAAAGAAGAAAGAAAAAGTAAAGACAATTATAAATGGAGTTAGAAAATTTGTTATGTGTTAATGTAACTGAAAATGTAAATAATAATGCAGGCATGTAAGTTTAATTATTATAATATTATGTTATTGTTTTATAATTATAATCGCAAAAATATGGACCCAATTAGCAAGTTTAATAAGTGAATTAAATTTTTAATTTCATGGGAGACAAACTTATTGAAATTTTACATTCATTTAAATATATTCGAACAAATTTGGTAAAATTAAATAGCGAAAGACGAAAAAGCCCTATTGTCGAATCAAAAGTTAAAGTGGCAAAAACTTTATATTCTCAGTTAGGTAAGGAAATTACTGATTTAAACGTAAAAATAGAAAAGTCTGAAATAGACAAAGAAGATATTTTGACTTTTAATAACATAATAACAGAAATTAAAAAACTTTATAAGGAAATTTTAGAGTTTGGAAATAAAAATATTAATAAAGATAAATTAAAAATGTCTTCTTTTGATCTAAAAATAGCTACAAACCTTTTACCGGTCATGGATGATACAGAATCTACAACTTCTAAATTAATAGAGGCTTTAGATTTTTATTCGTCAACGCATGATAATGATAGTCAACCTTCTTTAATTAAATTTGTTTTGAAAACGCGTATTTCTAACAACGCCAAATTACGATTAGGTTTGACTTATAATTCTGTAAATAATTTAATTCTAGATATGAAAAAACATCTCTTAACTAAAAAATCAGATACGGCCCTTCAGGCACGCTTGTTCTCTGCTAAACAGGGTGAAAAATGTATAACGGATTTTGGTAAAGAGTTAGAGGATATTTTTGTAAATTTAACCATTACGCAAGCAGACGGAAATGCCAATGCTTTTGATATTCTAAGACCTATTAACGAAAAGGTTGCAATAAAAAGGTTTGCATGCGGACTTAAAAATCAAAGGCTGGGCACAATTATATCTTCCAGAAATTTTGAATTCTTAAAGGACGCAATAAGGGCAGCTCAAGATGAAGAGCTGGGTAATCAAAATAATTCAGGACACATTTTTAATTTTTCTCACAGAGGAAGGGGAAATTTTAGAAATTTTTCCAGAAGACCAAATAATAGAACAGGAAATTCTGGTAGATATAATAATTATCAGAATTTTAATAACGGAGGAAATAACAATTCAAATTGTCGGCGAAACGCTTCGACTAATCAAGGTAATTTTAATAATCAGCGGTTTTCTAGAAATCACGGTGGTCGTACATTTACGAGCGGTAATAGGAGAGGATCTCGGGCAGTAGGTCACCGAATGCATTTTGCGGAGCACACCGGAAATTCAGAACAATCCTCAGCTGATATACAAGATTCAACATTTTTTCGTGCCTAAAAATACTAAAAATAAACAGTTTAATAATATTTTTACCTATTCAAAAAACTACTCGAATGCTGTTTCTTTTTGTGTCAATGGTAAAAGCTTAAAATTTTTGGTAGATACGGGTGCATCATTAAGTGCCCTTAAATTAAGTTGTTTAAATTCAAAAATACAGTTACACAAAGAAAATATTGAAATTAAAGGCATAGGAGGTAAATTAATATCTGTGGGATATGTTTATTTAGATCTTTGCATAGAAAATGCGATATTTAAGCAAAAATTTTATATTTTTAATAATTTACCATGTCAAAGTGATGGCATAATTGGAGAAAATTTTTTGAAAACTTTTAAGGCTAAATTAGATTACGAAGAAAATACCTTAACTATTTTAAATCAGTATAATAAAATAAATACATTAAAATTAAATGCGGATAGTGAGAATATATTAAGTGTTCCCCCTAGGTGCGAAATTATACAGTATGTTCCTACAGGGTTAGAGGATGAATGTGTACTTATGCAAGGTGAATTATGTGAGGGTGTGTTCATGGCTGGTGTAATGCACAACCGATAAATGGTAAAGTACCAATTAAAATTTTGAATACAAGAGAGACAGAGGTACATTTGAGAAATTTTTCGCCAAAAGCGGAAAGTTTAAGCAATTATGAGTGTCATCAATTTAACAGCCAAGAAAATTCGGCTACTCGAGTTAAAGAACTATTTAAAATTCTTAAGCTTAATCATCTAAACCGCGAGGAACGAGATTCTATAGAGCAAATTTGTGCCAAATTCTCAAATATATTTCATATGCCAGGAGATAAGCTTACAGTTACTAATTTATATAAACAGTCAATTCAAGTTAAACCAGATACTCAGCCGGTCTATAGAAAGCCATATAGGTTACCTCAAGTACATAAAGAGGAAATAAATAGGCAAATTTCTCAAATGTGTCATGATGGAATAATTGAGAGTGCGCAGAGTGAGTGGTCTTCACCTTTGTTGCTTGTACCAAAGAAAAACGATACGAATGAGGGAAGAGCTAGGTTAGTATTGGACTACAGATTTTTGAACCCATATATATTAGATATCAAATTTCCGATTGCGAGTGTAGTCGATATTTTAGACTCCCTAGCAGGTGCACTTTATTTTTCACATCTAGATCTTAGCCAGGGCTATTATCAGGTCGAATTAGAGGAAGAAAGCAGAAAATACACAGCTTTCACTACAGATCGCGGTCAGTGGCAAATGCGAAGGTTACCAATGGGGTTAAAAATTAGCCCTAGTGCCTTTTCAAGGTTAATGACCATAGCGATGGCGGGCTTCAATTACGAAAAGTGCTTTGTTTATCTTGATGATCTTATAGTATTTGGCAGAAACCTTAATGAACACAATAAAAATCTAATAGATATTTTTTCTAGATTGCGAAAAGTAAACCTAAAATTAAATCCTGCTAAATGCGATTTTTTGAAAAAAGAAATTCTGTATCTGGGTCATATAATAAGTTCTGAAGGAATATCACCTGACCCTGATAAAATAAAAGCTTTAAAAGATTATCCTATTCCAAAAAAGGCAGATGAAGTTAAACGCTTCGTGGCTTTTGCCAATTATTATCGAAAATTTATACCACATTTTTCAGAAATTACAGTTCCTCTAAATAAATTATGTAAAAAATACGCTAGGTTTGAGTGGACGGACGAATGTGATAAAGCTTTTAATTGTCTTAAAAATTCGCTGATTAAGCATCCGGTGTTAGATTATCCCGATTTTTCGAATGAAAATGAATTTATTTTGCAAACAGATGCGTTTGCTTTTGCTATAGGAGCAGTGTTATCAAATAAAAATAATAAACCAGTGGCGTTCACTAGTCGTAGTTTAAATAAAGCAGAAATTAACTACCCTACTATACATAAAGAACTTTTAGCAATTTATTGGGCTGTAAAGCATTTTCGACCATATCTGTATGGCCGTCGTTTCAAAATTTTAACCGATCACAAACCATTAATTTATCTTTTTACGCAAAAAGACCCTGGTAGCAGATTGACAAAATTTCGTTTGTGTCTAGAAGAATATGACTTTTATATCGAATATATCAAAGGAAAAGATAATGTTACAGCCGATGCTTTATCGAGAATAATCTTGTCCTCAAACGAATTAAAAGATATGAATGAAGGAATGATTGCAGTTTTAACCAGAGCACAGAGTAAACGTAGAGACGGACAGGAAGACGAGTTAATTAAGAAAAGTACTGAAAATATTTGGCTTGATCACCCGAATATTGTGGAAATTCTTAAGCAACCCACTAACTGTACCGAATTAATTATAATACCATCCTTAAAAATTAAAAAATTGTCAAAAGATGTCACTCAACAAGTGGGAGACTTTTATTATATTCCATTACATTTTACCTTATACTTAGACCAAAAAGCTTTATCACCATTGGCGCGAGACGAAATGGTGAAAGATTTGGTAGAAATAAGTAAAAAGGCTGAAATTAAAGAATTAGTTATTAATAAAAATAATGATAATACAGAGTTTATTAAATTTATTGGTAGTAAAATAAAAAATTATACTAATTGGAGGGGCCCCCGTATAAATGTTGTAAAAGGTATTAAAAAAGTAATGGACAAAGACGAAAAAAGAGTAATCCTTAATGATTTTCATTTACTACCAACCAGTGGTCACGCTGGAATAAATAGAATGACAAATAATATTAAAAAGTATTATCTTTGGCCAGGTCTGGATAGTGATGTTCGAAATTTTGTAAAAAGGTGTGACATGTGTCAAAGACAAAAACATTCGAATCATTATACTAGAGAGCCAATGGTAATAACTACTACAGCTGAAACAGCTTTTCAAAAAATATATTTAGATATTGTTGGTCCACTTCCGGTAGACGTAAATGGATTTGTTTATATTTTGACACTTCAGTGTGAGTTAACAAAATATGTAGAGGCCTACCCTCTTAAAAACAAGGATTCCGTATCTGTGGCAAGATCTTTGGTGGATAACTTTATCTTAAGATATGGTATCCCTCAGGAAATTGCTTCAGATAGGGGTACCGAGTTTATTTCTCACACTATGGCAGAAACATGTAACTTGTTAGGTATAAAACAGATTCATTCTACGGCGTATCATCACGAGAGTATCGGGAGTTTAGAGGCCTCTCACAAAGTTCTAGGTGCTTATTTGAGAATTCAAACTCAAAACCATGATTCTGCATGGAGCACATGGCTTCCGTACTGGTGTTTTTCTTATAATACTGCAGTACATACGGAAACCAAATACTCTCCCTTTGAACTAGTTTTTGAAAAAAAATGCCAATTACCAAATAATTTAAATAATGAAGTTGATCCTATTTATAATTTTGATAACTACCCCATTGAATTAAAATATAGGTTACAAACAGCTCAAAATGATGCAAGAAATAACTTAATACTTTCTAAATCTAAAAGAAAAGAAAATTTTGATTTAAAAGTAAACCCCATTCAGTATAAAAAGGGCGATAGAGTTTTAATCAAAAACGAAACTGGTGATAAAATTACCAGCCCTTGCTTCCTGGGGCCATATTTAGTGGTAGAAGATGTTGCACCAAATGTAAAAATAATTAAAGATAAGAAACATATTTTAGTCCATAAAAATAGAACTAAGTTGTATAATAGCTAATTAAAATTAAGTTATAATAATAAGGGCTCTATATTACTATACTATTGCATGTATTTTCTAATAACCTTTTTCTAAAAGACCTATCTATTTTCTTTCCTACTTTCACTATATGACGCTATTTTCCTTCTCTTATATCTGAGTTTTTATTTTTCTTTTCATATATTTAGATAAATAAGATAATATAAAAGAAAAAAAAAAAAATGGTTTAAATAGTGTATTGTAACATTTGTCTCTAGTAATTGTATTTTATTTACGAATTTCAAATTTTGAAAATAAATTGAAATTCTTTTAATTGCCCGGGGAGGTGTAATATATAGAGAAAACACCCTATATAAAATGTATTGTATCAAATTCAACTTGTTGCAATAATGGGCAACCACGCAATAACCTGTTTTGCTATGTCAGCAGGTCAACCACCTTCCCGAGCGTATATGGCAATTAGATTGCATTTTAAAACAGATTTGAGAATATACTTTGGGTAATGTTAAGGTGAACATGTAGTTTCATTTTGCTACCCTTTGTTTCAACCCTAAGTATTACATTAGAAGAAATTTCTATTTAAGATTAGGAATTTGCCAAGACGTTCGCGGCGAGCATATTCAACAGTTCCTAAATTAACTTTTTACTTTTGTTTATACATTATGAAGAAATAAATAATTTTATTTTTTTAATCTTAATTTTTGCAATAAATTTGAAAACACTTAATATTGCCGAAATAGTTGAAGATAGGTATAGGACATTGAACATAAAATATGTTTAGAATCTCCTAAAGAATCCAAAAATTAAATAATATCCGGGGTGTTGCATTTGAAATAAGAAAGTTGGCATTGACCACTGTTACAGGACACACCCTGTATAAAAAGTTTTTATTGGAGAAAATGAGCAACTAAAAATACCAATCGACAGGTCCAAGCGTTTTTCCGAACACGCCCCCATTTATTTATTATCGAATTTATTCCATTTGGCTGATACACACTGTATATATGATTTTGCCCCAGCCCATATTAATTCTATTGCGTTAAACTGGCAATGGTATGGCGGCAGTCGTAAAACCTCATGTCCATTTTCGCGTAATATTTCATCTACGGCATATATTGTTGGTTTTTTAACAGATTTTGCCATTAAAAGAAGTTCTAATTTCTATTGGGTAAAGGATTTTGTTTTTGTTTTATTACCTAGTCATAAATATCACTTTTCTTCCAGGATGAAGTAGGTTAATTATTTAAGATTCTTGAATGATAAGATGCATTGTCCAGAATAATTAAAGATGTAGGATCTAAATTTGGAATCAGTTGTTCCTTTAACCACTTTTCAAACAGTTCACGGTTCATATTATCATGGTAGTTCATACTTTTGGATGTTGAAGAAATCAGTAAACTTGCACCTGGAAGAAATCCTGTTGAAGAACCTGCATGCAAAATGATGAACCGTTTTCTCGTCCTACATCCCTTTTTTCTCTTGACACTTTTTACAGACTCGTCCTGCCAAGATTTCTAACCACTTCCATTAGAAAATATCCAAGTCGTCTAAAAATACCACTTTTCTAAATTTGGAATTAACATTTTTCGTGTATTTCTTTAAAAACTGGATACGCTGACTTGCTATATGTGGCAACTCGCGTAAAAATCTTCGATTACAGTCCTTTTTATATCGAAAACCCAACATTTTTATTAATTTTGACAACGATTTTAGTCCAATTTCCAATATGCCTCAATTTTTTAAAACTTCTTTTAAAACTTGAAGGGTTATATTAGTTTTTGATGTGTATAAATCGTAAATTGCATTACGAACATCCATTGTTACATTGTCATTTAAGTCTTCTGTCTTTGGCTTTTCTCGTGTACATTTCTTAATCTTCTTTGGTAGTAAATTATGTTTTTTTTTCATGCACAATTTACTGCATAGTCCTTATACCGATTCTCAGAGCTTTTGCTACTGTCTCCTGGATATTGGCCGGTGAATTTTCATTCTCGTAATATTTTATTAGATTTAATTCCATTTTTTTCGCTTGTGGATCCAAATAACCCGAAAATTGTTTTCTATTACTCATTTTGTCACTGACTTGTCATCTGACTTGAAGTGACATCGCTCAAAGATTTTTGCAACTGCAGGTATTCATATGTTTATCCTCTTTTTTCATATGAAAATCTCATAGGTCTATCTAATTCATCTTCCGGATTTTATGCGGAGGATATGATTAAACGCAATGAAAGAAAAACAAACTTATCTTATATTGTATGACCCGCACGATAACACTGCTTTTATATATATATATATATATATATATATATATATATATATATATATATATATATATATATATATATATATATATATATATATATTTCATTCCTGGCATACAACCGTTCACTGCTGTCGTTCTGAAAAGATAGTTTTACTGACGTTTTGTCAAAATCACGTTTGGTATTTTCGAAGCTTTCTCTCTCACGTCCAAATAGAGATTAAAGTGTTAGTGACTGCGAAGCTTCACTATATTTGAGTGGACGTGGGCCATTATTAATGTTTTCCGGATGTTTCTTACGCTAATTCTGTTTCATTTTTTGTTGGTAGGTTTTATTTAAATCCCTTTTATTTAAATCATATTAGTTTATAATTTCTATGGCTTCTCGGATTATTCTGGTCTTATGCTCTTTATTGGCAGTCTCCCTAGACATATCGAAATTTATCTTATGGTCGGTTTCCTGATGATGTAGGAATAAAGCCGAGATTGTTTGTTTCTGATGCTGAGTTTAAGCTCTTCTACTCTTGTTGATATTAGCCTGTTTTCCCCACGTACGACTGTTCGCAGTTCTGGCACGGAATGCTGTATATTTCGTAATTTTTCAGTTTGATTTTGTGTTTGGGGCTACCAAGTAGTTTACCTATGGTTGTTTGTTGCTTGTGTATGATTTGCATGTTGTGTTTTCTAAGTTCCTACTTGCTGCCTTCCTAGCTCATAATTTTTGGTATTCGTGTTTCGGGAATTTGGATTTGTGTAGCTATTTTTTTTAAAGCGCCAAATATTATATTAAATTCGTTTTACCTCGTCTGTGTTTCAGTTAATCGCACGGATGTAGATAATAGAGTATTGGACATAGCTTGGATTTGTGCTGCACTTGATCTTGCATTTAAATATCTGTCGATATGTGCTGGTTTTCTATATACGGTGTATTAGAAATTTCCGTTTTGCAATTTTGTGACCAGAACAATTTACAGCTCATTATTGAATATTAATTTAATTTGTTAGATATCAGAATTAAGCTTCTCATTAATTGGCAATGATTGGAGACAATTGGAATGTTATGTAACGCTGTTCCACGCTAAAACTTTGAAAACTAATCCAAAAACCGTTCACCAAAACAAACGATAAAATAAAAAATTAAATTGTTGCTACTTTTGCGAATAAGTGATAGTTAATGAAAAAAAAAAAGGAATTATTTTATATTTCACTAAAACAATTAAAGAAAAAGTTAATTAATGGTGATTTTATATGGAACGTTATGAAAGAGATGAGTGCCATAAAACTTTTAACTTACATCATCTACTTGAGAGGAAAATTGTTGAGTTTCCAGTCTCTTGTATCCGTTTTTTTCAGGTTTTAAAATATTATTGTAAATCTAGCTAAGATTTTGTATATCGCTAGCGTAGAACTCGTTGGACCATTTGCAGAAAGATTCTTTTATGATATTTTTTCCTTTTTCTAAGATAGATGGATTCTGAAAATTCACAAAATGACCCTCCTTTAGTACATGTTCATACAGAGCACAAGACAGATTTTCAGTGTTACAATCGCTCTTATGTGAAGTGATGCGACCCAGGGACATGGGATTTTATGAACTATATTCCAATTTTCTTTCATAAAATTTGGTCTTGGAATATTAGCAGGTTTTAACATAGTATTCTGAGACGGTAATGTTTGTACTGGGTTGACTTTCTTTGTTTTAAAGTCAAAATAGCCCTGAAGAAGAGAATGAGCATTCTCGAAAGCTAGATCATATAAGAACGAGTTTCGTACACTAGGCCTCCTCTTTTATTTGACTGCGTCCTCACATAATCCAGAACTAAGAAGACTAAATTGTTTTTTTTCTGGTTTATGTTGTTTTTTTTCTAACTAGCCAATCACAACTAAACTTCTGATATATATATATAAATATATATATATATATATATATATATATATATATATAAAACGTGCTAAATCTAGTGGGGCTGTAGTCAAAGAGAGGGGACCTTAGATTAAAACACTTTGTTGCTTTGCCAAGCTTTCGGCAACTGTTTATTGCCTTCCTCAAGACAGCCTAAAAATTGTTATTATTTTGTATTAACATTTATTTAAAAAAAAAAAAAAAGTTGTTGTGGACTTACTACTTGGTTTTACTCTTGAAGAAACAACACTGAAAAATTCTCAACATTACTAAAGACCTATATACATATTATTTACACCTTTTTATCACTAGTTTTGACTTGGATGTTGTTATATTAACACATTTTAAAATTCTTAAAGATTTGGTTTATTCCAACGTGCAGACACTGTCGGCCATTTTACGTATTTTAAAGGCAAATTATTATTGTAAAATGGAGAACGTGTTTTTTTTTATTTTTGCTCTCCTTCCCTTACTTCACACTAGTTGGTTTACGCGTTTTCTGTTTTTCAAATAATTGTCGACTGAGCACGAATCGGTAACGACGGTTTCCCAAATGTATAGTTGGAAAAGAAAAATGTAGATGGCGCATTAGTAAACAGTACTCTGCAAAGCTGGTAACCCAATCAGCACAAATCTTACAAGTTCTGTAATTGTTGGTTAAACGATGAAAACATTTTATATTCTGTAGTACACTGTGCAGCTGATAGAGGGACATGTTCCACCATCGTGTTGTGAAAAATTTTTATATTTATTTGCTATGATTAGAAAAAAGGGGGAAAAAACAAATTTCGTGAACAACACAACACCATGATTAAACTTTTCCTGAAACAAAAATGAAAAGGAAAATGGAAAATCATATATAAATGCAAATAATCAATGCACAGTGCCCTACAGTATGAATATATTAGGACTAAGTTATTCAGAGACTTGGACAGCATTAGAGTCATTAATAGAAACAAAATTGTCCCCACTAATTCTTAACAGATATGAATATATTGTGCTTAGATTATTGATATCAGTTTTCTTATTCATTGTGTTTGTCCCTTGGTTGTGTATATGTATCATTTCAAGGAAATTTCTTTTATAATATCTTTTTTCTTTAGCAAGAATTTTTGCCTCGGTGAATCGAATGCTGTGTCCTGTGTGTATGAAGTGTTCTGATAATGCACAAGATTTTACAAACCTGCGGCAGTCGCTTTTATGTGAAGTAATTCTGCCTGACAAATTTCTAGATGTCTGACCTACATATATTTGATTACAGTTGTTGCAATTTATGGCATATACAACGTTATTATTTTCAAACGTGGAAAGTGGAGTCTTAGTTTTTGCATAAAGTTGTTAGGTTTGGACTATCTTTGAAAACGTCTATTAATTTATCAGTTAAATTTTGAATAAAAGAAAGTGGGTAATATTTTATTGTTTGTGTTGGCTGACTGGTGTTTTCCTCTGTCGTTATATTATGGATTGTATTTAGTTGTATTGGATTTTCATTTGTGTTGCATAAAAACTTATTTATGATATTCAGAGGATAAGAGTTTTCAAGGAGTATATCTCTGAGCCTCTCTAAGCTTTCCTGTTTGTAGTCTTTATGTGAGAGCTTAATAGCTCTATTTTTTAGAGCAGTTATTAAATTTATTTTCATTTTGGTAGGGTGGTAAGAATGATAACTTATGAATCTGTCAGAGCACATCGGTTTGCGATACCATTTTGTTTTTAAAACATTGGTTTCGCTTCTGATTACCTTCATGTCAAGAAAGGGAATACTGTTGTCTGATTCATATTCCACCGTAAATTTCAGATGTTGGTTGTATGAATTGAACATTTCTAGTGCTATTTCTGCTCTATTTTTAGGGAAAGCCAAAATAAGATCGTCCACATACCTCTTGACAAAAGGGATATTAAAAGGCAGATTTTCTAAAGCATAGCTGACTAAGTCATCCAAAACAAAATTTACTAAAATAGGAGAGATTGTAGAGCCCATAGGTGTACCAAAAATTTGTTTATAAAAACTGTTGTTAAAATTAACATAGTTTGAATCAAAAATAAACTGCAATAATGCTTTAAAGGATCCAATGACTTAATGACTCAAAAAGTTACAAGAAACTTAATAGCAATCCTACAACTACGTTACAGTTCAAAGCCAATAAACTAGTTAAACAATTAAGGAACGAAGGGTGTATAGATGAAAAGGAGGTTAAAAATTTAACAACTTATAACTCAATAGCCCCGAGGTTTTATACATTACCAAAAATGCATAAACCAGTCCTAAGCATGAGACCTATCATCTCTGCCATCGATGCACCCAATGCCCCTCTCGCATCTTTCTTAACTAAAATTTTGACAGATGCGTACAACACTAACAATGAATTTTATGTGCGAGATTCTTTCATCTTTAGTTCATTTATTAATGACTACCAATTTCCCGATAACTACGAAGTAGTCAGTTTCGATGTTGTCTCTCTTTTTACGAATCTCCCATATGAAGTCATACAAGAATGTTTAACAGCAAAATGGGACACAATTTCCCAACATTGTAAATTATCATTTGAATCCTTTAAAGCATTGTTGCAGTTTATTTTTGATTCAAACTATGTTAATTTTAACAACAGTTTTTATAAACAACAATTTTTGGTACACCTATGGGCTCTACAATCTCTCCTATTTTAGTAAATTTTGTTTTGGATGACTTAGTCAGCTATGCTTTAGAAAATCTACCTTTTAATATCCCTTTTGTCAAGAGGTATGTGGACGATCTTATTTTGGCTCTCCCTAAAAATAGAGCAGAAATAGCACTAGAAATGTTCAATTCATACAACCAACATCTGAAATTTACGGTGGAATATGAATCAGACAACAGTATTCCCTTTCTTGACATGAAGGTAATCAGAAGCGAAACCAATGTTTCAAAAACAAAATGGTATCGCAAACCGATGTGCTCTGACAGATTCATAAGTTATCATTCTTACCACCCTACCAAAATGAAAATAAATTTAATAACTGCTCTAAAAAATAGAGCTATTAAGCTCTCACATAAAGACTACAAACAGGAAAGCTTAGATAGGCTCAGAAATATACTCCTTGAAAACTCTTATCCTCTGAATATCATAAATAAGTTTTTATGCAACACAAATGAAAATCCAATACAACTAAATACAATCCATAATATAACGACAGAGGAAAACACCAGTCAGCCAACACAAACAATAAAATATTACCCATTTCCTTTTATTCAAGATTTAACTGATAAATTAATAGACGTTTTCAAAGATAGTCCAAACCTAAGGTTTGCCAAAAAACAAATAAAAACTGTCTCACAACTTTATGCAAAAACTAAGACTCCACTTTCCACGTTTGAAAATAATAACGTTGTATATGCCATAAATTGCAACAACTGTAATCAAATATATGTAGGTCAGACATCTAGAAATTTGTCAGGCAGAATTACTTCACATAAAAGCGACTGCCGCAGGTTTGTAAAATCTTGTGCATTATCAGAACACTTCATAGACACAGGACACAGCATTCGATTCACCGAGGCAAAAATTCTTGCTAAAGAAAAAAGATATTATAAAAGAAATTTCCTTGAAATGATACATATACACAACCAAGGGACAAACACAATGAATAAGAAAACTGATATCAATAATCTAAGCACAATATATTCATATCTGTTAAGAATTAGTGGGGACAATTTTGTTTCTATTAATGACTCTAATGCTGTCCAAGTCTCTGAATAACATAGTCCTAATATATTCATACTGTAGGGCACTGTGCATTGATTATTTGCATTTATATATATCCATTTTTTTTCATTTTTGTTTCAGGAAAAGTTCAATCATGGTGTTGTGTTGTTAACGAAATTTGTTTTTTCCCCCTTTTTTCTAATCATAGCAAATAAATATAAAAATTTTTCACAACACGATGGTGGAACATGTCCCTCTATCAGCTGCACAGTGTACTACAGAATATAAAATGTTTTCATCGTTTAACCAACAATTACAGAACTTGTAAGATTTGTGCTGATTGGGTTACCAGCTTTGCAGAGTACTGTTTACTAATGCGCCATCTACATTTTTCTTTTCCAACTATACATTTGGGAAACCGTCGTTACCGATTCGTGCTCAGTCGACAATTATTTGAAAAACAGAAAACGCGTAAACCAACTAGTGTGAAGTAAGGGAAGGAGAGCAAAAATAAAAAAAAACACGTTCTCCATTTTAAAATAATAATTTGCCTTTAAAATACGTAAAATGGCCGACAGTGTCTGCACGTTGGAATAAACCAAATCTTTAAGAATTTTAAAATGTGTTAATATAACAACATCCAAGTCAAAACTAGTGATAAAAAGGTGTAAATAATATGTATATAGGTCTTTAGCAATGTTGAGAATTTTTCAGTGTTGTTTCTTCAAGAGTAAAACCAAGTAGTAAGTCCACAACAACTTTTTTTTTTTTTTAAATAAATGTTAATACAAAATAATAACAATTTTTAGGCTGTCTTGAGGAAGGCAATAAACAGTTGCCGAAAGCTTGGCAAAGCAACAAAGTGTTTTAATCTAAGGTCCCCTCTCTTTGACTACAGCCCCACTAGATTTAGCACGTTTTGTTCTAACTAGTTAGTCACAGTGTGTATATATATATATATATATATATATATATATATATATATATATATATATATACAGGGTATTCTCAAAGTTGAGTCATTTATTTTGACAGGTTGTAAAACTCGTAAAAAGAAGTTAATTTACAAAAAATATATGATTTTTGATACTCTCGGCCACTGCGTTCTGTGTTGCAAATAAAGAAGTTATCAAAATTTTAAATATTTAAAACTTATCACAGACCTGACTTTTGATATTCAGGACCACTGCATTGTGAACAAATAAGGTACAAGTTTTTGTTTATTACTGGTACTAAACAATTTTTTTAGTGTATTCGATTTTCAATTCAGCCAGATCTCACTAAATAGCGGGTGGTACTTTTAGATTGTGGGTTTGAACGAATAAAATGGCACACGTTTATGGCAACAATGAACTAGTGGACATTATCCTAATTTACGGGGAATGTCAACAAAATGCAGCTGCAGCATGTCGTTTGTACGCCAAAAGGTTTCCTTTAGGAATCCATCTAGCCCCGTGAATATTTGTAAATTTAGTTGTAAGACTTCGTGACACAGGGTACTTAAAGCCACAATGAGGACGTAATTTAGGTAATCCATATATTTTTGGTGCATTTGCATTGTGAATATATAAGCATTTGGCCTCCCTGTCAGATATCTCCCAAAAGCTTTTTTATTAAGTTGTTATTTTTATTTTGAAAAGTTTTTGTGGGGTCGTATTTTTTGTACGTATTAGTATCACTAAGGAGTGTATTCATTTTTGAGTCATATTCTGCTGTATTCATTATTACGGTTTTACTACTTTTATCTGGTTTGAGTATAGTAATTTGTGAGTTATCTTTAACGAATTGTTTAGCTCTTTTCAGATGTTTTTGAATTTTCTTTTGAACATTGTTAGTTCTTGATTTATTGTGACGCATTTTTATTTTGTGATTAGTAATAACATTAACTATATTAGATCTAATACCGTTCTTTTCGTCATCTGGCTGGTTATTAATAGCCGACTCAATACCAGAAATATACTCTGCAATTGGAAGATCTTTTTCATTGCTGATTGGAAGAGAGACATTATCACCCAAAGCCAAAATCTCTAAACACCATTGGGAATCTGTGTGTCAGACACATTTTCTAGCCATTTTGTAGTATTTACTTTTACATAGCTTTTTTGGTATATTTGAAATCAATTGAGAGATTTTTTTTGTTTGATATATTTAAATTTTTTTTCATATTTATTATTTTCAAATTGTAGAAATGTATTTTATTTATGTTGTATTCCAAATTATTTATGGATTTTGTAGTTTCGGTTATTAATAAATTTAAAATTTTGGCTTGTCTATTTTTTAATGAAATACGCTCTAGCCAAACACAACATAATTGCTTGTCACAAATCCAATAATTTATTAGGCTCCCTATTCACACCTCTCAAAAGTAAAATACCAGTAAAAAAACAATCAAACTTAATATATGCGGTACCATATATGAATTGTCCCATGAAATACATTGGCATGACCACACAATACCTAGAGAACAGAATAAATGGCCACAAGTACACAAAGCATGCGTCCACTGCCCTTCATAAACATGAAAAATCAGAAAATCACGAGTTTAATTTTTCTGACACACGAATTTTGAATAAGGATAGTATCCTTATTCAAAATTCCTATCAAAAATTAAACATTAAGAAAAATGTGTCAGATTTACCACGGTTTGATATTTGAATTTTTTAATTTAGTATTTTACATATAATAAAATGCCTATACCTATACTCTATACTACACCATCATAAATATAATTTCTATAATATCAACTTGATTTTATACCAATATAAATAATGTAAACATTGTAAATCTAAATAATCGCTTTCAGCCAAAAACAAAAAACAAAAAATGTATTTTAACATTTTAACATTTTATATATATATATATATATATATATATATATATAACATATATATATATATATATATATATATATATATATATGTATATATATATATATATATATATATATATATATATATATATATATATATATATATATATATATATATATATATATATATATATATATATATATATATATATGAAGGCCTTGGTGCAATAGAGTGATAAGCCACATTTGATAAAATTTTGAGGAGAGCAATTTCTAACTTTTGCAAAATTTTATAATTAAAACTTTAAGATTATTTTGAATAATATATTTTGCCCCTGTAATGTTTATTTATTTAACAATATGTTCAGTATCTTAGATGGTTTAAAAACGTTATTGTTCCAGAAAAGTATTTTTTTTTTTTTGAAAAAATGCCAGATTTTTGAGGCTTATCACATTATTGCTCGAAAAAAATGTAACATATTATTTTTGCGGAAAAAAAGAATGTTGTGGAAAATCTTTTATTATGAGTAAAAAAACTTAGAACAAATTGTGGAGCTACAGCAACAGCATCATAGTAGCTCAGCTACATCATTTGAGTCATCTTCGGTAGGCACCAATGTATTAAAATATTCATGAAAAACGGGTGGAATATAGGGAAGCAGACTCTTTACATCAACTAATTTTTTCTTATTTATATTAAGCGGCCTTAGATATTTTGGTCCTAGATTTTTCAGCTGAATATTCATTGGTCGACCAACTTTCATGAACTGCACTTCTTTGGAAAAGTCCTCATTTACGGCATGTTTAATAAAAAAACTAGACGTGTGGTTGTTTTTGAACTGAAACCCAATGGCTGATGAAAAATCGACGGGTTCACCTGACTTGGTCTTTTTAACCTTTGTCACATTCTGTAATAAGTTTCCAACATTTAAAATATCACTTTGTGATAATACAGTTACTACAAACGGATTTTTTTTGTTGGATTTTTTCAAAATATCAATCCACATGGAGGGGCTATAAATATGTTGCACTTTTTTCTGACATTTTTCGATGAGTGCAAAATCTCGGTCTGATGGCAGGCGGGTGTGCCCAGCTACCAAAAAATAATGAGTTATTTCCTTAAGTCTTCCCTCTCTTATCAGCTGCAACCACATTGCCATCATTGCCCAGTTCTTGTTTTGCCCTGGGCAGTTATCTGTAAAGACAATAAGCTTTTCTATATTTTTTGGCTGTAGGCTCAGAAATTTTAAAACAACGCTACAAATCTCATCACTCCCTCTGTGCCCAGTTTCTTCACCCCAAACAAACATGTATTCTTTTCCATTACTGCAGTCATGCACTCCACAGTTGTATAGCCACAACTTACGACAATAAAAGGCTGGTCCAGATGTCAACTTAGGAACGGGCAAAGCCTGCTGGAGATCAAAAGAAATTACTAAGGTATTTGAGTCTTTTTTTTCAGATTCAGATTTCAGCAGATCCTGCATAAGTCGAGCACGACTTTGATGGATCTTTAAAGAGGTCTCAATTACTTTGGATTCATCTTCTTTATTTTCGACACGTAGTGCGTCAATTTTAATTTGGGATTCGTCACATGTTTTACATGTATCTGATTTTGGCAGTAAAAATCCTATGTTAAATTCCCGACAAAATACTCTACGGTACGCATCGTGACTCACAGGATTTTCTACACCCCTTTCAGTGCACCATGGAAGATAATATTCCTCATATAAACGGGCGATCGATAGGTCGCAATCAAGATAGAACTTGCCATCATTCACGGATCGGCTGTAATGGCTCTGGTATTTCGGTATGCTATTAATGTGATCTCTAACTGATTGCAATCTATTTTCGTCAATTTTGTTAGGCCTGTTTGAATGTTTTCCCCTTCGATCCATTTTAGGTGTTGAAGCCCCTTCAGAAATTTGAGCAATAATACCATTAAGCCTTCCTCTGGATTTGTGTAATCCATGTACACTCATAAACTCTGATTTGCAAAGCTTTACTTCTGAGTTATTAACTTTTACAGTATAAATAACTGTAACTTTTCTTCTTGACTCCTGTCTTTTAGTTTTTTTTTGATAAACTCTTTTTTTTTGATATAACTTTTATGCAACCAAAAAGATAGGCATTTTGAGTATTAAATGAACCAATATCCCAAAAGCTATTGAAAATATTTCCCTCTTGTCCTTGAAGTTTGGTTCTACAGTTGGCTTTGCAAGTGCATGGAGGGCCAAGTACACGTCCGGCATATTTTTTATTATTGGAGTCGCTAAGATATTCCCTTCCTTCATTTCTCCTACGCTTCCTTTTATTTCTCTTATGTGAAGAAGGAGTTCGCGTTCTCCACCGTTTTCTTGTGCTTTTCACTGGGCTCTCTTCGGACAGCCTTTCCAAAGATAACTGGGTCTGGTTTAGATTGATATTGACATTTATTGCTTCATCCTGAAATAAAAAAACATTTTAGAGTAGGTATTTATAGTGGCTTTTCATATTCTAGTCTAGATATTTTCCTTCATTTTAACAGACACCTACTTCAAAATGCAACAAAACTAAATTAAAAATCTATTGCTTCAAAAAGATGATAAGCCACATGGCACAAAAATGCCTGCAAATACTGTTTATTATTTACTTTCAAATTATTCCACATATTCACAACTTAGATAATTATAAATTTAAGAGAAATTGTACGCCAAAAATTACTCATTACATTTTTTAAAGGAAATATTATAATTTTTCAGAATATTTTTTGCTCCTATAATCTGCCCCTAAGGTTGACATCAAAAATGTGATAAGCCACAAATTATTTTAGAGCAACTTACCTCGCTTGAAGAAGAATTCACATCGTTTTCAGATGTGTAGTCTGAATCTGTGGTATGTCCTGCAATGTTAAAATCACTCTCACTGCTTGATGAATTTTCTAAATCGCTATTATTAAAAATATTTCGTCTCACGTTCACTAAACGACTATTTCCGGCCGCCATGATTGATTGTGGCTTGTCATGTTTTTCGCTCAAAATGTGACAAAAAGTGCGGGAGCAACAATATGATTGTAGGGATAGTGGTGACATCTTTTGAGGGAATAACAAAATTTCTATTTAAAATGATATATCAAGTTAAAAAGAAAACTGTAACGTAATAACTCATATTTTAAAAAAAATGTGGCTTATCATACTATTGCACCAAGGCCTTCATATATATATATATATATATATATATATATATATATATATATATATATATATATATATATATATATATATATATATATCTAGCAGCTGACCCAATCGTATTAAAAATGCATTTAGATAAATACTTGTCCAGGTGACCATTGAGTAAAACCTGCAAGCGTGCACAGTTAATTGCACAAAAAACTCGAGAGAATGCAAGTGACACGTTGACAAATTTGTGTTTACCGTATTTCCATAAATCTTATATCGTTGGCTCTTATAAACCACTATTCCTTATTTCATATATTCGCAATTCAATTAATACTTGTCAACTTGTAACCTCAGCTTGCTTGTGATATTACCTATAAGTTTGCTTAAATAATGCATTTCCTTGTTGCGTCGGATCTGAAATCAGGGTTGTCTCTAGGGTTTTGGCTGCACCAGCAAAGTGTAAAATACTATTTTTCCTCTCGATTTTTAATGCCAAGAGCGTAGACACTTATACTGGCAAATCCCTAAAGCTTTCATGATCAAATTGATACGTATAATGCCTTTTTGTTTCTTCTAATTCGCTTACTTTAAAAATAAACGTTGTATAATTGGCTCGATAAATAAACCACGTTCGATGGAGAACCGAGCAACAGATCGTTTTAAATATTGGTTACATAGATAAACAACTGTGATCGTTTTAAATTATTTTCAGCAACGCGGGTTACCGCTTCTACCCAAACCTGATGGCAACGTTGCTATTTTAAATAAAACACTATGAATATTTTTCAATTTTTAAAATCTACGTTTATTCCTAACTTCCCTAAATACTTTCCTATGCCTATCTGTAGCGGGTTTTGAGATAACAAATAATATTCATTTTTTTAATCAAAAATCTTAATGTCTCCATACTCTAGAACAATTCTAAGCTGAAATTTGGGCTGTGATTAATCAATGCCTTTGAGCATTTGATCGTTTATTTATATTTTAGTTGAGACATATAAATTTGGTTGCCAACTTATAAAACTGTCTGAAATTGACTTCGTTTAAATGGAACGGCCTATTTATTATTACATTATTAAACAGAGCACGATAACTTTTCCATATAAGGTATTTCTATACTTATTTTCAGCTGTTTTTGAATTATTTCAACAAAATAAGTGTTTAACCTACCAGACATTTCTTCTTTATTTGTTTCTCTTTCATTATTTTCAAATTCTATAAATGGATTGTCATTTTTTAAATTGCCATTAGGCATCACACTTTAGAGAACGACTTTTCCCTAGGATTGTTTTTGGAATTAACAATTTTTTACTTCCCTCGTAAAAGGGAAGTATTGTAATTGTGAAAAAATCACTCTCCGAGATTTTTTCAGATCTTCACGTTTTCAAAAAATACTTATCCAATAGACTTCAAATTTTGGTAAAATATTAAGGGTCATATGTGGATGACCCGGTAACATTTTGGTAAAAATCCAATATGGCGAAACAAAATGGCTGACTAATGAAGTGTTAAAAAAATTATTATTTAGAAAGTACTTAACCAATTAAGAAATCATGATTCTTGGGATTAGACCGTGTCAAAATGGAATCATTTTCCGACGTTTCGCCTTCGATTGCACGAGGCATCTTCAGGGATCTTCACTTCACGAGATCGGAACACTGAATGAGCTCGGAGAGACTCAGGCCGGCTATTTATAGTCGACCTGTGTTTACTGAAGCGTGACTGTGTAACGATCGGTTTCCACGTATGATGTAGATTGAAGCCCGTATCCCTATTAAAATTGTTAGGATGCTTATACATTTCAATAGATTCTCTAATTTTGCGTTTATAGAGTCCCGAAACCGATGCAAGAACTTTGGTTTCTTTTATATTTATGACATGCCCAGTAGAATGTTGGTGTTCAGATACAACAGATTGTACAGGGTGTCCCATTTTCGTAGGTTTTACGGGGTTTCCAGCTTATGAGTAGAGATAGAGAGATGCGGTTTTCGCGACACCGTGCTACTTTTCGATGAAACTAAAGAGGCCGCAAACAGATTTGCCCTAACCATTTTAGTTTCCGTGCTACAGGGTGATTTTGAAAATTTGTCATTTTCGGACACCCCCTGTAACTCAGCTATCGTAAAATATATTTAAAATGTTTCAACTGGTATTTATAGATTTTTTCACGTAGAATTCAGTGGCGTATTCAGATTTTTACTGAGAGTCATAGTTTTTGACATATTGGCATAACCTACTATTTTTTAAACGGGACACCCTATATATTATTTTTTCATCTTATTCTTCGTGTCGAGGGCTTTTCAAAAACATAACATAAGTCATATTTATTTTCATAAATAACATGAAAAAATGCATTTTTCTTTAAACGGATTTATGGCATAGCAGATCAATCGAAATAAGAGAAGGTGGCTGTGGAGCCATGGAAAAAGTTAACAAATATTTATTAACGAAATAACAAAGTAACAGCATCAGAAAAAATTAGGAAGTAGGTAAAAGGTAATAATTATAATTTCATTAAAACTACAAATATTGTTCAAATTGTAGACCATTATTTGTCCTAGAAGTGTGACAAACTTTAAAAATTCTTTTTAATGCATTTTCTATTGTAAATACTGTCTTTGTAACTCTGCAAAAGCGTTTTCGGTGGCCATTCTTAGTTGTTCTAAGTTTTCGTATCGCCTTACATAAACCTTGTTTTCTAAATAACCCCACAAAAAGAAATCTAAAACTGAGAGGTCAGATGATCGTGGTGGCCATCGAACAGGTCCGTGTGTTCCTATCCATCTTCCAGGAAAATGGTCGTTAAGCCAGTTTTGACTTATTCTGGCATTGTGGGCTGGAGCTCCGTCTTGCTGGAAATAAATCCTATTTAGTTGAGCCAAGGGAACATCATCCAAAATTCCTAATGCGTCTTCTAGGATTCGCACGTAACCAATCGAATTCAGATTTCCTTCATATATTTGGTAAACTATTTTTCGGTTGAAAATAAAACAGGAGACATTGAATACAAATCTGCCCTGACGCTCCCTAGGAAAAATAACATGGTTGTTTTCTTGACTTCAAAATTGCGTGTTGTGTCTATTTAAAATCCCTGAACTAGTAAAATGTGCCTCGTCTGACCAAATAATCTTTTTTTCAAAATCGATATCTTCTGCCTTCATATTTATAAACCAATTGCAGAACTCCAATCTGCGCTCTGCATCACCAGGATGCAGATGATGCACAAGTTTGTATTTATAGGGTTTGAATTTGTGCTTTTTCAAAATTTTCTGCACTTTGGTTTTCGGTACACCCGCCTCTTCGTCTATCTTCCTGCAAGATGTTTCAGGAGCTGTCTGAACGAGGGCTAAAACGTTGACCTCAGATTCTTCGTTGTCTTTATTGTAAGTTCGCGATCGAGGCTTGTTAAAAGATCCATATTGGCAAAGATTATTTTTAATTTTTTGAAAAATTCTTTTTTCTGGTTGTCTTCTCTCGGGATATCTAAGATAAAATAAAGCGAACCAATAAAGTCAAAATGCAGGAAGATAAAAAAGAACTAACCTGTTCAGATAAAGCTCTGCCGCCTGATCTGCATCTTCATTAGACAATATAAAACACGCGTTCATATCATATTTCTCAAAATATTCAAATTTTTGATTCTGAGCCATATTAAAAACAATAATTATAATAGACGTCAAGAAAAATTTAAACGCAATAATGCCAAAAATGACAGCAGTAATGGCTGCCTGATCATATTTTTGTTGGCGTTGCCATGGCTACCACAGCCACCTTCTCTTATTTCGATTGATCTGCTATGCCATAAATCCGTTTAAAGAAAAATGCATTTTTTCATGTTATTTATGAAAATAAATATGACTTATGGTATGTTTTTGAAAAGCTCTCGACACGAAGAATAAGATGAAAAAATAATATATAGGATATCCCATTTAAAAAATAGTAGGTTATGCCAATATGTCAAAAACTATGACTCTCAGCAAAAATCTGAGTATGCCACTGAATTCTACGTGAAAAAATCTATAAATACCAGTTGAAACATTTTAAATATATTTTACGATAGCTGAGTTACAGGGGGTGTCCGAAAATGACAAATTTTCAAAATCACCCTGTAGCACGGAAACTAAAATGGTTAGGGCAAATCTGTTTGCGGCCTCTTTAGTTTCATCGAAAAGTAGCACGGTGTCGCGAAAACCGCATCTCTCTATCTCTACTCATAAGCTGGAAACCCCGTAAAACCTACGAAAATGGGACACCCTGTACAATTTGTTTCTTTCTGATACATCGTTCATGTTCCTTAAGCCTAGTCGATATGTATCGTCCAGTTTCTCCAATATAAACGTCACCACAGGAACAAGGAATTGCATATACTCCTTCCGTTTGAAAAGGAATTATTTCGTGGAGTAGGATTATTATATTTTCTAATTGATTGAATTGATCGTCTAATATCATCATTGCAATATCCATTCCCTCTTAAAGCTTGAGTCAGTTTCTCTGTGTCCGATTGTAAAGAATTTTGGTCACAAATCGCGAGGGTTCTGTAAACCAATGAATTAATGACTGATTGCTTTTGTGCTGGATGATGATGGGAATTTGCATTTAAGTACCTGTTCGTATGCGTTGGTTTTCTATATACAGAGTGTCCTAAGGAACCATCCCCTTTTCTTTGTACAAGAACATCTGGAAAGGGAATCCTGCCTTCTGATTCAATTTCCATTGTAAATTTTATGTTAGCTTGTTGTTGATTTAGATGATCAAGAAACCCAGGGAGGTTTTCTGGACCATGTGGCCATATTACAAAAGTGTCGTCTACATATCTGAACCATGATTTTGGTTTTGGTGGAGACGACTCTAAGCCTTCCTCCTCAAAATCTTCCATGAAGATATTGGCTACCACCGGTGACAGTGGAGATCCCATGGCTGCTCCTGAGCTTTGATCATAGAAAGTTCCTTGAAAGACAAAATACGTTGATGTAAGACATGCTGCAATTAGATCTAAAAGTGAGTTGTCAATACCATTATGGTGAAATAAGTCTGATATTATAGAAATTGAATCATTTATAAGAAAATTGGACAATGTTTGAGATCGCCAAAGGACATTATTCCTTTTCAAACGGAAGAAGTATATGCAATTTCTTATGCCTGTGGTGATGTTTATATTGGAGAAACTGGAGATCCATACCGACTAGGTTTAAGGAACGTGAACGATGTATCAGAAAAAAACAAATTGTACAATCTGCTGTATCTGAACAGCAACATTCTACTGGGCATGTCATAAATGTAGAAGAAACTAAAGTTCCTGCATCGGTTTCGGGACTGTATAAAGGCAAAATTAGAGAATCTATTGAAATTTATAAGCATCCTAACAATTTTAATAGAGATACGGGCTTCAGTCTATATCATACGTGGAAACCGATCGTTACACCGAGTCACGCTTCAGTAAACACAGGTCGACCATAAATACCCAGCCTGGGTTTCTCCGAGCTCATTCAGTGTTCCGATCTCGTGAAGTGAAGATTTCTGAAGATGCCTCGTGCAATCGAAGGCGAAACGTCGGAAAGTGATTCCATTTTGACACGGTCTAATCCCAAGAACCATGATTTCTTAATTGACCACAGCCGTGAAAGCTTTCGTTGTATGCTACTTAACCAATTTATCTAAATTTTTCAAACACATCAAGTATTATGTTGAAATCAAGTGGTAAAATCCAAGATGGCGGCATAATAAAATATTTTAATGGTTTGATTTCGAATTGTGTGTCATAACTAATTGTAGTATAGGGTTCAACTAGTAAAATTCTAGTACTAATTCAAGGTGGCCGAACAAAATGGCGGCCAAATAAAAAGCATGTAATCGTGAAACAATCACCCTCTCAGGTTTTACACGTCTTTACATTTTAGCAACCCTAGATGCCAAAAAAATATGTTTTATCAACTCCGTCGGTCTGTCTGTTGGTATGTCTGTCTGTCTGTCTGTCTGTCAGTTGGCGGGATAGCTTAAAGACTACTTACCCTATTGACTTCAAATTTTTATCAAAAATTAAGGGTCATATGGGTATGACCTAGTAATATTTTGGTAATAATCCAAAATGGCGAAACAAAATGGCGGCGTAATAAAATATTAAAAAAATTATTATGAAAAAACTGTTTATCCAATTTATTTCAAATTTTGCATAAACATCAAGTATTATGTTGGAATCAATTGGTAAAATTTCGGTACGAATCCAAGATTGCAGAACAAAATAGCGGTAATAACATATTTAAAAATTCAGTCTGAAAAACTATTTAAAGGATTGATTTTTAATTGTGTGCCATAACTAATTTTGGTATAGGATTCAACTAGTAAAACGGTGTTACTAATTCAAGATGGCGGAACAAAATTGCGGCCAAATAAAATTTTTGTAATCGTGAAAAAAATCACCCTTTCAGGATTTACATATCTTCACGCTTTAGCTTCCCTAGATGCCAAAATAGTTATTTATACTATAAGGGATGTAAGTAACATTTACCAGTCGAGGACGAGTTTGCTCCCGAGCGGTAGCGAGGGCTGGCAAAAAAGTTCGAGACTGGTTAATGTACCTACACTCTAACTGTCAACTTTTTGAAAAGTGGTTAGAAAAACAACTGATTCCAAATTTATATGCTCCATCTTTAATCATTCTGGACAATGCATCTTATCATTCAAGAATCTTAAATAAACAACCTACTTCATCCTGGAGGAAAAGTGATATTTGTGACTGGCTAATAAAACAAAAACAAAATCATTTACCCAATATGCTGAAATTAGAATTTCTTTTAATGGCAAAATCTATTAAAAAACCAACAATATATGCGTAGATAAAATATTACGGGAAAATGGACATGAGTTTTTACGACTGCCGCCATACCATTGCCAGTTTAACGCAATCGAATTAATATAAGCTGGGGCAAAATCATGTTATGAAAAACACGTGAACGATGGTCTTACATGAGATGAAGTGCAAATTGTTTGGCAAGATTCATTAAATTATGTTACGCCGAAGTACTGGAAGAAATCTGTGGAACATACTTGAATTACTCAAAAAATTCTAGATATATTTTCTGTATTATATCCTATACCTAAGTTTAACCGTTTTTGACATATTTTTGATTTTATGTCAAAAGTGACGTTTGCAGGTCTAAATATAATAATATCTACTATCAATTTTTCCTATTGAAAGCCTTTATTGTTTAATTGAGGTTGGTCTCCTTGTGGAAGAGGACCTACTTTAGTAGTTCGTCTTGACATTTTTATAATAAATATACACAGGGTGACCAAAAACAAACATTAAAAAGTTTAATTGAAAAAATCGTTGTCATTTTTTAATGGACACCCCCTCTTTTAATAATATTATCTTATTTAGCATTAAAAATAAAGTTTGTATAAGATTGTCTATCACAAAAATTTTTAATTTTCGCAATATTGGCAATTAACCATTTTTCTATTGTAAAAATATAGTCTACTTACGATTTCCTAAATATTCAGAATTAAATATTTCTTCAATACAGATCTAGGATATTTTTTGTTACCAAATTTCTAAAGGGGAAAATACATAGTTTAATTAACACACAATTATCATCTCAGGGTTATCCAACCAAATAATTATGAGTAGGGATAAGAATCTGCACATGCAGCAACCATGTTGTCAAAAGTTTAGTTTTATTTACAAATTTAGGCAACTGTTACAAATTAAGATTCGCAAAGAAATACTATTTGTATCAGTTCATATCTGGAATACTGAAATTTACCAACAGTATTAGTAAGTAATTAATATTCATTCATAACGAAACGTAATATAGGTAATTGTAATTAAATCAGCTTCAACTGTTCTAAAGAGATATGCAACATTCGGCAACCATGTGACCATCTGACACTGGCATAGCCGTGTTTGTATTTACATTTTCAAGCCGATTTTAAGGACGCTGTCAGCAGTTGTGAGGATATATTAAAAAAGTAGTGTTAAACTAAATAGTTCGAATAATTATACAAGAATCCCCACTAAAATATATTTGCTATATAAGAATATTATGCTAATTTGTAGCTCAGTAATACATTAGTCACATTCCAAAAAATCAGCAGCAGCTTTTTACGGATTCCGAAGTTATTCGGAAAAAATCGTGACTCCAAAAAACCTGAAATTCCAAGTTCACATCCTACCCCTACCCTCTAGCTCCTGAACGGCTTAACATTTCAATCCAGCCTTCGAAAAAAGTTTTTACAATTGCTTAAGTAAATATAAAAAAAATCTAAAATGGCGGCTGGTTGCCATTTTGAAAGAGAAATAATTCAATGGCCGGTCGAGTGATACCTTTCTTAAAAAATCTTTTCACTTTTACTTATTTTTCTGAAAATTTGAAGTCGCTATCATACCTCAAAACAAAATGGCGGCGCATCAAAAATTTGATTTCTATTTTTTTTTTGGTATTACAAACAGAAACATCATAGTAGTATACTAATATCAATCGACACCCCTGCATTATATTAATCCACATTTTTTAAAAATATGTCCAAAAATAACTTTTTTTAGTTTTTTATAAAACCTAATAATATACGAGAACTACAACTAGTTTATCGTTGTTTACCTTAGTGTAATCCCTAAATTGCTTCAAAACGTGAGAAGAGAAACTAAAATTAGACTTAGTTACAGTCAAGAAGGTAACAGTGTAGCTTTTAACGATTATTTTTAGGGAAAGCTAAATCTCAAAACCGTATTATAACGGCAAAAACACAAGAAAGTTTTCCATAATTGTAATATAAATTATATAAGAACTGTCAAAAAAGAAAAACAAATATTTCTCCTGTCGTTTTAAAATCCAGAGGAAATAAGATATGCATAGCTTGGAAAGTTGGCATCGATTTATTCTTGTTTTAATTCAAAAGGATTTAGGATGCCATCCTACACCGACGATATATAATTGAAATATTACTTGGTGTCTTGAGAAAAAAAAGAGGATCGAATACAGAAATTGTTTAGCATATTCTTCTGAGAGTTTTAAAGAGACATAGTTGTCTAGATAACTAAGCCACTTAGTGTACATGGGTGACCCGTTTATTAGGGGACGATACCTTCTCTCAGAACTTGTAAGAGATAGCAAAAAAATGTTAAATACAGAAGTTTTTTGGGTTCATTTAGACATTTAAAATATATTTACGGATATATATATATATATATATATATATATATATATATATATATATATATACTTGTTGTTTCGTTTTTTATGTACTCAAGTATCAACTTCCTTATTTTAAATGAGACACTCTGTATATTATAGCATAGCATTTTTGAGTTCCTAGAAAAATCATAGATACATTTCATGTATAATATTATATACCTAAGTTTAACCGTTTTTGACATATTTCCAATTTTATGACTAAAATGACGTTTGCAGGTCTACATATAACTGGGTTTTACTTTCAATTATATCTTATTTACCTTTAAAAATAAGGGTAACTTTGTATAAGATTGTCTATTCCAAAAATGTATACTTGAATTAAACATTTTTCTATTGTAAATATGCCATACGGCTTTTAAGTATTGCTATTAGTTGGCCATGAAAGCGAGGCGTGGCGAAAAAAAATACCATCGAGCACTATAGAAATGACACTAAGTATTTCTTGACGTTTGACAATTTATATTTACGAATATTGGAATATTTCAAAAATTTTGGCACCGTTAAAGTACTGCCTCTTTTTTATTTATTATTGTTTAGGATTTGGTTTTTTTATTTTTTTAGGAAAACGCTTATAATGATAACGAGAACAATGTTTTATTATCAAATAATCGTAACTAATGTTTACTACAAGACAACAATAATTAAGAACAAGAGCTATTGAGTAAGTTTTGTATATGTCCACCATTTTGAGCAATACACGTTGTGTTAAAACTAACATTAAGGAAACTAACACCTACTTGGATTCTGTGATGCAACTCATTCATCGTTGTTGGCCTTTTTTGCATATATACAATTTCTTTTAATGTTTGATGATACTCGGTTATAAGAAATAGTCCATAGGGGTCAAGATTGGACAAGCAGTAAGTGGTAAGAAGCACCATCCTGTTGCCATATTAAATATCGCAATACTATTATGACACTTGGTTTTCAATAAGCTGCTGGATATCGTTCTGACAGCAATATATAAATAGAAAATATCTTGCGGAATTTAAATTTTCGTTATTTTTAAAATAGTGACTCTAAAATTCTTGAAAGCCAAAGTGTGTTTTTTATATTTTCTTTTCATTTTTATTTCCACAGCAAAAAAAAAGTTTTGTTTATTATATACAATAGTTGCAATGGTAATATGGATTGCACACAAAAAAGTGCCTTTAGAATATCTTTGCAAACAATATTAATAAAAATATTTGTTGAAAAATGTTTATTCAATAAAATATTACAAATATCTTTAAACTTTGAACTGGTAAATATAAGGCTTCCATCCATTAAATTCTAAACAGTTTGGACAGCTGTTCGTTTTTTAAAATCCACCTTAGCTGCCTGAACTTGTAAGGCAAAAAAATGTTAAATGGAAGTTTTTTGAGATTCATCAATATATTTACATATATATATATATATATATATATATATATATATATATATATATACTTGTTTTTTTTTTATGTCGTCTTATTTTAAAGAGAATTATGGTAACATAACTTCTTAGCGCCAACACTGGGCTTTTATTTTTCGATAAATTTTAATAATCCAGCATATCTGGGTTTTACTTTCAATTATATCTTATTTACCTTTCTGGCGTATGCATACTTCAAAAAGCATATTAATAAAAATAAAAAAAATAATAATAAAAAGTGAGGTGACGAAAAAAAATACCATCGAACTTATATACTTATTACTGATAATTATGAAACGAATAATAGAATATTTCCAAAATTTACCATTAAGGTACTGCCTCTTTTTTATTTATTATTGTTTAGGATATTGTTTTTAATTTTTTTTAGGAAAACGCTTATAATGATAATGAGAACAATGTTTTATTATTAAATAATCGTAACTAATGTTTACTAAGACAAGACAACAATAATTAAGTCCACCATTTTGGGCAATACACGTTGTGTTAAAACTAACATTAAGGAAACTAACACCTACTTGGATTCTGTGATGCAACTCATTCACCGTTGTTGGCCTTTGCATATATACAATTTCTTTTAGGGTACCCCATAAAAAATAGTCCATAGGGGTCAAGACTAGACAAGTAGTTGGTTATTTCTTGATTCCTATGGTAGGAAGCACCATCCTGTTATCATATTAAATGTCGCAATTCTAGTTGTGGTACATGGTTTTCAATAAGCTGCTGGATATCGTTGCTTTGTATATAAAAGAAAATATCTTGCAGAATTTAAATTTTGGTCGTAAAATAGTGGCCCTAGAATTCTTGAAAGCCAAATTGTGTTGTCACCTCTATTATTTTCTTTTCATTTTTATTGCTCCAGTAAAGCAAGTTTTGTTTATTATATACAATAGTTGCAATGGTAAATATAGATTCATCCGTCCAAAAAATATTAATAAAAATATTTGTAGAAAAATGTCTGTCCATTAAAATATTACAAATATCTTTAAACTTTGAACTGGTAAATATAAGGTTTCCATCCATTAAATTCTAAACAGTTTGGACAGCTGTTCTTTTTTAAAATCCAAGTCCAGAGCTGCCTGCCGGGTGGAAGTTTCAGGAGATTCATCAAAATTCAGTAAGATGTCAAATTGATTTCCATTGTTCAAAACATGACGCCCCGTTTGTTTTTTTGCTACAAACTTTGGTTTCTTCGAAAACACTGGTAAACTGTATCAAAAATCTTTTTTTTTTTTTGGATGTCGTCTTAGAGAGAATTTGGTAACATAACTTCTTAGCGCCAACACTGGACTTTTATTGTTCGATAAATAATATTCCAGCGTATCAGCTCCTTCTTCTGGCGTATTATGCATACTAATAAAAATGAAAAAAAATAATAATAAAGAGTAAGGTTAGGCGGCAAAAAAACTGTTAAACATTGATTTTCAATCTCACAACTGCCTTTTTGCCGCGCCTCGCCTCCATGGCCATAGTAACAAAACTTAAAATCTGTAAGTATGGTGTTTTTACAATAAAAAAATGTTATATGAATATTTAGGATATCGTATGTTGGCTATATTTTAGATCGGTGTAGATTTTCTAATGCCGAAATATAGAAACAACACGACAAACTAAACCTTCACGTAGATACCGAAGACCATAAATTTTGTGATTGAATTTAAACATGACGGATAAGGGAGCCCTAATCACGATAAAAGCTAGGCAAATCTATACAACTGCTTGAATTTTAACGTACACAGATGTTACCTTAAAGTTCAACCTCCACAGTTATCCCTCTAATAGTAAGTAACTCTTCGTAATTTGTTGATGTATGCTACTCAGGTTATTTTTAAACTTTATATCTTTTGAATATACAGTTTGCTGCCTCCACAGTAACAAATACTTAGAAAAGTCAAAATGACTATAAATATACACATGCAATTATTGATCCAAAATAAAAATAACTGAAAGATAAAAGAAAAACTGAAAAAAATCAAAACAAAAGAATATATAATGTTTAATAAAGTCGCTAAAAAAGTAACAAATATAGAGTGACATTTTTGGAAACTAGTCTTTTACATAGTAGAACACGCAGGGTCATTTTGAAAATATTTGTTGACGAGAATGACAAAATGTAGGGATATGTATTTAAAAAAATAATAGACATATATGCTCTGTTAGCAAAAATTACAGTGACCGGATTTATTTACACCAAATAGTAAAATGCATTTAGAAGCTTTGCTTAAGTGGCGTAAATTTGATGACAAAGCATCTGCCTTTTGTTATTGCATTCAACAAATTATAAGACTAGATCTATTTTTTTGTATTTCGTGCTACTATTGGGAATTGGCAAATAGACCTTTTGATTTAACAATTCAAGCACACTCAAATAGCTTTTATTTCCCTCGTAAAAAGGAAGTATCGTAATCGTGAAAAAAACACCCTTCCAGATCTTCACGTTTTAGAATCCATAGATGCCGAAACAAATGTTTTCTTAATTCCGTCGGTCCGTCGGACTGTCTATATATCTTTATATCGGTCTATCTGTCTGATCGCGGCATATTTAAAAAACTATTTAACCGGTTGACTTCAAATTTTGTTCATAAATTAAGGGTCACATGGGGATCATCGAATAACATTTTGATGCAAATCCAATATGGAGGAACAAAATGACGGCCTCGTGAAATGTTAAAAATGTATTACCAAAAAGCTAGTTATCTAATGTAACTCAAATTATGCGCAAATATCAAGTATTACGTAGGAATAAATAATAAAATAATTGAAAATTCAGCTTGAAAAATCCACTTACTGGACTGATTTCAAATTTTGTGCTAAGATTAAGTGTGATATACTGTGACAGTTTAATTTTGTTATAAGTGCATTTCATTGTATGATTAATTTAATATTATAATCTACTACTTTAGTATTAAGTTTAGTGATTAATATGTACGTCTTGTTGGTTTAATTTACTTAGATTTTGGTAGTTTTGTTATTAGAAGCGGTTACATTGTTCATATTTAAGCGAAATATAAATTCAACACCTTTTGCAGCAAATTTCGGTACACACAGTGTCACCTCTCGATAAGTAGTTAATTTTGTACCTATATCTGAACTAAAGATATAAAGGAATAATTTTCAATAAATGATACAAGTTTACCGTTCGAATCATAGATGTCGCCAAAAAAAAATCAGTTCAAATATAATTGTTGGATTTATTTAATTTTGCCGAATTTAATAATTATATACTGTATAAGAAAAATTTCAAATAGCATTTTAGACAAACTATTTATTTTCCATATATTTTACAGAGTAGATATAAATTAAATTTTAATAATTTTGAAAACCTGTTTTCGAGTCCTTTATACAAGTCTTGGGATTTTCGTTTTCCCTGGCTAGATATGCTGCATGTTTAGATTCGAACGTATATTTTGTCTAACTCTCGCTGTAAAAAAAAACCAAATCATTAGTACCCCAATAAATTCTTTGATATAAAGTCGATATTATGTATTAATATTGAACTGTAAATACTTGTATTAAAAAAAAAGGTTGCCTTGATAAATATTTCTTTTCAGATATACATAGGATTATTTTTAGATTATCGATACTATATATACACCACTTCATACTTTCTCTTAAATCTACATTTTATTATTCGTGTTCCCTTTTGCTGTGAATATGTAACATATAAAGGTATTTTCATTTAAGTTAGACATAAATAAACCAAAGGTATTTCTCGATTCGATATTAATATTCTTACCTTTTCTTTCCTGAGACTATATAAACTACAGCCTTCTTATAATTTCTATCAATGTTTGATGTTCCGAAATTCAGATCGACTTTTGTTTTGTCCATAGTTGCATAATTACTTGGAGCCTATCATAAACTGAAATCTCGTTACGTTTGCGTCTGATGCATTTCCTAAAATAAATAGTTAATAATTGTGTGAATAAATTCCTATTTTATGGTTAAATAATGAGTTTATACAGTTGGGAAGATTCTATTAAATTAAAATCAACTTACGTTTCATTTTTATGGCATTTAACTAATCCTGCATTAGCACATCATTTTTATGACTCTTTGGTACTCTACTCCGGACTAATATTGGACTTTTCTGAGTGGTCCTTTTCCATTATTACTAGAGTAATTAATTAAATATTATTTGTTTATTTACGTTTCCATTTCGCCTAGGCGTTGCTTTTAAATTTCAGATTAGTTGTTTCTGTCAATGACCAATGTTATTATTGCGTCGTCTCGGAACTTTTCGGATCTATTCGGCTAAGACTTCCATATTAACTTATTCTCGAAACCCTCCATCCGGTACTTCCTCATATCAAGAGCGCAGGCATCTTTTTCGCTGTTGCCAAGTGTATTCCTGCATTATTTCCTGTATCTTTCTCAACCAATGGAGAGTCGTTTTTCTTGTCTAACATGTTAATCATATCCTTGTTTTATTCCGAATATGTGCTCTTTTGGCAAGGTTGTTAGCACCCGACATATTCTAGCCAATGGTATTCCGCCACCTTAGTTAACCAAAGTTCTAGATGGAAAGGAAGCTGGGGGAACACATTTTTCACTTTTCTGGTCACCTGCAGATAACCCACAGGTCTTCAGCGCGAGTCTAAGGAAATAATCCAGGAAAATCTTGGAAATCCGTTAGCGGGATTTTTCCTCAACACCGCAATAGTTTTTCGGGCACATTATAGTTTGCACTGTGAGTGTTATTTTTCGTGCTAGAAAATCTCTCTAAGAGAGGATTTTACCTGAAGATTGGACCAGACCGCCATTTTCCATGCCCTTGTACTGGCTAGAACTGAGTGACCCTATTGGATAGGTAATTTGTTTTAATATCATTTATCCTGAAAAGGGTTTTTTTTTTCTTAAATTTTGCTTGATTTTCGATTTCGTAATTTGGTAACTTTTCTCATTTTTTTTTTAGAATTAACTTTTGCTCGGGTGAGACGATTATTTTTTTGATGCAACAGGGGCTAGTTTTCATATATTTTTTGAAATCTTAAATATTAAATGCAAGTGTAACGAATTCATACGAAGACACATTTTTTAGTTTGAATTTCGTCGAACATCTTTTACCTCAGTAATTTGATTAATTTTCTTATTATATTAACCATATTTTGTGGATCGTAAATTGGCTCTATTTTATTTTAAAATAAAACCACAATATTTAAGCAGCTTGCATAGTGTGATTTGATTACTGCATTCGTTCTTTTTAATAGATAATAAACAGATTAATAAACGGCTTGCAGAGGTTTTCAGTAACAATTAAGTATGACGTAAATTGCTTTTCTTTTAGTTTATGGTATTTTTTTTTGCATTTTGATTTGCCGCTGGAAAATAATTAGTTAAGTAAAACGTTTTTTAAGCTGGTTATATTATAATTTAAATATATTTGTGCCTTTTGATTTTTCTTATTGCTGCCTTGTTATATCTATATTTTTTGTAAGTATTCTCACAACGTTTCGCTTAAATATTTGCTATTCTTTAGGTCTATACATACCTTCTTTTGTTAAGATTTCGCTATTTTTTTTAATTTTATTCTCATTTCTATTTAAATTGGCCGAGGTCAGTTTAAATTTTCTATTTATTTTATACGGGAAATTGTTCTAGTAATTGATTTTGTTACAAATTTAGTTATTGTAAATTGAATTTAGTTTTATTGGGGTCAGTTATAATAATGTGCTTATATTTTTCTTACCCAACGTTTCGATTAATTTTAGGTCATCATCAGGGTCTAATTTTTTTTAAGTATTAGAATTATTTCTACTTTATTACGTATTGCTAATTTAAATCATTCGGATTCAGTCGAAACCTTGTATTTATTTTAGTGTTAAAGCTGGTTATTGAGATTATATTTGATAAAGTAAATTTTAGAATTTTCCTTTTCGGTCTTAGTTTGTATTTGTGGATTTTTTTCGTCTGAATTTTCGATACCCATCAGGGTATTTTGTGCTTATTGATGGTATCTTTAGTGATTTCATTTTAAATTATTTTATTGTATTTTTTTTATTTTGTTGCTTGCGGTTTTAATTTATTTAAAGAAAAGTTCTGAATAGTGTCTTGAAATTAATTAAATATTTTTTTATGCTTCTCGGTAGTACTAAATTTTTAAAATTAAATTATTGTTCTGACACTTCAGTTAATTTTGCAGAAACCTTTTGGGGATTTTTTTGAATTAATTAAAATTATTTGGGTTTTCGTTATAGACTTTGAATCAGTATGAAAAATTCTAGAAAATTTTTGTTTTCATAGGGTTCAAGTCAGGGGCCAACTGTAAGTCACAGTCCTAATTTCAAGTCAGGGACTAATTGCAACTGTAAGTCACAGACATAATTTCAAGTCACTGACTTAACTTCAAGACTCGGGACTAATCCCATGTCACGGGCCTAGTTTGAAGTTAGGAGGTGACACTTATTGTTTACATTTTTTTCTTTTATACCGTAACTGATAACACACTTATTGTTTATATTTTTCTTTTATACCGTAACGGATAAATAGATTTTTTTTACTTTATTTGTGTGTTTTATTTAGCTCACTCTTTTGTCTGTCCGAATAACTTTTTAGATTTTATTAAAATTTCTTTTAAAGTATCAAGAGGAAGCAAGTGCCGCGAAGATCAAGGGGCTTTCCAATTTAAGTCGTAATAAATTGGTGGCGCTCATTTTTTTTTCTCTCTTTTTCTTTCTTTAAGATTTCTTAAAATTTCCTACGCCCTACTCTCCGGGTTAATTGAGCTAGGGCATCTACATTGCACGCTCTGTTGATCACGAGCTGTAATCTTGATACCTTTTTGTGATTGAAATAATTTAAAATAAAACAGTAATAATAATTATTATTAAATAAGAGCGTAGCAATCTTGTACCTTGGTTTTAAGAAAATCCAGGGTTACAATACACTGGTAAAATTCTAGTACGAATTCAAGATAGCGGAACAAAATGGAGGCCAAATAAAATGTTTGTAATCGTGAAAAAAGATCACTTTCTCAAGTTTTATATGTTTTAATGTTTTAGCGTTCCTAGATGCCCCAAAATATGTTTTCTCAACTCGTCGATCTGTCTGTCAGTTTGTCTGACTGTCAGTTAACGGCATAGCTAAGAAACTACTTAACCGACTGAACTCAAATTTTCTTAAAAAATAATGGGTCAATAGAGAATTTGTTAAAATAAGGCGGCATAGTGAATTATTAAAATTAATATTAAAAAACAAATTATCCAATTTACTACATAGAAATAAACTGGTAATATTTTCGTACGAATCTAAGATGGCAAAACAAAATGACGGTCTAATAAAATTTTTAAAAAATCAATCTTGGAAAAGCTTCTTAAGATTAATTTCAAATTATCTGCAAGTATTAAGTGTGATATAGAGATAAACCGGTAAAATTGTGGTGCGAATTTAAAAATGATTCGTTACCGAAATACAAGTTGTTATATATTTTAGAATTGCATTAATTTTTAAATAATCAGAAAATCAAACATTTCACAAGAAAACCCCAAAAAATTTTTTTAATAAAAAAAAAAGTAAATATTATTTAGTGTTTCTATTACAGAAAGCATTTTTGTTTATAGGAGTTTTTTTTGAAAATTACTCCGTAATGTTTTCCGGAGAGTTTCTGGACACCTTTTATCACATATACGAAACTTAAAATAATATAATTCATACGCCATGTGAAAGCCTAATAAATGCCCCTTTCAACAATTACAGTATTGTAATTTGATAATGACATAACAGTTGTAAAAAAAACATTGTAACTATATAATATGAAGAAAACAAAAAATAAAATGTATTACAATTGTAAAGAAAATTATGTAATATATTGCCTACTGCCTATTTATTTTTTTCACCTCGCCTCATTTTTGAAAATTCGTAAAAGCTGTTAGATATGCTGTTTTCGACTTCCTCGGCAGCAGATTTGCTACTAAATAGAATTTTTCAACATCTTCAACGTCAGTCGATTAAAACTGTTCAGATTGGATCATTTTTATTTTACAGTTATAAATAGCTCTTGAGCCAAAGCAAGTTTGAAAAGGCATTTCCGACCGCCCACATAAAACCACGAATCTACCTACAGCTATTTTGTACAGTCTTTCAAACAACTTTATCATTTAAACCGTTGCCGCTCTCTTTGCGAAACAAGTCGTAAAATAATAGCGGTGGGGACCGCCGCTAGGGGAAGTTTAATATTTAACTGGTTTAACTAACTGTAATGTAATCGCGCTAATTGCGACAACTGTGGTTTTATTGTTAATGCTGAAACTTTTTGAAACTCGGATTGGCGAGAACTTGCTTTCGACCGAGATGAGATGTTGCCCGCTCGGCTAATAGAGTTTCTCGACTTCAATGATTTAAATTTACCGAATAAAAGGACCGCTTATGCGAGTTCAGGGTTTTGCAATTAATAAGCTAATTAAATATTACACCAGTGTAGTAAGCCGAGCAGTAAATTGTCTTCTGTATTGTTGTTTCTCAAAAACTATTAAATAATAAATAATTTTTAAATAATCAGAAAATCAAACATTTCACAAGAAAACCCCAAAAATTTTTTTTAATAAAAAAAAAAGTAAATATTATTTAGTGTTTCTATTACAGAAAGCATTTTTGTTTATAGGAGTTTTTTTTTTGAAAATTACTCCGTAACGTTTTCAGGAGAGTATCTGGACACCTTTTATCACATATACGAAACTTAAAATAATATAATTCATACGCCATGTGAAAGCCTAATAAATGCCCCTTTCAACAATTACAGTATTGTAATTTGATAATGACATAACAGTTGTAAAAAAAACATTGTAACTATATAATATGAAGAAAACAAAAAATAAAATGTATTACAACTGTAAAGAAAATTATGTAATATATTGCCTACTGCCTATTTATTTTTTTCACCTCGCCTCATTTTTGAAAATTCGTAAAAGCTGTTAGATATGCTGTTTTCGACTTCGTCGCCAGCAGATTTGCTACTAAATAGAATTTTTCAACATCTTCAACGTCAGTCGATTAAAACTGTTCAGATTGGATCATTTTTATTTTACAGTTATAAATAGCTCTTGAGCCAAAGCAAGTTTGAAAAGGCATTTCCGACCGCCCACATAAAACCACGAATCTACCTACAGCTATTTTGTACAGTCTTTCAAACAACTTTATCATTTAAACCGTTGCCGCTCTCTTTGCGAAACAAGTCGTAAAATAATAGCGGTGGGGACCGCCGCTAGGGGAAGTTTAATATTTAACTGGTTTAACTAACTGTAATGTAATCGCGCTAATTGCGACAACTGTGGTTTTATTGTTAATGCTGAAACTTTTTGAAACTCGGATTGGCGAGAACTTGCTTTCGACCGAGATGAGATGTTGCCCACTCGGCTAATAGAGTTTCTCGACTTCAATGATTTAAATTTACCGAATAAAAGGACCGCTTATGCGAGTTCAGGGTTTTGCAATTAATAAGCTAATTAAATATTACACCAGTGTAGTAAGCCGAGCAGTAAATTGTCTTCTGTATTGTTGTTTCTCAAAAACTATTAAATAATAAAATAGAGGAATTAAAAATAAGGTCCTTACATGTATATAGAAAAGCTCAAATGAACTATTAATATTGTGTAAGAAAATTGCTTTCAAGAACCATTCGCAATATAAAATTACATATAATCAGTGGCGGCTATTCAGGTGAAGTAGGTGAAGTGCTACTCCACCAGGAAAAATAAACAAGCAAACATCTAACTATATTCATTATATGTCTCTTAAAATTTAAGTTTTTAAATTCATTTATTCACCTAACTGGCAAAAAATAAACTGTACATCTCGAATAAATATTTTACTTGACCGTTGGCGGCATGTCTTTTTAAAGCTTTCAATCGAACTTTATTATAACAACTATAACCGTGGCGCAAACCGCTTCGACTTTGCTGGAGGTGCTATGTTTAGTTTACGATTTTCCTACTACGTTGCCATGACAACGCGTACTCGATGACGTCGAGCGAAGAATAATGTTAACCAGCGTCATACAACGCTCTCGGTGAATTGTTAACGCAGTACTCTACACCCACGTGTCGTTCAGTTTGGGGTGGTTGTTTACTTTTAGTTTCGCGGATTTCAGTTTGCAGTTGCAGTTGCTTGACTGTTTTCTATTATATTTATTTATGGTGTTGTTACAACTTTATTTGGTGTCGGGTTTATTAATTTACATTATTTATTCATCAATAATGTAAATGATCACGGATGTGGTTTGCATTTTGTTCGAAACTCCATTTAATCGATGGAAAAAACAAGGTCAGAGTTTTCATCGTCATCCTGGTTTTCGGCATACAAATGGTTATGTAGTAGTCAAATATTACATCAATTGTTTTGCTGGCCTTGTTAACTAGTTTTCAATAAATATTCAGTGTGGAATACGGAAGAATTTGCAGGTATGTTAAATATATGAAAGTCTTTACATAAACATGAGGACTCAGCGGAGCATTTAAAATGGGAATTAATGCTAAAAACATTTGAAAAAAATCAAAGCACTATAGCTGACACTTTAAAAGAAAATGCTAAACTATATAAAATACATTTTAACGAAAACTTCCGTTTAAATGGACTATTTATGTGCTTGGTAATTGACGCAGTTTTGTCCCTTGCAAAACAAGAGTTAGTCTTTCGCGGCCATGATGAGAGCAGCGAGTCAATAAATAGGGGGAGTTTTAAAAACTTTTTAGGTTTATTAATATCGAGAAGTTCCCAAGAACTAAAAGATCATCACGAAAAAATTAAAAATGCATTTCTGATTATTTAAATGATCATGTAAAAAATGAAATAATGAAGACGCAGTTTTTTTCTGTGCAAGTGGATGACACCAATGATATTACGCAAACCTCCCAGTGCTCCCTAATTATAAGATACGTTAAGTCAGAAGGTTCAGTAGTAGAGCGATTCTTAGGATTTTATAATAGCAGCTCCGATATTGGATCAAATTTTGGACCAATTTGACTATAAACATAAATTAATAGGGCAATGTTCGATAGCGCAAGTGTGATGTCTGGCCATCTAAATCCTTTAAAAAAAAAAGAAAAAGCGCCGCAGGCTGTATTTGTCCATTGTCTTGCGCATCGTCTTAACCTTGTGATGCAACAAAGTTTAAAAATATTTTTAAATTTCGAATTTTTTTGCAAGCCTTAGTGGTATTCTCTCATTTTTTCATCACTCAGCCAAACGAACGTATGCCCTTACATCTGCATCACGAGGCGTATACTGACAATTACAGAAACTGGTTGGTCATCAAATTCGAAGTTAGTAAATGTGATTGTTCAAGACTGGAATAAATTAAAAGACGTCTTTGAATTTATTACAAACTGTGAACGATTTTGGCATTAGTGTTTAATGACATTTTCTCAATCACGGACATACTATTTGCGTTCTTCAAAAAAAATCGCTTGACATTCAATTTTGCATATCCAATATAAAACGCTGTCGTGAGGCGCTCTGTAAAAAAAGAAATAAATATTTTTTTAATACCATGTTTGATAAAGCAAATTCTATTACAGAAATAAATTATTACAAACGTGAGCTTGTTAAGCTTTCACCTGAAGAAATTAGGGCTAAGTATAGAATCCTTTTTTATGAAATATTGGACCATATTTTAATGGAAATGACACTAAGCTTTCAAGACTGTGAAAAACTTTCATTTTTATGTTTAGTACAGTTATATGGGAAAATATTTTCAAAAAGTCAACGACTTAAAAATGAGCTTGGTCTTATTTTTGTCAATGACAGTAATTGGAATATATCGCTGCAAGGGCAAGTGAAAAAAATTAATGAAAATAAAGATATTTTAACTTAAACATATATATATATATATATATATATATATATATATATATATATATATATATATATATATATATAACGACAAGAAAAAATGCGTATATATATATATATACTATATATATATATATATATATATATTTATATATATATATATATATATATATATATATATATATATATATATATATATATATATATATATATTAGTTTAGAAATATGGGTAGCGAATGTTTCTCAGGCGTACCCAATTTTATGAAGGGTTCTGCGCATGCGCGGACGCGAGTTTGCCATATGTAGTGTAAATTCTAGTAATTTTATGCTTATATAATACTTGAATTTTCAAATTTTCTTAATAATATACCTTTAAAAAACTGATATGAAATTGAAATAATTTAGAAAGAACATTGTATAAATTAGAAAGAACAAGCACAATATTCTCAAGCCGACAACGCCGTATGTTTTAAACCTTTGACGTCTGTTTTTTAATTCTAACCAAACTTTTAACAACCTGTCAAATCAAACATTTTGATTAAACACATTAATATTCGTTTTGAATCGTTGTCAGTTAATAAGTTTATAAAAACTAGCTTTAATCAACCTATTACGACGCATTTCATTGCTACGTTTTGGTAAAAACGTTTTACTATGCGAAAAATGCCTAAACCAATGTGATTGGTTTGGTAGTTGTTACAGGGTCTTGTAAACAATTAAACCCACTGAATTTGCAAATTTTTGAATATAAAATAGAAAGTTTACCTTCATTTAACTGTTTTAAATATAAAAATAAAAGAAATGGATGAACCACTTTTTCTATTAAAATAACCAAAAAGAAATTCGATATTTTCACTGCATTCCAATTCGCCATATTTCTTAATATGACAATTTGAATTAAAGCTATCTTGCATTGTTACTAAATTTACGTTATTGTATGAAGTTTACATTTTTCATGTTTGTCAGTGCCGATCCCGAATATTAGACTTTCGCCAGTCGTTCGCCTTTTACCTAACCTAACTTGGTGCTAACCCTGTACCAATCTACCTAGTGCGGTCAACACTAGTCAATAGGGGAGTGCATCACTGACGGAAGCCTAACATTCCGTCTGGGTAGATGCCGAATGTTAGACTTTCGCCAGTGATGCCCTGCGCTGTTGTTCGCCTTTTAGGACTTTAACGATGACGCCTACGGCGCGGCGCCTAACCTTGTGCTAACCCGGTACCAATCCACCTAGTGCCTTCGTGCTCTTGGTACCGATCCACAACCCACAAATGCATTTTGTTTTTCTTATATAATTTATATAGATCATATATAAAATAAACTCGGCAACGTAGCATCCCCAGCACACTGGATTTCCGTCCAACGGTCGACACTCCCGCTCTCTCTTTATTTAGCAGCTATAATTATGTTTAAAAACGTTTAATAATGTCATATAATCATTTTTGTGTTTTAGAGCATTATAATATAATAAGTTTTTTACGTAGTTCATAAATTAAGTTTGTGAAAAATATGTTTTTAGCGAAAAACAAGTTCAGTGCAACCTTCCGAAACCTTAGTTTTTTTGGATATAATTTGAAAAAGTGCGTCATCCATAAATTTTTGTGTATAGGAGTTATTTAAAAAAGGTAATCTTTTAAATGTGTATTTTACATTTGTTAAATTCTATGGGTAAAATTCTTTACAAGAGCCGTTGTTACATATGGGAGGAAATGTAAATAATATAAGTTCCTTCTGTGTTCTCGATGCTCTGAATTATCAGTATTTGATTCTTTTAAACGAGATTTCAAAAAAGAAGGTAAGTTTATCTAGATTCTTTTTATATGTTTTCATTGACTTAGCAATAACTATGTTCATAATGTCCCTTTCTGGGATGTTTACTAGTCTTGTTTTAAGTGCATGATAGAAAACTTAATGTTAGCTATAGAACATTTGAATTTGTTACTTATTGTGTCCCAGATTCGCTTCTCTATATAGGGATCTCGGCTCCTATTATACCTACAGCAAATGTTAAATAGGGAAAGTTTTAGAGGAAACTTATTGCATTCAATATCTGGCTTCAGATTTACGATCGATTAATAAGTTTGGGTAATTTCGGCGAAAAACCGAAAATGGCGGATTTCACACACACATTTTTAAGACAAATAAAATGGCGTATACGACACGTCTTTATTGTTTTTTGTTAACCCGCAAACCGCCTCAACTTTCATTATTCTTATGACTGCCATTTTTCGATTTTTGGAAAGAGCCTAAAATTTCCAGTCTAGTGATATCTCACAAGTTCATTAAAGATTTTAGTGCCATCAAAATATCACACTTCGTAAATTAGGTTTCAATGTTTTTAAAGGAGGCCATGATTTATTTGTCACAAGATTACATTAATAAGTAAGTAATGTATTGAACGCATTGAATTTTCAATACAACATGAACGTAAATAACGACTTAAAAAATCTAAATGAGCTTTAACTACTTTGTAAGTGGGTAACATGAATTTACAAATCTGCAAAATGACGTTCATTTGCATCGAGACATTTTTGACAATTGGTGACTGTTTTTCGTACAACCCTGGTAAGTGTATTTCGGGTAATATTTCTAAATGTGTCCAGAACTCTTTGTCTCAGGATTTCTATGGTCACGGGGGGATCAAATTCATAGATTTCATTCTTCGTGTGACCCCAGAGGTAGAAATCCAAGGGTGACATGTCAGGGGATCTAGGAGACCTAGATATTGGACCATTTAAAGAAATTATTCTTTCGTCAAACCGCTCTCTTCAGAAGTTCCTGACTTGAATGGTATTGTGAGCCGGGCATCCTTGTTGAAACCAAGTTCTTCTCAATTCATCTTCCGTCAGAATAGCTTGTAAGGCTGGTAAAACCTGGTTTCGCAGGTTAGGTTTAGGTTGTAGTCAAACAAAAAAAAATGGTTCAATAAGTCGATTTTCTGAAATGATTAATAATTTATAAATAGGTGCCCAACAGTCAAGGGCGGCAGGGTTGGCCGGGTGGTACTGGAAACTATAAATTATAAAGGGAAAATTATCTTTGTTAAAAAGTAGATATTTTCTTACCAAAAATAATTATCGAAACATCCCGTAATGAATGAGCTTGTATATAGTTGAAACCTATTCAGCTTTATTATGAAAAAGAAAAACATATTTGGTTAGCGAGAAGTAATAGCCGTAATAAATTATTTTGTTGGTATTGCATATTAATTAGGGAAATACTATATCAATTTATTTCAGTGATATAATAATCTTAAAGAAGTACACCGTGCCTTAATAAAATATAAAATATCAAAAGAACAAACCCCTTGCGCTTTAAAATTTAAATTATTCGGAAATGCAGCTGAACGCCTTTCTATAGATCATAATGAAAATCGAAAAATAATTCGACATTTGATTAATATGGTATTTTTTTCATAACGCAGGAACTGGGCTTCCCGGGTAATAATAAATCATTAAGTTCAGACAATCAAAATAATTTTAGAGAATTAGCTAAATCTGCAGAGAATTTAGATAAAGTGTTAATAAATTTATAGAATCCAATTCTATTTTTATAGGTTCTTCGAAACTACAATACAAAATGATTGAATAAAAATGTAATACAATATCAAAAAAGTAAGTTGACTGACTAGAGTAAAACGTTTTACTTTTTTTTATTAAATTATACTTTTTTAGTATCATTAAAGAACTAAATGAAAAAATTGGTGCCTATTTAAAAAAGATTGGTTAGATTAACTTACCAATGATCCCACACCAAACGTTACTTCCAAATCTGATCTGTAGACGTCTCTCTGCCACTTCGTAAGGATTTTGCACAGCCCATTGATGACGGTTGTGCCTATTAAAGACTCCAAAATTCGTGACCCGCTCTCATCGGACCACAAGATATGATTTACAAAATCAGGATTTTATTACATCTCCTAGTATACCACTCACAGAACTGTAGTCGTCTTGGAAAATCAGTTTCCTTAAGTCCTTGTACTATTAAAGGTTTGTATGGATGGTACTTATTCTTTTTTAAAACTGTACTGTTGATTTTGGCACATTAGTTTCCTGTTCTACAGTACTTACCCATGCACTAGGGTTTTCGTTGATAGCTTGTAAAATGTTTCTGTCTCGATTTTCATTATTATTATTGTATCCGCTTCTAGGTTGTTCTAAGGCATCATGGTTAATTAAATTAACTACGATTTTCCTGAATTGGATTTTATGAGGCTGCCGTCGTTCGGGGTACATCTCCAAATACCTTGCTGACGTAACGTCGGGGTTTCTGTATGATTGAAAGTACAGAGCTAACATGTTAACCTTTTCTTCATTTGAATACGGAATGCCAGCCATTTTCTATAGGTTTTGACAATTTATGTGTCAGATTGATGATTTTATTGGGATAAAAGCGTACCTACTACTTATTAAAACACAGCTTTGATACTTTCAACTATTTAACTTAACGTCAAAGTCAAAACCCAATTTTGTTACAGATAAATCATGGCCTCCTTAGAAAAGCATTGAGAGCTAACATTACTTTAAATCATGGCCTCCTGAAACTGAAACCTAACTTTACGAAGTGTAATATTTCGATGATACTAAAATCATTAATGCAGTTGTGAGATATCACTAAACTGGAAATTTTAAGCTCTTTCCAAAAATCCAATATGGCGGCCATAAGAAAAATGAAAGTTGAAGCGGGTTGCGGGTTAATAAAAAACAATGAAGACGTGTCGTATACGCCATCTTATTTGTGTTATATTTGTGTTATAATGTCACCTTTTGGCAGCTGTCAGATTTACCGTTCTGGAAATACTGGCCAAAAACGAAATCCGCCATTTTCGGTTTTTCCTCGATATTTCCAAAAACAATGGATCGATCGTAAATCTGAAGCCGGATATCGAATGCAATAAGTTTCCTCTAAAACTTTCCTCATTTAACCTTTGCTGTAGGTATAATAGGGGCCGAGATCCCTGTATAGAGAAGCGAATCTGGGACACACTGTATATATATATTTTTGCAATTTTAGTAAAAAATCAAGTAAACTAATAAATGTTAATTATTCAGACTGGGATTCTACCGCTGCATATGATGGAGTATGAATATTAGGCAAGAGAAAAATGAACATAAGTTTTGGGAAGAAAATTATAAGCGGATTATTGAAACAAATTAGCTCATCAAAGAGAACGCGGTTGAATCTGAAAATAAATAAGAGACTGCTCAGGTAATTAATATACTACAATAATCAGAGTTACTTATATATTTTAGTAATAATGAGTAGAGTTGATCAAGATCATTTTACCATAACCAATAGCATTATGTTAATAAATGGTTGGTTTATCCTACTTCTTAACCACCTTGGCGATATGGAGATTTTCAAAACGTGGCTCTCAAAATGATATTCAAATCAATTTCATGTTACTTGCTCAATATTTTATAATATTTATCATTATATGGTGTTACCTAAATATAATCAGCCCATAAAGTAAATATATTTTTCCTCCTCCCTATATTGTAAGCAACCTATTTTGACACAGCTGTAACAGACGTAAGTGAAAGTTACTCAACAAGGTATTGGTTGCCCTTAACGACAGGATGTAAGTCAACTTACATTCCTAGTGAAATAATAATCTAAAATTATTATAAGTAGCTTTAATTTTTGGTTTCATCAACATATTACAAAAATCAGGTGATATTAATTGAATTGAATATTAATGGTACAATTATTACAATTATTCACATTATTAACAAAATTTGAAAACACGTTTTCTCGTTTCTTCTCGATGTGTGTTACATTTTCTGACTCCACAGATCCTTCTAATCCTTTCTAACCAATGTCTCTGTCACTGTTTAAGCACTGCAAGAGACTTCTTGCTAGGTCTTATTGTATAAAATTTTATTCGCTACTTCCTTTTTATTATTGAGGCTCTCAGCTACGTAACTTTCCGCAATAGTAGCGGATTTCAATCCATCCATACATCAACTCCAGTATTTGCTAATAAAGTTGCCGACGTTCTTCTAAAAGAGTGTCCAGTATACATTTTGAAGTTCTCAAACTTTAGAAATTTCGCAATTTGACTTGGAATTGAGGAAAACGTATTTTTCCCGACAGGCGGTTTAAGCACTTTCCATTTTGATATCGCATAAAGAAGCGCGTGTTATTAGTCGTCATGTGGGATTTTGTATCAATGTACTTTTGAATTATTTTGAAATGATAAACCTGAGTGTCGTCACTTTTTGTCACTGTAAATGTACGTGACATTCCATTTTTGGAGTCAGGAATGGTCACAATTATGACTTCTTGACTTATTTCAACATTGTTCATTTTCATTACACAGAATTAGAACGGCACGCTCCAGCAACTCCCATTACCATTACGACCTTCATCAATAAGTATATATCATCGGGGGCTTCAAGCATGAACTTATTCACATCTTCCCTGTTAAACACATTGGACTTTTTGGGTCTATAACCAACCATTTTCTTTTCAAAAATGCTCCAAGTTTTGGATACCTAGAATTATCTATATTTTCCTCTATAAAAAGGGTGGACTTCAACATCGAATACTCACACCATAAACTTGATGGGGACTTTAATATAGCACTTTTTTCGTGGAAATACACCAAAAACAAGGTTTCTGAGACTGCAGTAGCCGTCTTGCTTTGGCACCAATTCTTAAAGGATTTATATGTGGTTTCATACCTTTTTTTCGACTTTTACGGTAGTAGAGATAAACAAGCAATATTCGCTAATTCTTCTATGTCTGAGAAACATCCATTTTTTCCACACAGAATCAAACAGTTCGATTTCTTCAAACTTTTCGCTATGAATTGTCAACTTGACGTTGTTGATAAAATAAAAACTGCTTATGTTGCTCTGGCAACGGATCAAAGCTGCCTTCATAATTTAATGAGAATGCTATCGAATGTAATGATAACGAAAATCCAAAAATATATCCTGCATTTTCTTGTAAACATACAATACAGGGAGGGGGAAAAATGTTATACAGGGTGGTCCTTTTAAAGTGTTACAAAGCGATATTGAGAAAACGGTTGATTGAAAATAAATGAAATTTATAGGGATGCAATGGGTCGTTGGGGGACATTTTTTGACGAAGTAAGTAATGTTTTAACCCTTTCTACTGTTTAGGGGTGGGAGGTGACTTTTAAGTGTTAAATGGAAAGGTGCATTTTTTTTTCCAGATTCGTAATCTCCAGAAAAAAACTACTTTATAATCAATGACTAATTTAATGTCAATGTTAATGTCACTACGCTAAATTCAACAAAATTAAAAAGAAAATCAACAGAAGACAAAACTGATATTAGGAACATGATTTTATTTTATCAGACATTTTTCCGCACTCTGAATAACATTTCTGGGGTGATTTCACGAACTGTATGCGTAATCCTTTCTCTCATGTCTTCGGCTGTAGTTGGAGCAGTCACCATGACTTTTTCTTTGACAAAACCTTACAAGAAAAAATCAAGGGGGGTTAAGTCTAGCGATCTTGCCAATTTACTGGTCCCCCACGTCCAATCCGTCTGTTAGCGTGTCATTCAATATAGCACGTGCTTCTCGACAGTAATGTGGTGGTGCGCCGTCTTGTTGGAACCAAATTGCTTCACGTTGTTGCTCTGAAATATTTGGCATTAAACTTTGCCAGTCATTTCGAAGGAAATCGCAGTATCGCTATCCATTAAGATTACTATCGAAAAAATGAGGTCCAATAATAACATCGCCAAATATCCCACACCAAGTATTTATCGACCAAGGGTGTTGATTAGCGACTGTTCGCATCCAGTGTGGATTTTCTTCAGCCCAATAAAGCATATTGTGACGATTGACTTGACCATGGTTAGTGAACGTTGCTTCGTCAGAAAATATTATGTTTTCCAGTGAGTTGTTTTCATTGATCCATAGTCGAAACCACCGACAAATTGCGCCCGTCTCTCGAAGTCCTGTCCATACAATCCTTGATGTAAGGTAATATGGTAAGGATGAAATTTAAAATTGTGCAAAATCCTGAGAACGGATGTTTTACATATCCTGGCGTCTTTGGATAGTTCTCGGGAACCAATATGAGGGTTTAGAGCAACTGTTCCCAAAACTCCTACCGCCATGTCGTCGTTCGTTTTGGTTTTCCTCCTGCTGCGTTTTCTGGATGAGAGTTGGCCGGTCTGGCGACTCCGAGTCTCTAATCGTTTGAACGCCATGTGAGATTTTGGTGGTAAGTGGGGAAATCTTACCGCCCAAAGTTCGCTCCGAGAATTAATAACATGTCAACTTGGCAGTCGAATTCATTCATTTTAAGGATAGGTAGTTAAATTCTCAACTAAGATTATGAAATACGAACATAAATAACACAGCTAAATAATAAACGAACAGAACTTAAAAAAAAACAATAAACGAACACAATGAACACTTATTTTAACAAGACTCTTAAACTAAAGACTTTAAACTCGAAGATAATTTAAGAAAATTACTGGCAATATCATAACATGTCAAGTCGTTCGTTGTCATGATAACTGCAATAGTGGATAACTGGTGAATCATCGTTGCAGTGCCGCAGAGCTCCCAAAAAAAATCAGGAAAAAAATAATTTACATAATCTAACCAAAATACCGTATTTTTTTACCCAGTTGACATGGTAATTCTCGGAGGATGTAGAAAAAACAGCGACAATGCTTCTGAACAAAATGGTTGTCATTTCGAACACCTATTATAATAAAATCATTTACCTAATATCAGTTTTTTTTTCTGTTGAATTTCTTTTTAATTTTTGGCATTAAATTATTCATTGATTATAACGTAGTTTTTCTGGAGATTACGAATCTGGAAAGAAAACTGCACCTTTCCATCTAACATTTAAAAGTTACTCCCCACCCTTAAAAAGTGGTGATTGCTCCAACTACAGCTGAAGACATGAGAGAAAGGATTACGCGTGCAGTTCGTGAAATCACCCTAGATATGTTATTCAAAGTGCGGAATTCTTTTTGAAAGAAAGTTGATAAATGTCTAGAACAAAATGGCCGTCATCTTGAACATCTGATAAAATGAAATAAAGTACCTAATATCAGTTTTTTCTTTTGTTGATTTTCTTTTTAATTTTGTTGAATTGATTAATTATAACGTAGTTTTTTCTGGAGATTACGAATCTGGAAAAAAAAACTGCACCTTTCCATTTGATATTTAAAAGTTACCCCCACCCACAACAGTGGAAAGGGTTAAAACATTACTTACTCTGTCTAAAAATTTCCCCCAACGACCCATTGCATCCCTAGAAATTTCAATTTATTTTCAATCAGCCGTTTACACACACACTTTAAAAGGACCACCCTGTATACTATATGGGATGTAAGTACATTAACCAGTCTCGAACTTTTTTGTCAGCCCTCGCTATCTCTCGGGCGCAAACTGGTCCTCGACTGGTAAATGTTACTAACATCCCTTATAGTATAAATAACTAATTCTCTCCACTCTTGGGCATATCAACTTGTACACGTTTTTTTGTGCTACTCCCTGAGTACTGCTCAGGCTTTAGCTTAGCAATACATTTAACCTTTAGTTACCCCGAGCTCTGGTCAGGTTTTCTCAATGAGATTGATTCATTCAGATCGGTTCAAAAAACATTTTTTTTTTGCCCGAGTTGGACTTTTCACTGTCATTTGTTATTCTTAAAAATTAGAAACATATCATAGTCTCTTATTAGTGATAAGTTTAGGAAAATGAACTAAGCACTTAGGTAAACATTCCTATTTGTTAATTTTGGTATTTAAACTTGTGTTAAAAAAACAATGACTTAAAAAGTAAGTAAGAATTACGAACTGAGAAATTGGATTTAGCTAGCCTTGCACAGATTACAAAGTGATTTAAAACAAACGTTTACAAATGATTCAATAATTGGTCAAGCTTGGGATACAATTCCTCTGGGTTCCCCTTACATAATTGATAAACTGATTTTGTCAAGGATTTGAAAGCTGGTTTCTTCAACTCTCAAAACTCACAGTTATTTTCATTCATTTTACTTTTACACTAGTTTTAAAAAGGAAGAGCACAAAAGTTGAAAATTCTTTAAATGATTAAAAAAAAAGTTTTTTTTTAGAAATCAACTATTTATTATTATTAGTGTAATTAATATATCATGCTTTATTAACCAATTATTTACCAGTACACTTTTCTTATCTGAGTTAGGCTTTTTAAGATTTTGAGAAAAGTTAATATTTGCTTTACAACTTTTTCAAATTATTCTAATAATCAGGAAATTTGAATAGACTGTTCATGATTCAGTGGTCCACTGGCCTTGATCTATCCGAGCCTAAATAAATAACTTCGGCTTGCTTCCCCTGTGTACAGCTCTATTATATGTTCATGTATATATTTATGTTTTTACTTTGTTCTTTAGGACCAAGATAAGACAGATCTTCGTTGAGATTTTATGTTTTTCAATTGACAAACAGTTATCAAATCTAGACTTGCTTTAAAATTATGGTTTTTCCAAATTTGCATATTATTATTCCAATTACCTGTCCCTTTATGGTCAAGGTGGAAATCAAGGAACCAGGGGCGTGCAGTCCATGGAAGCAAGGGAAGCAGTGCTTCCCCAAAAAAAATTACAAAACATCTTCTAAAATGTAATTTTTGAATTAATTTAATTTATACTAAAAATGCTAAAATATTATCTTAATTATCAAGCCCATAATAAATGCGGCCTTGACTCCGACACAGCCACAATAGAACATCGAATAGAACCTATGCGGGCCGCTAGCTTCTCTGCAGCCAAGTCCTGTATGCTTGATTTCCGGTAAATCGAGCCAGAGGTTATCGAACTTTCCACCGGTTGTTTGCAATTTTTGCATTTCAGTCGCGTGCTCTGAGTGGTGGCGGAAGCTATCGTTAGAGTAGGTTCTTTGTCTGAACGGCTATCCGTGTGTTGTGTGATATGTACGTCGCGTCGTGCACGGTGCGATATGGAAGACAATAATACGGACGTGAATATGCAAATACGTCAACTTCGGCTGTCGATAATAACGTTGAAAATGTTGGAGAATTTAGTAAGAAGAGTGTGTGTGAATGTGTGCTGTGTGTCTTAATAATAAAGGGATTTTCAACATTAAACTTCGCTGATAAGCTTCAAATAATTTCCAAAGGAAGGGCAAAACCTCCTATGAAAAATTTAACCACAAAAATGAAAAACTGTATTAGACATTTTTATCCGGATAAGTAAATTATTTTGTTGGCCATGTTTACTTTTTTAAAATGAAAAAGGTTTCTGGAATAAAACTGGTTTTTCCGATTTAAACAATTTCCATAAAGCTGTAAAAAGAGACATTATGCCCAAAGCGCATTTACAGGCCGTCATAAAAGAAAAAGTCTTCGGCAAAACCAGAATTGAACAAGCCCTTAATAAACAGTTGGAAATTGGTCACCGCCAACCCAATGAACTAGTCGATAAAAATAGGCAAATATTAAGAAGACTTATCGATGTCGTTTGTTTTCTCGGACAGCACGAATTGGGATTTAGAGGCCATGACGAAACAACGGTTTCTTCAAATAGAGGAAATTTTCAAGATTTACTTAGTTTAATGGCTAAATATGATGATTGCTTAAAAATCATTTAGAGCAGTCTAGCGTTTTTCGCGGAACGTCGAATCGAATCCAGAATGATTTAATTTCCACTGTTGCAACCATTATTCTAAAAAGAATTAAGCAGGAGATTGGCGAGGCGCGGTTCATTGCTATTGTTCTGGACGAAACAACTGATTTCACTAATTTTAGCCAATTATCTATAGTAATACGCTACGTTAAAACAGACGGAAGTATTCAAGAGCGATTTTTAGGTTTTAAGAATGTGTCCGAAAATCGTACAGCAGATGCATTAGATACCGTAGTTTATAAGGTTACTAAAAAAATTAATGGAGAGAAAAAATTAGTTGCTCAAAGCTATGATGAAGCTGCAGTGATGGCGGAATTAGGGTGTCTGCAAGCTAAAGTTTGAGAAACTTTCCCAAGTGCTGTGTTTGTCCATTGTTTTGCTCATAAATTAAATTTAGTTTTATTCCAGTCCATCAATCACATTAAAGAGTGTAAAGTATTTTTCGTTACTTTAAGTAGCATGGCTGCTTTTTTTCCAAGTCAACAAAACGTAGACAAGCTTTGGACTCCATTCTTCACAAACGATTGCCCAAAGTAGCTCCGACTAGGTGGAACTATAATGGAAGACTTGTGTTAACAGTATCTGAAAATCGTGAATCACTGACTGAACTATTTGAGAATATAATAGAAAATAATGAAACGTGAGACTCAGAAGCAATAAATAGTTCGAGGGGTTTTTGGACTGTTTGAAACGAGATTTTAATTTTAATTATTTGTTGAACATATTTTCAGAAATATTTCCATTCTCGGACAATGTTTTTAATATATTACAAACTAAAACAAATGATATCGCTTTTTGCCAAAAAAAAGTGGATTATTTTAAGTCTATGTTAAGCCAGAAAAGATATGACTGACCTATTTTGGGAGAAAACGATGACGTTAAATGTAGAGCCACAAGCCAAGCGTCTTCGAACAGACAGGATGGGAAATGTTCAAACATCATACAGACGCCTCTTTTATGAAATAATCGATCAAATTCAGCAACAAATAAACTATAGATTTAACGGTTTAAATGATTTTAAATCCCCCGCAATTTTGATGCATTTAAAGGAAAAACTTTTCCAGAAGATGCGTTTAAATCTCTTCTTCTTCATTATGGCCAGTTCTTCAACCGAGTGTTACTGCGATCTGAACTAAAAGTGATTTACGAAACTGATGACATTAGCGCAAAATATAACGTTAAGGAACTAATGCAATTTTTAAAAGACAAGGAGCTGGAAGATGCCTACACCGAAGTGTCGAAATTGTGTGAATTAGTATTGACAATACCTGCTACAACGCAATTTTTCAACACCTAAACGTATAAAAAAATTGTGAAGAATTCAACGGGGCAGGAGAGACTTCCGCATACATCGCTGTTGTCCATTGAAAATAAACTTTTCCAAAATATGTCGGAGCATCAACGTTTTTATGATGACGTCATTGACGAATTTGCAAAAAATGATCGAAGAATTGAATTACATTACAAATAAGTAAGTTTCTAAAAATTGCCTCCCTTTCTTAAAATTTCACCGCACACCCCTGCAAGGAACCCTCCTGGTCTGTATTTCTCTCAGGTAAAGGATGCGCAAATTGTATTTTTTGAAAAAAGAGCGATGACGACTTTAAATGAAACTTCATGAATTCTGGTCCTACCAGCAGCTAAGAGCAACACCACAGTCGACATAGACAAAGGGGAATACGTGAAAAGGCGATCTTTTGAACGGATAAAATAAAGTAATATTCTTTTTAAAGTTTGTTTTTCAGGAAATATGAAAAGTTATTCTATTCATTTAAAATAAGGCGCTTTTATTAAATACAACTATTTAAAGGGAACTAATAAAAAGTAAATACATTTTCAATGATCCATAAAAATCTGTCCTTGGCAAAAAATACGCAGTCTATTGATATTCACTTTACTTTTCATATTTACGTCATTTAATACAGGCATAAACTACCATTCAAAAGGAGATAAACATTAATGATGCTCTAAAAAAGCTTTCAGTTTCAAATACCATAATAATACTTAACGTCTTTAACTACTTAACAAAAGCTATTACATTAAAAATACTGCTGAATCAAAAGAACACGAAATGGTATTGTTTTAGGAACAGATAAATAAATGACCAGTGTTTTACACACAGTTTAATTAATATTATTTGCTTAAGATAATAACCGGCACAAGAAAAAGAGTCGCTTAATATTTGAGCCAAAGTACTATAACTTTTTTCGTTAGTTAACCGATCTGAATATTCTTTTCAGCAAAAAGTAGGTAATTTAGTCTTTTTTATACACATTTGTCAAGGCGTAATGAAAGATCATTTTGCATCATATCATACCGTGAGAAGCAAAAGTGTGTTTTTTAGGTCTAAGTTTGAATTACCCTCGGGAGTTGTTAGGTAGTGCGGCAATAATGAAATGTCACTTGTCGTCAAGCTATATTTATTTTAAGCATTTTGTTTTTTTACTTATTTCAATAGCTTTTCGACTTTCGTAGATAAATGTTTTTGAGTAAGTTTGCCTTTCAAAATTACTATATAGAAATATATAGGGTGTCCACGAACAACCCCTACAAAATGAAAGGGGTAATTCTACATAAAAAAATATGAAAAAAAACCTAGGTCCGGAAATGCGTCGTTACGGAGATACAGGGCGTTGAAATATAAATTTTATTTTATTTTTTATTAAATATCTGTTGCAAATAATAAAATTTCCTCACGATATTGGGCATTCGGGGTACTTTTTGGGTGAGGAACCATAATTTGGTATTAGATTTCATGTGACACTTAGAGGGCGCTACTTACGCTACTATTATTTATGTAAATTTCCCCTAACTTTTTTGACCATGCACTTCTGGGTTTTTTTACGAATAAATATTATCCTTGTACCTTTTTTAAGCAAAAAAGCTATACCTACTCTAACGCTAGAGGTAACCGCTCCCGAGCAATTTGCAAGTTTATGCGTCGATGCAAGGAAAACAAATTTTTTAATAATAATTAACTAAGGTGTATTTATTTCAAGACAATACAAAATTAAAGGTCCCGGCCGTTAGTTTGAAGGCATAATGTAATGTTTAGAATAGTATACTTACTCAACAATTCCGTTCTTAACAATAATAAAAGCAAGTGTCATTTTTGGCAAAATTGTTATTGTCATATTAATAATTTGATTTAATTGAAAGTAAGATTTTAATTTACATTTTTTTTTAAATGGTTTGGTTTAGTAATGAAGAATATGCAAATATGCATTTAATCTACGGGGATGTTCAGTGTAACGTTCGAGCGGCACAACGTAGATACGTTGAATGAAACGGGTAGGCATCCCGTTGTAGTCGAGGAAGCTATTCTGATGGATCTAGAAGATAACCTACAATTAAGTTGTCGAAGATTGTCAGCGATGCATCCAGGGATTTGCAAATTATCTGTAGGTAATATTATGCACAAGGAGAACTTATACCCGATTCATTTTAGAAAGGTGCATGTTATGATGGAGGGTGATTTCCCTGCGCGTGTAGTATTTTCCGATTGGATGAGAAATAAGAAAATCGAATCACGAGAGACGGAATTAATAATTTAAACAATTCACAACATTATGCATAGGTTGGGGATAATCCCTATGTTGTGAAAGAAACCAGCCATCAACATAGGTTTAGTATTAATGCGTGGATTGGTATTATAAACAACAACCTAGTTGGACCTGTTGAGTTGCTAGGTCGACTAACAGGGGAAGAGTATTTAAATTTGATTCAGATATTTTTTCCACATTACTAGAGGAAGTTCCTTTAAATATTCATCAAGCCATGTGGTTTATGCACAATGGGTGTCCGGCTCATTTTAGTCAAAATGTGCGCCAATATCTGGATCAGATTTACGAAAATCAGTGGATTGGTAGAGGCGGACCAGTTGAAGGCCAGCTAGGTCGCCAGACTTAAATTCTTGTGATTTTTGTATATGGGGTTTTCTCAAATGCCATGTGTACTCTGTTCCAATACCACCGCGTGAGCAGTTCTGGTTGCGAATTTAAAATGCCTGCAATGAGTTCAGACAAATGCAGAATATTTATTGACGTATCACACGTTCTCTAAAAAAAGAATTACGTTATGCCTTCAAACTACCGGTCATCACGTGGAACATTTATTATAGTTTAGAATAATTCATATTTCCCATTAATTTTGTATTGTTTTAAAATAAATACACCTTAGTTTATTATTATTAAAAATTTATTTTCCTTGCAACGGTTACCTCTAGCGTTGTTAAGTAAGTACAGCTTTTTTGCTTAGAAAAGGTATAAGAATAATACTTATTCGTAAAAAAACCCAGAAGTGCAAAAAAGTGGCCAAAAAAGATAGGGTAAATTTACATAAATAATAGTAGCGTACGTAGTGCGCTCTAAGTGTCACATGAAATCTAATACCTAATTATGATTCCTCACCCAAAAAATACCCCGAATGCCCAATTTCGTGAGAAAATTTTATTACTTGCAACAGATATTTAATAAAAAATAATATGAAATTTTTTCCTTATTTTTTTTATGTAGAATAACCTCTTTCATTTTATAGGGGTTGTTCATGGACACCTTGTATAATTTTAGAAAGCCCAAAAATAATTTCTAATAAATATAAAAAATAATATGCAGGGTGTTTCATTAAAAAAACATATTATTGTTTCATAACTGAAAAACGGATGATGCAAGAAAAAAAAATAGACTACAACACTGGATTCTACGGAAAAGCGCTTCAACCTCTTTAATATGTTAAAAGACAACTGCGATACGAGGGTTGGCCCAAAAGTGATATTTTTCAATTTCACCCTTTACCACAAAAATCAAGAGGGCTATGGAAATTCTAGTAGCGGCCAGTTTAGTTTTACAAAAAAGTAGCACACTGTCGCTAAAACCGTAATCCCCGCAAAAATGTCGAAAATGGGATACTCTGTACGACCAGCAGGTTTCGGCCCTGACCAAATACGTATTCCACACTTTAGTGAAACGCCACAGATCGAGTCAGAAATGGTCGTTAGAAAGAGATAAACAGATAAACACTCGAGAAGCCGCCCGATGCATGTCCTTGAAGCGCTCCGAGTGATGCGTTATGAATAGCATATTCGCGTACGATCGAGACTCTCGCTTCCAGAGTATTCTAGTTGCTTATTGCGGGTAATATATAAACCACTCAGCATGAGTGTCAATCATTACTTCTTAATAACTGGTAAGAAAAGATGCGGGAAAAATTCAAGCTAATTCAGAAGAAAATAAATCTATCAATATGTCTGATTTAAAAGAGCGTAAAGTGGACACAAAATGTTGTCAATACCGAAACAAATGGACTGATGAATATTTTTTTATCATATACACTGGTAAACATGTGTACTTGTTGTGCAATGAAACAATTTCTGTTTCAAAAGAATACAATATGAAGCGGCATTATTCCAGCAAGCATTTCACTCAATATACGAGTAATTTACTTACGGTTAAGAAAGAATAAAATTAAAAACTCATTACCGATTTAGGGAAATAGGAATAAATGTTCCATTCACATAGATCAAATCTAGACGGTCTTGTTAAAGCTAGTTTTATAGTTAGCTCCAAAATACCGAAAACCTCGAAATCATTTTCTGAGGGCGAGTATATTAAAGAGTGCCTAGTAGATTCTGCAGAACTTTTGTGCCCAGAAAACAAGAAAGAGTTTGAGAAATTGAGCTTATGGCGATGTAGTGTTGATCGACGTATAGATATGATGGCTAGTGATATAAAAAAAAACATTGAATGATAGATGGTATTGATTTATTTGACACAGCCCAGATAGCTATTTTTATACGAGGTATTGATGAGGAATTTGTAGTGACAGAGGAATTGGCTTTATGGCCACTACAAGGGACCACTACTGGAAAAGATATTTTTGCCGAAGTGCAAAGTTCTTTTGAGCAATATGGCTTGCAGTGGTGTAAATTATTTGGATTGTGCACAGTTGGTGCGCCTTCAATGGTCGTTCAACGGTTTTATCGGAATTCTGAAGGGAAAAGCAATTGCTACGAATGTGCAAGAATTTAGTAATTCTGCATTGCACTATTCACCAACAAAACTTGTGCTCTAAGTCCATTCGATTGACAATCGTTATGGATGTGGTAGTACCATCAATTTCATTAGATCTCGCTGTCTTAACCATCGCCAGTTTAAAGCATTTTTGGATGAACTCTCTTCAGAACACGATGATGTGACATACTATTGCGAAGTAAGGTAACAAAACAAAGGTAAAATGCCGAATAGATTTTATGACCTTAGAAGAGAAACAGCTGATTTTATAGAAATGAAAGAGAAAACATTGCCGAAAATTTGTGATCCAACATAGCTTTGTGACTTGGCATTTCTGGTAGACATCAGAGGACACTTAAACGATCTGAACTTGAAGCTTCAAAAACAAGGACAATTGGTAAATCAGCTGTACAGGGTGTCCCGATTTGGTTGCAAAAGCAGGGTACCTCGCTTATTTTTAAAGGTAGAACCTTGCGGTTTTCACGAACCTAAGCTATTTTTTTGTGAAACTCATGAAGCCGTAAACAAAATTTTCATAGCCTTCTTCGTTTATGAGATACAGGGCGAAATAGAAAATTTTGTATTTTGGGACCCCCCTCGTATCTCAGTTATCCTTTAACTTAACGCAAAGGGAAAAATTGCTGCTTATGCAGTTTTTTACGCTGGATCCAGTGGAGTAGTCATATTTTTCATTTGAGTTGTTATTTTTTAGATATGACCCAAAGTTGTGTTTTTTTTTAATGGGACACCCTGTATATTTGTCCAGAAATTGATTTGTCCTTTTAAAAGCTTCTCAAAAATATATAATAGTATGAGTCTATTTTAATAAACAACAACAAAAATCCTAATTTTTATAATTATCATCAAATTTCGCAGTAGGCCATGCAAAACAATGCTGCCTTTTATTTAAAGACGTTAACAATATCTACATCATAGCAATAAATCAAAATAAATATGTAATTAAATCTATTTATCAAAATATGTATTGATAATTTCGCACCAAAAAAGTACCACCTACCTAGATTTATGTAACACAAGAACAAAACAGTAATAAATTATTATGTAACAAGCCTTTCAGCAAAAATCAACTGTCGTATAAGAATTACAGTAACCAAGGAAATCAAAAGAACTGTTCAAACTGATTTCCATTTTGTTCTATGCATGCTTCGCACAATTTTCGTATTCGTTTTAGGGAATTAAGCAAAATAACGGGATGATTTTGTAAATAGCGAAAATTTTCTCTTATTGCATTTCCTAAATCTTGGACATTATCATACTGGTCTTTGGTCTATTTTCCAGATATCCCCATAGAAAGAAATCTAAAATCGATAAATCTGGGGACCTAGGGGGCCATCTTATAGGACCATTTGTTCCGATCCATTGATTGGTAAAATTATTGTCCAGAAATAATCTCGGCATTCAAGAATTGTGTGCAGGAGCACCGTCCTGTTGAAAATAAATTTCGTTAATTTGCGCTAGAGGAAAATCGTCAAGTAATTCAGGTATAGCTGCCTCTAAAATTTCTATATAGCGATTGGCTGTTAGATTTCTCTCAAATATATAATATTTTATATGTGTTCCTAATATGAAGCAGGACACATTTAGACCAAACCTGCCCTGCTGTCTTCTGAGAAATATTTGGTGTTGATTTTCCTGGGACCAGAATCTACTATTGTGCCTATTGAGTTTACCAGAATTACTGAAATGTGCTTCGTCTGACCATATAACCTTCCTTTCAAAATCTCTAACCATATCGCATCTTTCTCGAAACCAATTGCAGAAGACTACCCGACGCTCTGCATCCCCTGGCTGTAAGTGCTGCACGAGCCTAAATTTGTATAGGTGGTATTTGTGCTTTTTTAGAATTTCTTGAACGTAGTAGGGTAAGCTTCTGCCTTAGCCAAAACCGTAATTTCCTCAGCCTCCGGATTTTCTTTATTATATGTTTTCGTACGAGGTTTGATAAATGATCCGTGATTAAGTAAATTCTTTTTTATCTGATAAAAAGTGGATATATTAGGTTGCCTCCTTTCTGGATATCTAAATAAAAATTAAGCAATAGTATTTCAACATACCTAAAAATTAACTATTTACCTGTTAAAATACATCTCAGAAGCCGCTTCAACATTTTCATTACTTAATATAAAACAAGCTAACATATCGTACTTTTCATAATGTTCGAAAGTTTGGTGTTCTTCCATAATAATACAAATATATTTTTACACAATAAATAAATACAAAAAACTAGCGATATATTTTATATACGCGTACAAAACTGGGAAATGTCATTTGCTTCCAAGAAAACAAAAGAAAACGGCATCGTTTTGCATGGGCTACTGCAAAATTTGGGATGATAATTATAAAAATTAGGATTTTTGTTGTTGTTTATTAAAATAGACCCATACTATTATATATTTTTGAGAAGCTTTTAAAAGAACAAATCAATTTCTGGACAAATATACAGGGTGTCCCATTTAAAAAAACACAACTTTGGGTCATATCTAAAAAATAACAACTCAAATGAAAAATATGACTACGCCACTGGATCCAGCGTAAAAAACTGCAATAAGCTAAAGGATAACCGAGATACGAGGGGGGTCCCAAAATGCAAAATTTTCTATTTCGCCCGGTATCTCATAAACGAAGAAGGCTATGAAAATTTTGTTTACGGCTTCATAAGTTTCACAAAAAATTAGCTCAGGTTCGTGAAAACCGCAAGGTTCTATCTTTAAAAATAAGCGAGATACCCTGCTTTTGCAACCAAATCCGGACACCCTGTACAGTCATCTTAAAGCTTTTCAAAACAAAATTCGCTTGTGGGAAACACAAATGAGAAGTAAAAACTGTTTTCATTTTTTAACATTATTCAGTCACGAAAACATTGAATATGGTCACTATGCTGAAGAACTGAAACTATTCTATATACCGGGTGTCAACGATATCGTTTTACACGATGCCATTCAATTGCTTTTTAGGTTAGGATTTTTTTATTTGGGTTAACGAAATATGGTATTAAGACACATATTTTTCATGAAAAAACAATTGAATATTACTGCCAGTTTTTCCGATATCAGAACCAAGTTAAGAATTTCAAATGGAACCCTGTATATTATTTTACATAGTTTGATAGAGCTTAGAATTACCTTTTCAATGATATATCACACGTTATATTTTTTTTCAAAATGGCGGACCAGGAAGCGCTTTTTCAAAATTCAATATGGCGGTCGTTTCCCGATACCGATGAAATTTTTGTTTAACAAATTTTTAAAATATTAAACAAAATCGGGTTTTCAATGGATTTTAATCAAATTTAAAATCAAATTTTTAATTTATCACAAAATGGGATAAGTTTAATTTTTTCTCTAAAATGTGAACTTTTTCTTAAATTTTCTCAAAGATTTTAAATAGAAAGTTGTATTTATTAAATATTAGTATTAAAGTATATCTTATTAGCTACACGAAACCGCATAACAAGCCGTATTTTTGCTTTTTGGTCCTCCATTTCGAAAAAAAATCAACTTGTGTCATGTCAATGTAAAGGGAATTCTAAGTTCTATCAAACTGTGTGAAAAAATATACAGGGTTCTTTTTAAACTTCTTGACTTAGGTCTAGGTATTTCCGGAAAAACCGAAAGCCTACCGGTAAAATAAAATTAATACTACTTGTGAATTTTTCTCGATTTCCTAAAATAAGACAGCAAAAATCATAAAATGTCAAAATAATACAAAATTGCTTATCAATAAAAAATATCCCAAAATTTACTGATTAATAATATGTGTGTGTGGGTGTGTGTGTTTCATGTTATGTATTACGAAAAATGTATATCGGCAGAGTTTCGTCAATTTTTTCTCAAACAAAAAGCAAAAATACGGTTTGTTATGCGGTTTTGTTTTTGTTTTTTGTTTTTCTCAGTGTAAAAATGTAACGAAAGTTATCAGAAATGTCGATACAAAACAGTACTTTTGACGTTTCTGGTTAAATCTAATGAAAATTATAATGGCATCCCTATGCAATTGTTTCCAAGACCTACTTATCTTAGTTAAGTCATCTTTCATGTTACTGCACCGTATCTACTGGTAAAATAAAATTAATACTACTTGTGATTTTTTCTCGCTTTCCTAAAATAAGACAACAGTCATAAAATGTCAAAATAATACAAAATAACTTATCAATAAACAATAAAAAATATTCCAGGATTTTCTGATTAATAATATGTGTGTGTTTGTTTCATGTTATGTATTAGGAAAAATGTATATCGGCAAGGTTTTGTCAATTTTTTCTGAAACAAAAAGCAAAAATACGGCTTGTTATGCGGTTTCGTGTAGCTAATAAGATATACTTTAATACTAATATTTAATAAATACAACTTTCTGTTTAAAATCTCTGAGAAAATTTAAGAAAAAGTTCACATTTTAGAGAAAAAATTAAACTTATCCCATTTTGTGATAAATTAAAAATTTGATTTTAAATTTGATTAAAATCCATTGAAAACCCGATTTTGTTTAATATTTTAATAATTTGTTAAACAAAAATTTCATCGGTATCGGGAAACGACCGCCATATTGAATTTTGAAAAAGCGCTTCCTGGTCCGCCATTTTGCAAAAAAAATATAACGTGTGATATGTCATTGAAAAGGTAATTTTAAGCTCTATCAAACTATGTAAAATAATATACAGGGTTCCATTTGAAATTCTTAACTTGGTTCTGATATCGGAAAAACTGGCAGTAATATTCAATTGTTTTTTCATGAAAAATATGTGTCTTAATACCATATTTCGTTAACCCAAATAAAAAAATCCTAACCTAAAAAGCAATTGAATGGCATCGTGTAAAACGATATCGTTGACACCCGGTATAAAAATAATTTGTATATTCGGTAGCACGTATAAATGTGAGTAGCTTTTTTCAATTATGAAAATTAAATAAGTATCATGCTAGGCTTACAGATGTTAATTTAGAAAATACTTTGGGCCTATTTACTAGTGATATTGACCCCAACATTCATCATCTTGTTTCCCAGCTTCAAACTCAAGTCTCTCATTCATTTTCATTGGATTTTTCTATCTCTTTTTGGTAATTAGTTTTTTATATGTTTGATTATGCTCTTATAATTAATAAATAAAGAAATGTGTGAGTTTTTATCGTTTTTTTTTATTCACTACTACCTACTTATTTCTTACGTACGGCCCGCGACCTGATTAAGTCTGAAATTACGCCTTCAGCTAATCAAAGATTGCCCATCCCTTCTTTCCACACTCGGCCACCTAACCCACCTCCAAATACGTAAATATATATTTTCAAGCGTGTTAAGTCAGATTTATTCCAAATTAAGGTCATGATATATACTATTAATTTTGCATTGTCTTAAAATAAATACACCTTAGTTTATTATTATTAAAAAATTTGTTTTCCTAAGTTTTGCTGAGCAGCAATTATTGAAGAATCCTAAAATAAACGGTTCGAGAGCTTACCGTTCAACAACCGCTAATCAACTATAATCCCTGACAAATCCGTCGTGATCTGTTGTACCTAAAACAAAGAGATAATTGCTGTAAATAAAATCATTTAGACAAGTTTTGTAAATAAACGTTGAAAGTTTCTTATTGTGAAATAAATTAGTTATAAAACAAACGAAAAAGTTATTTAAAAAAACAAAAAACTTAAAGATCTGAATTTATTTTTTTTAGTCTTTAATTCTATATTTATAAATTATGCAATTTTGGGACTTAAGAACATAGCATCTATCAGTGAACAGTTAAGTTCTTGTCAGAACAGCATATTTTGTCAAAAACTGGGTCAAAAATAACAGGAACTTTTAACCTGCTGTAATCAAAATTAAAGAGGGATTAAATAGAATAGAATAATACATTAGTGTATAAAGGGTCGTCAAAAAGTATACATATAAAAAAAAGAAAAAGTATAAAATTAAAAATATATATAAAATGTTTTTTAGAAAAATAAATACACATAACATGCAATTAGAATATAAAAACTAAACAATTCGCACAAAAATATAGAATAAGAAAAACAAGAGAAACTATTAGTATAAATACTATCATGTGTCAAGCAGTAACGAAACGCTCAAGACTGCAAGTATTGTTGTAGCGAATAGAAAGCTTTATCAATAAGAAATTGTCTCACTTTGATGCTAAAGTTAATGTCACTAAGAACTTGATATTGTTTGGGCAGTTCATAATAAAGGGTCAGACAACTGTTATATGGAGATCTCTGGAAGAATGAGTTTTTATCAGATGGTACACTAATGACATTCTCATTTCTAGTCTTGTACGAATTAGTCTCTCCCAGTTTGACAAATAATTTAAAGTTATTGTTTGTATAAATTATACAGGATTACAACTATCCATGGGTTTGAGATTGAAAATCAGTCTTGAAATCCTTTTTTGTCCAATAAAGACTCTCTCCCCTACTGCTCTACCTCCTTATAAAATAATAATATTAGATAAGTGGCTGTAAGCCAAAGAATAATAAACACTAAGCAAGCCAGACTCGTTAAGTGTGTTCTTTAAGGTCAGAACAGCAAAGTAGGCAGAATTAGGCTTAGCACAGATATGCTCGACGTGACTATTAAAGTTTAGGGATGAGTCTATTATAGTTCCCAAAAATTTGCTAGAATTTGAAAATTTAATGTTGTTAAGGCTATCAAAATTTAAAGGCAAGGGTTTACGAACAAACATATTCATATATATAGTTTTGTCGGAGTTAAGTATTAGATGGTTATTACGGTACCAAATCTTCAAATCGCTACAAACGTTTTTTAAACTACCGGAAGACTCCTCCGCGGGGGGGATGGACGATTGCGGAATAATAACGAAAACGAAGGCATGATTGCGGATGGAGGCAAAATAATCGATGGCATTATTGCGGAATGCTCGTATATGCTCCTTCTTTGTTACGATGCGTTTAGCCGTTATTTTTACATTCCGCAATCGTGCCCTCACTTCATTTTGTGAAAAACTGAATACTAATGTTTCGTCCGCAATCGTGCCGCGCCCCTCCGCGGTATTTGCCGCTAATACCACCGTCATATTATCAGCATACATTGTAATGTATCCAGTACTAATATTTTCTGGCAGATCATTGCAATATAATAAAAAAAAAGAGCCTAATTTCTAGGGTACGATATAAAGTTATATAAGCCTTAACCTGAGAAAAACATTAACGTACGTACATTGAGGTTCTATCTTTCCGAAACACATTTTCTCCTTTAGTTAAATAAGATAATTTCGTGTCACATCACGAATTTCACCTTTCCTTTTTCTAACCCTATAATCAAGATTTTTCGTTTAACAATGTTAAAAAACGAAAAGCGACATCTAATCTCTATAACTTCTCGTAGGCAAAAGGTAAATCCCCCTAATCGTTTAACTAATGCCACATTTTTGTGTTCCATTAGTCTTGTCAAATGGTAGAACTCGAGTTGAAATGGCTTCTGTCCGATCCGCTTGTTTTTACGTCGTGGGTATGCTTTTATAATCGCCATAATCTTGAACACATATCGAAAGGGGTTGGTGTAAAGGCCTACAGCTGACATACATTTTGGGATTTTGGAGGACAGGTGTAATCCAGTGTTTAGTAGACGAATGGTCAGATGAAAATGTATAATAATGTATTTGCTTATTAATCTGTATGTAAGGATATAAATCTCTTACTTGAAATACAGTTTGAAATGTTTTATTATTTTGATATTTCTCCTCTTTTTGCTCCCCAATTTTAACAAGTATAAATAAATAAAAAAAAACACCACATAATTCGACAGTTAAGACGAAGTTAAGTTAAAAACCTAATAACTCCTCTAGGTCGAAGTATTTTTATAATAATTCATTTAAACCTATATTTCGTGTTACGTGTATGCAATAGAAGAAGAAAACGTGAAACCGATTTTTTTTTCTTATTTCCAACACTTACTCAGAGGAGAAACAGGAAAATTAAAAAGGGTGTTGTTTTAAACTTTCTTAATAAAACGTGCTCATTGTTACGATTCTATTGTCCGCGCGTGCTTTTGTTATACTCATCATTAAAAATATAACAACCTTCTACATTTAGACTGAATACTGGCTTATCGATAGTTGCATCTTTGCTTTAAAGAAATATCTGGCTGTGGAGGAAACGTGTTTAATTGGACTGACAATTTATTTAAAGCCGTAAATCTATATTAAACAGAGCAGTAACATCAACATTTAACTTCGGAAAACTTTTAACAAGCAAAATTTTAACACCCACTTTTAATTAGGCGTTATAGATAAAGTATAAAAAATCCTCATTAATATCGCGATCGCTTGGCTTTATACATGTACCACCGGGAGTTTATTTATATTATACCCTCCCCCCTTCAGGTTATATTGAACGCCATAATTTTTTTATCATCAGAATTAACATATCTGTCAAATTATATCAACTTTTTTTTTATGGAATACCCTGTATATTAGTTTTTCTTGAGAATTCCCACAATAAAGACAAAATTTTTATGTTTTATCAATTCCGTCAGCCCGTCTGTCGGTCTGTCTGTCAGTTCGCGGCATAGCTTAAATACTACTTACCCGATTGACTTCAAATTTTAACCCAAAATGAAGGTTCATATGGGGATGACCTGGTAATATTTTGGTAAGAATCCAATATGGCGGAACAATGTCAAAAAATATTATTAAAGTGGTCGTTGGGGTTAAGAACCAGTAAAAAAACAAGTCAAATAAACATAAAAGTCTATATAAATAAGTGTCCGCAAGACCTTAGTTCTCGAGATACAGGGTGTTAAAGTTTTTATTTAATTTTCCTATTTTTTAAATAAAATCTATGATAATGCAAATAATGGAGTGAAAATTGATATCCGGGGGTTTTTTGGTATGACAAATTCGAATATAACATTAGTATTGCTCTTACTTGTAGGGGGCGCCACCTACATGTCTTTATACTTCTTCGAACAATCACAACTTTTTGGTACAGTCTTGTATTACATTTTTAAGCAAAACAAATTATTCCCTTGCCATTTCTACGTCAAAAAGGTATAAAAAGTGGATACGAGCAACCGTTTTCGAGATATTTGGATTTAAAAGTGTATGTGATTTTTTTTTATCAAATTGCAAGTATTGTAAAAAAATAGAAGTGTGCCTTGCCTGACAGAACAACTGCTGGTTGGTGTTCTCATCGTTTTTCCTGTTACTTAGCAATAGTAATGTCAGTTAATAATAAGATCAAATTTTGTCACTGTCAATTTCTGTTCATAACTTTTATTATCTGACAATAATCATTTAAGAAACTTTAGATCTAAATACGTAATTATGCCTGTGATATTCTCGCATCGTGAATATGCTGATATGATATTCGTCTATGACTTCTGCAATGGGGTCGCAATTCAAGCAGTCGCCGAGTACCAGCATCGTTTTCCAGCTAGAAGGGTGCCAGATAGAAGAGTTTTTCAACAAGTTTTCACTACTGCTGGAGACTCTGGGATGTTTCCAAGTGCGAAAATTGTATCTGAAAGGGAATCGTGACCCAACGTTGAAGTAGAAGAGGCTATACTCAATGCCGTCGAAAATGATCCAAGCATAAGCACTAGGCGGATTGCAGATACTTATCAAATTACCCAATCGTCTGCTTGGAGAAATCTTCACATTAATTGTTTATACCCATTTCATTTACAACGGGTTCAACATTTGCAGGAGGGTGATTTTGAGTTGAGAATGCAATTCTGTAACTAGATTAATGAAGATCGAAGGTTGTATAGGTATGTTTTGTTCACTGATGAAGCACAGTTCACGCGTGATAATATAAATAATCTTCACAATGAACACCGGTGGTCCTACGAAAATCCTCACGCTACAGTAGAACATAATTTCTAACATAAATTTAGCATTAATGTGTGGTGTGGAATGTTAAATGGTCATTTAATTGGTCCATTTATAATCGACGGTAGTCTTACAGGAGAAAAATATTCAAACTTTCTTGAAAATCACTTGCGAAATCTATTAGAAGATGTTCCCCTTAATGTAAGACAAAACATGTATTTGCAGCATGATGGAGCCCCTGCACACTACAGTTTACTTGTAAGAGATTTTTTAAACCAAAACTTTCCAAACCGGGGAGGTCCGTTGAATTGGCCATCTAGATCACCAGACCTTAATCCTTTGGATTATTGTCTTTGGGGGATGGTTCAAATCACTGGTATATTCCACTAAAGTAAATACAAGAGAAGCATTATTGGATCGGATAACAAACGCAGCACAAACACTAAGAAATGCTCCCGAATGTAAAATTATAAAACGTAACCTAGATTTTATTAAAAACAACTTAATAATAACAATTTTAATAAAAATTAAATACCTTTTGTTTAGTTTATGTCTGAGGCACTGAATACACGCCTCAAAAAAATGTCATTCATTTCAAAGCTTTTGTGCCAAGATGCGTTTAAATTTGGAGAAAATAACAAACTTTTAAAATTTTGCGATAAAAAATTACATGCGCCGAAATTGTTTTAAATCCAAATATCTCGAAAACGGTTGCTCGTATCCACTTTTAACAAGTATACCTTTTTGACGTAGAAATGGCAAGGGAATAATTTGTTTTACTCAAAAATGTAATACAAGACTGTACCAAAAAGTTGTGATTGTTCGAAGGAGTAGAAAGACATGTAGGTGGCGCCCCCTACAAGTTAGAGCAATACTAATATTAGATTCGAATTTGTCATACCAAAAAAACCCCGTATATCAATTTTCACTCCATTATTTACATTATCATAGATTTTATTTAAAAAATAGGAAAATTAAATAAAAACTTTAACACCCTGTATCTCGAGAACTACGGCCTTGCGGACACTTATTTATATAGACTTTTATGTTAATTTTTTGGTCCTGAATGTGTACCTGAAGTATTGACATTTCCTCATGAATCACCCTGTATATATATATATATATATATATATATATATATATATATATATATATATATATATATATATATATATATATATATATCCTATATCCTACATGAAACCCATATTATCAGTCTTTACCTACCCCTTTGGTCCTCAGATTTTTCCCAGATATTAAGCTTCTAAATCGCTTTCGTTAACAGTCCTCTTGTTGTTATGTTAGGGTGGTGTATTATTTGAAGTTAGGATCCAGTAAAAAAACAAAAGTCTATTTTTTAATTTTCGAAGTTTCGCAACATTATTGTTGCATCCTCAGGACACATATAGATTCTATATCCTGCATGAAACCCATATTATCAGTCTTTACCTACTCCGTTGGTCCGCAGATGTTTTCCGATTATTAAGTTTCTAAATGGTTTTCGTTAACTCCTCTTGTTGTTATGGTAGAATGGTATATCATTTGGGGTTAGGATACGGTAAAAAAACAAAAAAACTTTTTTTTAAATTTTAAGTTTTTTTAAGTTTCTCAACTTTATTGTTCCATTCTCAGGACACATAGATTCTATATCCTGCATGAAACCCATATTATCAGTCTTTACCTACTACGTTGGTCCGCAGATATTTCCCAGATATTAAGTTTCTAAATGGTTAACGATCCTCTTGTTTTTAAGTTAGAGTGGTATATTATTTGGGGTTAGGTTCCAGTGAAAAAAACAAAAGTCTTTTTTTGAATTGTCAACGTTTCGCATCTTTATTGTTGCATCCTTAGGACACATATAGATTCTATATCCAGCATGAAACCCATATTATCTTAACCTACTACATTAGTCCGCAGATATTTCCCAGATATTAAGTTTCTAAACGGTTTTCGTTAACGATCCTTTTGTTTTTAATTTAGAATAGTGTATAATTTGGGGTTAGGATCCAGTGAAAAAAACAAAAGCCTTTTTTGAATTGTCGACGTTTTGCAAATTTATTGTTGCATCTTCAGGACACATATAGATTTTATATCCTGCATGAAACCCATATTACCAGTCTTTACCCATCCGGTCTGCAGATATTTCCCAGATATTGAGTTGTTAAATGGTATTCGGTAACGATCTTCTTGTTGTTATGTTAGAGTGGTGTATTATTTGAGGTTAGGATTAGGTTGACTGTGACTATGTACTGAACTAAATTGTGTCACACTTCACTATTCCTACCAAATTGAAAAAAGAATCATAACTAGGGAAGTTCCGGGTAAAGGAAATTAACGGATTTTTGTATTGTTTTGCGTATTTTTTCTAGAAAACCAATATGTATTTTTTCAATAACATTTCTGGACGATGTGGTGAATGCGCCCCATATTTTTATAATTCCACAGAAAACTTATCGCGTCATTTAATGGAAAAGGCAGAACAAGGTCCGCCGGGTCAGCTAGTTTTATATTAGCTTTTGGTGTATACCAGTACTGAGAAATAATATATATTTTCTGCACAATGTAAATATTTATTTTTCAACCTAGCGTTTTCATCAGGGTCAGTTCTTAGAAAGAATGTAAGTATTAACAATAATAAAAGTAACTATGAATAATATGATTTACATGTCAATAGAAGGTAGTGCTGTTTGTTAACACTAAAAACAAATTAATACTAAAATTTTTTTGGACGCCTAACATAATAAATATTAAACAATAACACATGTAAAAAGAAAAGCAATACTCAAAGTTCTTAGGATTGCATACTTCTTTTAAAAGCAAATTGACAGAGAAGATTAAAGACATCAGATCAGATACTTGTAAGAAACGAAATAATAAATCCAGAATCATTTTCAGAAGTTTATGGTTTACTAAACGTTTAATTTAAATTATTTTGCTGTATTTTTGATTTACTAAAATTTAAGAAATAAAAATTACATATGCATGTTTTTTTAAATACGGGAAGAATCTGTCTTTCCGCCTTAAGTTTGTAACAAAAATGTTTACAATTTTCCCAATTTAAGCATTTTTATATTCCTTCTAGTTTCCAAAATCCCTTTTAACACTTATCAACAATTTGGTTCTCATTGTATACAGTACCGAATCTAGCCCAACCGTCGGCGCCGCCCGGGGCAAATCCAAAATTTAGCACCCCATACCATAGAAAACTGAATTAAAAATGCCAAAATAAACGTTTATTTTTTTCAAACTAGTACAACTATTAATAAACTTGTTTCATTAGGGCTTAATATAGGATAAAATAGGGCAAGCAAAAACACAACTCTAAGATATTTTAGTCAGTCAATGATTTATCAATGATCTTAGGTAGTTTTTTATTTAACTTTACTGAAACAAAAATTACTAGGCATCATTATTTATTCATTCAGCATGTGTACATTACAAAATAAAGTGTTTCAAATAGCGAATTTAAACTAAATATACAAAAAATTATTTTTATTGCAGTCAATATGGCTATTTATTATAATTTGTACTAAAAAATTAGATAGCTTCTCTTTCTTCTTTTCTCCAAACTTGGGTATCCAACAAGCATCAATCGAACATCATGAGGTATATTAGAGTACTGGAAGTGGTGTTTAAATAGCATACACTTTACAAACTTGTGGTATGTGGCATTGGTATATGGGTGCCCCGATGATTGATCCATACTCTAGTATGCTTTGAACCAGTGAAGTGTATACGCATCTTATTGCTTTGGAATCGTTAATGTGCTTACAGTTTCTTTTAATAAACCCAACATTCGAATACTTTAAGAACTATTTTATCTATATGTTCATTAAAACTTAATACCCAAATCATTGAAACTTAACACATAATCTAAAATTGGATCACAGGGGTTTGTATTCTATAAAACCTCATTACTTTGCATTTCTTTATATTAAGGTTTAAAAAGTTAGTTTTGAATCCGTTGGCAATCATATCTAATAAAAGAAAAGAGTATTAGGTCATCAACATAGATTAAACATTGAAAAAACTGGAAAACCCTCACAAGATCATTACCAAATAGTAAAAACAAAATGGGCCCTAAGTGACATCCTTGAGGTACTCCAGATGTGACTAGAAAGTTTAAAAACCACAAAGTTTTACACATTAACTGCGTGAAGTTAGATATGCAACTATCCATGCCAAATAAGATCCAGAGACTCCGAGACATTCAAGTTTAAATAGTAACAATTTATAACAAATGCTGGCGAAAGCCTTGGCCAAATCAGTGTACATGGTGTCTACTTGGCTTCCTTCTTGCATATTATATACCACGTAGTCTTAGTAGATTGCAAGATTTGTCACTGTAGACCGGTTTATAAAGAAACCATGTTGTTCTGAAACTATATGATTCCTAAATCCATAGAAAAGCTAATCAGTTACTATGGATTCAAAACTTTTACCCATGATGCATAGAGTGAGATGCTTCTGTAATTTTCAACCTGATCACCTGATTTATAAATGGTAAATAATGTAGACTGTTTCCATCTTATTGGAAAGCTGCATTCGTTAAATGATCTTTGAAATATTGCCTGAGGGGGACGAGATAATGATTCCATTATCATTAATAAAACATTAACAAATATATGCTGAAACATTTTATAACTTTGTGTAAACCATCAACCCAAATTTACAACGATAAACCCCTAATGATCCATACTTCATTGCAGAAGACACTCCCAGCCAACTAATACAAACGGAGCGGCGTAGCTACACCCCACGCCAGCCTCGCAATGAGGGAGTTCACTTATGCTAGGAGACCCAGCGTTAATTTGTTATCTTGTTATTGAATGCATATAAGGAGATTATGTAAAACTATGAATGACTTTTTTTGTCATTTGTTTTTTTCTGTCGGTAAGTATATATAGGGGACACTCTGTAGAAAACTGCGATGGGGGGGCGGATTGTAGTTATGCTACAATGCAAACAGCGCTAATGTCAGGCCAGTCAAAATACTAATTTTGACGACTCACCGAATGTACCCCGTGTGGGGTTGCTAGTCCTCCATCGGGCGCCTCCCCAGGTGGCGGATAGGGGAATGCCTCCCAGATATGGGTGGTACCGAGGAAATCAAATACTCGGGGCGGACCAAAAACTAGCACCTAGGATACGGCGGCATCCATGTTAGGATCGGTAATCCGACAGCGTCTGTTCTCCAGGTAGGAGCGGCTGAAAATATAGTCAGGAAAGCAACGGGAAACTACCTGACTTACTTATTCTCCCCAAGACATCACAATGGATACACAAATTCAAAGAACGGCCCTCAGTCCCGGGCACCCCTTAAATGGGGAGAGGGTGCTAAGAATCCCCCGGTCTTCCAATGATGTCTGTAAAATAAACCAGGAACGAAAAATTGGTACGTGGAACGTACAGAGTATGTACCAAGCCGGAAAGGCGGCAAATATAGTAAAAGAAATGAAACGACTCGAGATCGACATATTAGGATGCAGCGAGACAAGATGGTCAAACTCCGGGCAATGCAAAATAGACGAACACCACATATATTTCTCTGGAGACAGTAGCACTAGAAACAGGAACGGTGTTGCAATAATTCTTAACAAGCAACTCAACATGACTGTAAAAGGATTTGTTCCTGTTTCAGATAGAGTCGCGTTAATCAAGATCAAAGCTAAACCATTTGACCTTAACATCATACAGGCATACGCACCGACATCTGAAAGCGATGAACAAGATATAGAAGAATTCTACGAACAACTCAGAACTGCCTTTAAACAGACAAAGAAAGAAGAAGTTAATATGATTCTAGATGATATGAAGGCTAAGATCGGACAGGGAAGAGTTGAGGATGTAGTGGGCGGCTTTGGACTGGGGGTAAGAAATAATAGAGGAGAACGATTAATAGAGTTCTGCCAAGAAACGAACATGACAATAATGAACACATTTTTTAAATTACCTCCTAGAAGGCTATACACCTGGAGATCCCCAGCTGATAGCAACCATAGAATAGTAAGGAATCAGATCGACTTCATCATGATAAACCGACGATATCGCAACGCGGTTGTGTCTTGCAAGACATACCCAGGCGCAGATATACCATCCGACCACAATCTGTTACTAGCTCGAACTATAGTGCGACTAAAGAAAATAGTCAAAAAGAAACCCCCAAAAATTGCTGACATGCAAAAAATGAAACAAGAACACATATACCAACAGACAAAAGAGAGACTAAACAAAGACCTAAAAACTATATCCGAAAGCAGCAATCACGAAACAAAAATAGAAGATCTCTGGGGAAAAATAAAAACATCCATAACCTCCATTACAGAAGAAGAACTAAGAGCGGATAGGGGGGTGAAAAGAAAACAATGGATGACAGATTCTATTCTAGAACTTATGGAAGAAAGAAGGCAATACAGAAACAGGGATAATGCAAAATACAAGCAACTGCACAAACGAATCCTAAGAGAAATTAAAGATGCTAAAGAACGGTGGCTACAGGAAAAATGTATAGAAATCGAGATATTACAACAAAAACACGACAGCTTTAACCTCTATAAGAAAATAAAGGAAACAACAGGCACGTCTCAGAGACGGGGTACAGGAATAATCTTGGACTTAGATGACAGCATCATTACCGAGACTGACAAAAAACTCGCAAGATGGAAACAGTATATGGAAGAACTTTTCGCAGATGAAAACAACGATAATGTGCAAGCAGTGGCCGGTGAAGAGGGGCCTACCATCACACAGGAGGAAGTCGAGACAGCTATCAAACGGCTAAAAAACAACAAAGCCCCTGGACCAGACCAGATTCATGGAGAAATCCTCAAACTACTGGACCCAGAACAGATAAAACTGCTGACCAACCCATTTAACAAAATCTACACAAGTGGTCAAATACCAAAAGATTGGCTGCTATCGACGTTCATCCCGCTTCCCAAAAAGGCGAACGCAACTAAATGCTCAGACCACCGAATTATTAGCTTGATGAGTCACATGCTGAAGACTCTCCTTAATATCATTCAAACACTTATATATAGAAGACTTGACGAGAAAATAAGCGACACACAGTTTGGTTTCAGGAAGGGACTAGGCACCCGAGAGGCATTATTTTCCATACAGGTCCTGATTCAACGAACGCGCGACGTCAATGCAGATGTCTTTGCGTGCTTCATAGATTTTGAAAAGGCCTTTGACAAAGTGCAACATAGTAGACTTATCTCAATCCTATGCAAATCAGGAATTGACGACAGAGACACAAATATAATAGCAAAACTATACTTACAACAAAAAGCCACTGTTCGAATCGAAAACGAAACATCAGAAGAGTTTAGTATAAACAGAGGAGTACGTCAAGGATGCATACTGTCGCCCCTTCTATTCAACGTGTACTCGGAACACCTATTTCAAGAGGCACTAAACGACACCGAAGATGGGGTTATAATAAACGGGGAAATAATAAATAACCTAAGATATGCTGACGACACCGTCCTATTGGCGGATACGGCTGAGGGTCTCCAGAGATTGATAGACCGTGTAGAGACTGCATGCAGCAGGTATGGTATGAAGATAAATTGTAAGAAAACACACATACTAATTATCAGTAAAAACGCCATCGACAATCTACAGTTTACCACTAACAATGTAGCTCTTACAATAGCCGAGACAGTTACATACCTAGGCTGCTCCTTGAATAAGGACTGGGATCACTCTCAAGAAATAAGATGCCGCATTGAAAAAGCAAGAAGTACATTTAACAAGATGCGAAACATACTATGCAACCTATCCCTCAACATCCACACTAGGATAAGAATTCTAAAATGCTACGTACTCTCAACCCTACTATATGGGGCAGAAGCATGGACCCTTACCGATGCCTCATGTAAACGCATAGATGCATTTGAGATGTGGTGCTACCGTCGCATGCTCAGAATCTCCTGGACACACCACGTTACAAACGAGACGGTACTGCAACGCATAGATAAGGAACCAGAATTCCTATTAACTGTCAAACGTAGAAAACTTGAATACTTCGGACATATCATGCGAAATGAAAAATACCACCTTCTCCAACTCATCCTAGAGGGGAAAATAGAGGGTCGAAGGTCAGCAGGACGTAGACGGATATCGTGGCTACGAAACTTACGAACATGGACTGGGATGACATCAACAGCTCTATTTAGAGCTGCAGTAAATAAAGTAATTTGGACTAACGTGATAGCTAACATCCACAGAGGATAGGCACTTTAAGAAGAAGAAGACCGAATGTACGGAGTCGGACTGATCTTTTCTTAACATGTAATTGTAAGTAACATTTAAATGTTACTTACAGTGAGGACATAAAACCCGTCTAACTTTTGAATCTCTCGGTATATTGTAACGACATTTGGAACGATAATATACGAGCAAATTCTCATTTTTTTTTGAAAAATGACAGCTTTAAATGTCAAGCGAACTGGGCGCCGAACCTTTGTTTATAGAAGCTGAATCGAGTGATATAAAGATTGTTATGAAGGTCTTTTTATTCTTAATTCTACCCCCGATTTTGAAAACATTTGATACAGTAGTTGCGAAATGATGACCAATAATAATGTTTCGTAATGGAATCATTATTATACTTTTGGGATATTTTTTTGAACTTACCAATGTCAGTAGTTCATAATAAGTGAAGGACGAAAATAAAACGGTAAATATTTTATTAATTAACAGTATAACAATTAATAAAAAAACTGATAAAACGGATTTTAAAAAACTGAAACAAGCAGAAAGAGAAAAACGTCAAATTTTCATTTTAAAAGATGTTAGTGAATTCTTTCGTCACATTATGGAGGATTTTATGGTTTATTCCTACACACGTCGGTCATAGTCAGTTCCGGAGTCATTTTGAAAACTTGAGATTTCACATAGCCTCACACAAAATGATCAAGATGTGTAAGATCTGGCGAGCGAGATAGATGGTCACTCTGTCGGACCTCGGCGACCAATCCGGATAGCTGCATGCAAGTAATCTCTAGTGTTTTTTAAAATAATGTGGCGGGGCACCGTCTTGTTGAAACGTAATGCAAAAGTGCAACTCACGTGGGTTTTGAGGTGCAGCATCTTCAATAAGTGGCGTCATGGTATTCAACAGCATTCGAAGATATGTGGAGCCGTTTAACTTTTCTTCCAAAAATATGTGACTTATGATATAGTCTCCGAAAATACCCCCCCAAGCATTTATTTTTTGAAGAAACTAGGTATCTCCTTTACAAAACACATGGGCGTTTTCAATATCTACAATGTTGAGTATTGTGTATTTCTATTCAGGAAAAAGGTGCTTTTATCACTAAAACAAATATGGCGTAGAACTCGCAGAACTTTTGGTTAATTCGTGGACAATTCTCATTTTATAAGGATGAAATTTATAGAATTTTAAAATGTTCTTAACGAACCAACGCGAAATATTGCATGTCTCAGCTATAGTGCGGCACACGAAAGAAAACCGGGCGGTCCTTAAAATAAAGGTTCATAGTCTTAAGCAAGCGGAAAAGTAAAATTTGTGTACGCGAATAAATTTTATGTTATTTTATTTGTTGTAATAGTTTGCCGCTTCACCTATAAAGTGCGCCAGCTAAGCGGTACGGAAAACAATCGAGCATTTAGTAAATTTTGCACTGGTCCACTTGTAATTGGGATGTGCCTAGAGTCTCCATGCTTTTGCCGTTAGAAGGTTCTAGCTATTTCCAGTGGCGCCTATACATTTGGAGCATTTGTTTTCATTTCTATATAACTGCGTTGCGTTGAATGTGAATTATTATTTCTAAGTAACGATGGCGAGTAAAAGAGGAAAAACAATTCGAAGCGGTGCACGTGAAGTTATTGTGAGCGTTATAGAGGCCTGTACTAGAGAAGCTGAGAATAATAGTTTGACTGTTCCAATTCAAAATCGAACAGAACGCGCTGCATTTTACACTGGTGTTTCGGAAAGTAGTGTAAGAAAAATTCAAAGAGAACATAATGATCGCTCATATTCTACTTCACCTTTAAAATCTCCTGGTAAAAAAAGACCCCGATTACGGGTATAAAACCTTAAATCGGCTTTTACGATCAAATGGTTTTGTTTGGCGCAAGTGCCAAAATAAACAAAAAATGCTCATTGAGAGACCAAATAATTTTCACTGGCGGGTGAAATATCTATCAACTGTAAGCAATATAGGCAAGAAGGACGCAATATTGTGTATCTAGACGAAACCTGGGTAGATAATGATATGACAGTGAACAAATGCTGGCAAAGTAAAAGTGTTACAGGTGTTGTTTAGGGAATCCGCTCTAGTAGTCGCTTTATTATAGTTCATGCTAGTTCAGAAGCCGGATTTGTTCCAGGTGCTGCTTTAGTTTTTCGCTCGGGACTAACAACTGAGGACTATTATGGACATATGAATAGAAAACGAAACCTCATCATTTTCAGAAGAAGACAACGATTTAGAAAGAATCGAACCAATAGAATCACAGCTATCAACCTCAAAAATGGCTTAATTTTTTTCATATATTTTGTAAAATTGTTCATAAAGTAGCTGTCAATAAACTGCCTCAAAATAATTAATTTTCTGTTGAATACCGGGTGTCAAAAAATATCTAATATTGCAATTAATATATGAAAAACTACAGAACTCATATTTTTCCAAAATTCACACATCAATGTAGTTATAGTAGGGAAGCCAGCACTTATTCCAGTGAACAAGATTTATCAAAATGTTAACTTATGCAGTTTAACTTTGGGCTATTCGGGTATGCCAAAAGTGACCGTTTGTCTTCGTCTCTCATATTACTTTGTACAGGGGGCGCCATTGAAGTACTATACAGGGCGTTTCCTAATTGCGTGCTAATGTTAAAGGGGGGAAAAAGTTTAATATCAACCTAAAAGTCTTAACTTTGGAGATAAATCCTAATTCTGATGCTATTATAGATAAATAACTGTGTGAAATTTGATACCCGTCTTTTATGCATACAAGGGCAATTTTTATTAACAATCAATTTTTGAAATTTCTACCAGTGGCGTGCATATATAATTAACCTGGGTAAATCCGTATGCTCCTTAATGCATAGAAGACGTGTATCAAATTTCATGCAGTTATCTACAATAGCATCAGAATTGGGATGAAAAAAAATGTTTTCTTTTTAAACTTTACCATCCTGTATCTCAAAAGTTAAGACTTTTAGGACATAAAAACACCCCCTTTAACATCAGCACGCAATTAGGAAACGCCCTGTATAGTACTTCATAATGACGGCCCCTGTACAAAGTAATGACAAACGGAGACAAATCTCGTTCACTGGATCTCTGCCCTTGTAAAATCTGGACGTGTAAATCGTGTATCACTATACTAGGTGGTCCGATAATAGTAAATGTAGGCAGTAGCCTGGGAACCGTTAATGACAGAACTAAAAAAAAAATATATTTATAGGTAAATCGATCAAGAAAAATCAAAATTAAATCATTTTAAAATTCGAAAGTTCGCCGTTTTTGCAACACAAAAGAGATATAGAAGTGCGGTATACGAAGGAAGGATATAGATAAAGGTTCATTAAGCATAGTTACATTTTTTAATTATCTGCACACATATATACGCACTGTATACTCAAAAAGGAGTGCCATATTATTTAAAGAACGACGGGACACCACTGGTTTAAAGAGATTTCTTGGCCGACCTTCCTAAATCAATTGATTCCGCCCGGTTTTCTTTCGTGTCCCGCACAATACTTACTTAGTACGTTACCTAAGATTTACGACCATTTCAGCTACCACTTGAACTTTCCCGTTTTCGCTAATTTTGGGCCTCCTAGATCTTGGGGAATCTTTTTCCGTCCCTATTACTTGAAATTATGACAATTAATTCTGAAAGTATTTCCTGCAACTGGTCGTTCCAGAAATCGTTCACTGAAGATACGAATTGCAGCGTGATAAATCCGGTTAGCCTAGCCAAACATGATAGCTGCTTAGATTATATCTTCTAACGAACGAGCCATTTCAGTTAAATGATATTTTTGGAAACTTTTAGAATACTTGAAAAGCATGTTTCAAAATATCAAATATTAGAAAACCAAGGCGACGACAATTAATTGTTGCACTTGGTGGAAAAATGTGCGGCACGAAACCACGTATCAGAAAATCAAATTTAAAATTATTATTGGTCATCATTTAAGAACTGCCGAATCAAATGCTTTCAAAATCGGGGATTGAAGTAAGAATAAACAGACCTTTAAAACGATGTATGACTAGACCTCCACCTTTCATTAAAAACAGTTTCGAAACTGCGTCCAGCTGTCTTCTTGACATTTAAAGCTGTCATGTTTTTTAAAAATGGAGAATTTGCTAATATATTATCGATCCAAATTTCATTGTAATATACCGAGGCGTTCAAAAGGACGGGGGGCGATGGACTTTATGTCCTCACTGTATATATCAGAAAATAAATATAATATACATTATTCAGTTACCCAAAAGTTCAAACGATGAATTAAACCAGGAGAGGGCGACTATAATTACATCATTTATATATTGCCTCGTAACTTCCGACCCAATTGGTGACGTCATTGTTGTGTCGCTACACATTGTACATTTTAAACTATTTTGCATAAATTAAAAGTATTTTTAAAAAAGTGAAGGGCAGAGTAAAACATCATTTCGCGCCCTCTGATCCACGTCGTAAGGGACCGTCACCCCTTTTGCCGCCCTCTAGATCCGGCGCTGACTGTATGTAGCATATTTTACATATTTTAATACATAACATAATTTAGTTGCAAATTATGTTATGTTAAACGTGACTACTTCGAACACGGAATTATAAAATAACAATTAATAATTTCTTTACGACCGTAAGACATTTTTTCAAAATATTAATTAAAAACAGGCCAAGCTGAAAGTTCATTTAGCCATAAACTTCGAGTTGATTCCCAGGAACAAAAGTATTTCTAAAATATCAGAAACTGGGAAGCCTTTCATCGCGAAATTAACTTTCCAATTACGGCAAAAAAATAACATTTTAATATATTTTCATATACTTTTGAACGTTTTTTTTTAAGTTGGTCAGGCAGGCCACTTTCAAAGTAAGGTTTTTAGGTCAGCTTATTTATTATTTTCTATTCTATTAAATTAGTATTATTTTACTAAATCATTATTCCCTATTTGTTTGAGTGAAAAAGTTGACAGCCAATTTTAAATGTGTATACAATCTTGTACTGTTGAATATATGGAATAATTAATAATCATATCTATCAGAAAGTATGTCGGATGATGTCGTTTTATTATACAAAGTTGAATCTAAAGTTTGCGTTTTATTTTCCTTAAAGTTCAACGCATATGACGTTGGAACTGATTCGTGTTCTATTCGATGTTTATAATTGGGAACAATGGCAACAAAATTAGAATTCGTGTCAAAAATGACTGTTTAAAATACACACATGGAAAAAAGTTAGGGATAATGAAAAAAAGGTCGTTTTGCAAACAAAATATATTATTTATAGTTGGAATAATTAAAAATTTGCCTTTATAGCCTAAAATTATATATTTCAAAAATGATTTCATGATAATAATACAAAATAAAATTGTCTACTGAACAAGATACAGGGTGAAGTCAAGGCATATGCTTTATAGTGAATTTTTGAAACACCCTGTAGCATAAACTGCCTGCAGTCTTTAAACTGTATATCGGTAACTTTATAGCCTGATTCTTTAAAAACTTTTTGATTTTTGGATGATCAACGTATTTTTCTTTAAAAAAAAATACAGCAATATTAGTATGGTGATGTTTTTTTCAAAATGGTAAAAACATCATTTAGCAGAGATTATTGTTCATATGGAAAGAAGGTATTGATGTTGAAGTTAAGTTAGAAAAACATCTCTTACAAATTTTACAAATTATTCATGGTAGGTAGTAATAAAGAAAATTTATAAAATTATTCAATAAAACTGAAAAAATGGGATCAACTTAATGGAAAAAAGAAAAACATAAATTTTATATGAAGACCGTTGTTTTCTATTACTGCTTAAATACGTCTAGGCACACTCCTTATGCAATTGTCAATAGCGTCTTGCCGCAGCTGATCACATATAACAGGTAAAATGTTTTGTAATTCCTGAAGAGTGTTCGGTGGGTGATGATGTGAACGAATGGCTCTTTTCAGAAAATCCCATACATTTTCTATAGCATTAAGATCTGGTGATTTTGCTGGCCATATTAAATGATCAATCTGGTTCTCCTGGATTTGGTCAAGTACAATCCTAGCTCTATACGGCTGTGCGTAGTCATCCCGAAATATAAAATTAGGTTCAAAATTGTACCTGTGTTCTTCAACGATATCATTTATGATGTCGTTTCGAAAAGTCTCACCATTCATGGTACCGTCGCATAAGTGCAGCCCAAAGCATTATTCCTCTTATTCCTCCACCTCCGTAAGGATGAACCTCTTGTACTGGACGAGGTCGAACGCGTCCTCCTGTTTCTCTCTAAATCCTCAGTCGCCTTGTATCTCTATGCAAGCAGACTCTGGTTTCATGCGTGAACAAGACATTGTTCCATACTTCATTCCAACTGAGGGGTAAGTCGCTCAAAAATTTTGTACACTAAAATTCCCCTTTTATAAAAAATTCCCCGCAATTCCCCGCAATTCCCCAAAATTCCTAAATAATCTGTTAAATTCCCCGAAATACCCTGAAGAACTTCGAAATACCCCAGAAATTGCCTGCAATTCCCCGTAATTTCCCGCAATTCCCTTAGAATTCCTCGCAATTCCCTTGAAATTCCTCTAGTTTCGTGACGTCACAAATGTAATTGTTGTAAAATCCTCGATAAAAAGGCATTTTTTTTGTAACTATTTATTCCTAATAACTAATGATGAATGCAATCAATAAGGGCTAGTGCTTTCGGAGCTGATTAACGAGTTTTAGCACGATTAAATTTGGTCATTGTTTTGACAATGTGACAGTTAAACATTTCAAATATTCGTTGACACAGTCTGTGCACCTGCTGAAACTAATCGTAACTAAACTTGCTAATCAAGACTGAAACTACCAGCCTTTAATGTTTCTGCTACTTGCTTTCTTCCTTTTTTTATTTTAATATTTAATTATTCAACAGTGACTTGATCCAGGTGAGAAGTTGCCGTTACCACAAAACAACTTTCACAAAGCTAAAAGGTTTCTCAAATTGCTTTCATTCTTTCACCGGGTTTTCGACGGAGTGTTTCAATATTTCTAGATCTGAAAAAGTTTCTGTGTCCGTTGAGTCATTGTCTCGGTCATCGTAAATATAGTAATCTGAGCAATAATCCGTTTCATCTTCGGAGTTGCCTTTTCTTGGTGTTCGCTTCACTATTTGCTCGTGTACTTGCCCCGATTTTTGCGGAAGTTTTTGTGTCTTCACAACAGTTGTTTTTTAGCTTTTTTTTTTGTTGAAATTACAAACCTTTTTAATCTGTCGCTGCTAATTTTTCCGTTGCTCTCACTAAGTAACCAACAATAACTCGATTTTTTTATTATAGCAGTCTTATTTTGTGATAAATTAATTTCGATACAAGGACAATTTTCTGTCAGGTTTAAATTTTTGTAGGGAAAATCTTTTAAATCTATAATATTGTCTTTCTTACAATCTTACTTAATTTCACAATCTAAAAATGAATCGTTAACTAAAATATGTTGGTTCAAAAAATCTGTTCGATAGTCTAAATCAAGTTCCGAGTCGAGGTCTAAGTTTTACTTTTATTTTTATTTGATGATTTACTTGGTTTAATGTCTAATATATAACAGTCACTTTTTGTTACTTCCATTCCCAAATTTCTTGCATCTTCTAATGCAATTGTTACTATTTTCTCTATGTCCACGTTTTTTAGGATTTCTTCATTAACCGTATATTCGTCCTGCTTTTTTTGCCTTTTTGTTTCTCTGGGAAATATATATACGTTTTTAAATCATTTGTTACATAGTTTATTAAAGATATTCTTTCAATTCTTGCTAAAATATCCTCTATACTAAAATTGATCACAGCTGAAAAAGTTGTCGTTATTGATCTTGCTGATCTAAACATGGCTTCGCAAGGTTGACTGCTGAGAAGCCAAGGATAGAGCATCTTTGCATCAAGGTGATTGCTTTCTTTAAAAATATTAATAAGCTTGATTAACATGTGTGCATTTACTTCAACGTAGTATAACAATTTAACATTATAAAATTATCTTGCAAACCGTATTGGGGCTGCTGAATAATCCATTTGCGCTAAAGTCTCAGGAAAAATACGGGATATCAAATTTTGTATACTCTATAATTTAAAGTTTTGTATTTATTAATCAGTGCCGCTATTAAATAGTCTATAACTTTTAAATACAGTTTGGTGGCATTACTATTTTCAATTTCACTGAGTAGCTCTTGCACAACGTTGGTACTTATTTTCCTTGCAGAATTAAAATTCATTTTGTTTTTTAAAGTAATATCGCAACTTCTGAGTTGATGTTTATCTTTAGATTTATTTTTAATAAGAGTATCTAGATGTTCCACTGTCGCCACAAATTTTCCTATTGGAAGCTTGACTCCTGGTTTCAAAAACCTTCTTAACTTAGTTAAAACATGGGTTTGATCCTGGAAACACAAAAAATTATTATCGTTATTCATGTGGAACCATCGCTGAGTCTTCGTCATGATATAAGGGAAATTTGCTTGTATTTTCATTGCCTTTAGGAGGCGAGGATCTCCGTCCCATGAATATGCCAATATTTGTATTTCATACATGGAAGCTTCGGCAATCATTTTAGTCCATCTCATAGATACATCAGTACTATTGAACTTATTATTTGTTCCAAATACCGCCAAACAGTAAGCAGGAGCATGTTTATTCAAAGCCCAATTTGTTTGTATAAGTATTCTTTACGAGGTATTTTATGGCCTAATTTCGCTCTCATCCAAATTCGGTAGTTTTGGTTCATAAAGATATCTAAAGAATAAGTATAAACAACGTAGGTATAAATATGTCTGCAGATATCTAATTGCGAGTAGCTTTCTAAAGGAAATAGGAACTTACCAGTTTTACAGGAATTATAGAAAGGTTCTAAAAAGTTCGCTTGAATATAGAGCCTCGGCGTCCTGCTGCAGCAAGCATACGTTCTGCTCGGTTCAGCTGCACGTAGCGTACTAAAACTAAAACATGGCTTCCCGAGGACATCCCACTACAAATACACGGTTGCCAGATGGTGAAAAATTCAAGAAATTCCCACGAACTACACTACAATTCCCCCCGAAATACCCCGGAATACCTTGTAATTCCCCCAAATACCCCGCAATTCCCCGAAATACTCCAATTTTTTTTTGAATACCTTGAAATACCCCAAAATACCTCTGGACTTCCTTGTCTGTGTACACTAAAATTCCCCAGTGATTTCCCTCTTGATTCCAACAGATTCTTTCTCGACCCCAGGCTAATGCTATTCCGACTGTGTTCCAGAGTAAAGGGGACAGAGCGCCAAGGTCTTCTTGCCCTTGAATTGACCGCATGTAAGAGTTTATGATAGTTCTATAACTGACCTGAACTCCGCTGGCTCTTCGTAAAGCACAGGATATTCCCGAAGCTGGTCTAGTCATATTTCTTCGTGCTGTTAAAGTAACGAAACGGTTCTGCGTTCTAGTGAGGTCCGGGGTCTTTCGGACACAGAACCTGTTTCTTGAGATCGTTTATTTAATCTACTGATCACACTTTGTGAAACATGAACTGCATTTGCAACATCTGCTTGACTCATGCCAGCTTTTAGCATACCAATGGCTCTATTAGCGTTGTCTATTGTTAAGTGCCTTCGTGCTATTTCGCACAATATAAAAACACTTCTCTCAGTATTAATACTAATGACATTTGTGATGACATTTCAAGCCGGGATACTTTTAAATTTCAAAGCATTCTAGATGTCCCGTTTATGGGTAATACGGGTAAAACATCACCATACTAATATCGCTGTATTTTCTATAAAAAAAAAGATACGTTGATCATCCAAAAACCACAATGTTTTTAAAGTTACCGATATACAGTTTAAAAATTGCTACAGGGTGTTTCAAAAATTCACTAAAAAACACATGCTTTGACTTCACCCTGTATCTTATTCAGTAGTCAATTTTATTTATGTTATTATCATGCAATCATTTTTGAAATAATATAAATTTTGGCTATAAAGGCAAATTTTTAATTATTCCAACTAAAAATAATATATTTTGTTTGCAAAAACGACCTTTTTTTCATTATCCCTAACTTTTTTCCATGGGTGTACATCAAAATGTTAAGTTTTTGTGCGATTTTTTGGACTTGCAGTAGAGAGAATTTTTAATAAAATGGCATCATTTAGTCAAACCAGTAGTAGATTTATTAAAGCAAATTCAGATATTTATTTATTTTTTACACCATGGCCGATTTTGATGATTTTTTGAAAACAGTGTGTCCCAGATTCGCTTCCCTATATAGGGATGTCGGCTCCTATTATACCTACAGCAAAGGTTAAATGAGAAAAGTTTTAGAGAATACTTAGCGCATTCGATATCCGGCTTTAGATTTACGATCGGTCAATTGATTTTGGAAATTTCGACGAAAAACCGAATATAGCGGATTTGGTTTTTCCCCAGTAAGTTTGACAGCTGTCAAAATATGACATTACTCGGACACTTTTTTAAAACCATTAAGATGGCGTATGCGTCATGTCTCCGTCGTTTTTTTTTATCCCGCAACCCGCCTCAACTTTCATTTTTCTTATGGCCGCCATATTGGATTTTTCGATTTTTGGATAGAGCGTAAAATTTCCAGTCTAGTGATGTTTCACAAGTACATAAAAGATTTGAGAATCATCGAAATATCATACTTCTTAAAGTTAGGTCTCAATCATGGAGGCCTTGATTTATTTGTCACAATATTACGTTAATAAATAATGTATTAAACGCATTGAATTTTCAATACAACATGAACATAAATAACGACTAAAAAAAATATAAATAAGTTCTTAACTACTTCGTACCTGGGTTACATTAATTTACAGATTTGCAAAATGACATCCATTTGCATCGAGACACTTCTGACAATTGGAGACTGTTTTTCAATAAACCCTGGCAAATGTATTTCCGTTAATATTTCTAAATGTGTTCAAAACTTTTTGTCTCAGGGTGTCTATCGCAGGGGGATCAAATTTATAAACCTCAATCTTCGTGTGACCCCAGAGGTAGAAATGCAAGGGCGATAGGTCCGGGAATCTAGGAGGACCATTTAAGGAAATAATTCTTTCATCAAACTGCTCTCTTAAGAAGTTCCTGACTTGAATGGTGTTGTGAACCGGACATCCATTTTGTTGAAAACAGGTTCTTTTAAACTCATCTTCCGTTAGAATAGCTCGTAAGGCTGGAACAACCTGGTTTCGCAAAAGCTCTAGGTATTTCTGTCCGTTAAGGTTATGGACAAATAAAAATGGTTTTCTAAGTCGATTTCCTGAAATGATTAATAATTTATAAATAGGTGCCCAGTTAAAAAAGGTAAGTTAGATTAAATTACCAATGACCCCACACCAAACGTTACTTCCAATTCTGATCTGTAGATGTCTCTCTGAGGGTTTTCTACAGTCCAATGATGACTGTTGTGCCTATTAAAAACTCCACAATTCGTAAACCTACTCTCATCCACAAGACATTTTTCATTACACTTCCTAATGTACCATTCACAGAAGCGTAGTCGTCTTGGAAAATCAATTTTCTTAAGTCCTTGAACTATTATGGATTTGTATGGATGGTACTTATTCTTTTTTTAACGCTCTGTGTACCGTTGATTTTGGCACATAAATTCCCTCTTCTACAGTTCTTACCGATGCACTAAGGGTTCCGTTGAGAGCTTGTAAAATGTTTCTGTCGCGATTTTGATTGTAAATATCGTATCCACTTCTAGGTTGTTCGAAGGCCCCATGGTTAGTTAAATTAACTACGATTTTTCTGAATTGGGTTTTAAGAGGCTGCCGTCGTTCGGCATAAATCTCCAAATACCTTGCTGAGGTAATGTCGGTCTTTCTGCGTGACTGCAAGTACAGGGCTAACATGTCCAACTTTTCTTCATTTGAATAGGCAATACCAGCCAGTTTCAACAGGTCTCGAAAATGTGTATGTCAGATTTATGATTTTATTGAGAGAAAAGCGTACAACTTATTTAAACACAACTTTGCTACTTTGAATTATTTAACGTCAAAGTCAAAGCTCACTTTTGTTACAAATAAATCATGGCCTCCTTAGAAAAAACTGAGACCTAACTTTACGAAGTGTCATATTTCAATGATAGTCAAACCTTTTACGCACGTATGAGACATCACTAGACTGGAAAGTTTATGCTCTTTCCAAAAATCGAAAAATCGAATATGGCGGCCAAAAAAAATGACAGTTGAGGCGGGTTGCGGGATAACAAAAGCGATGGAGACATGTTATATCATATTTCCACAACCATTTGACTGATCGTAAATCTGAAGCCAGATATCGAATGCGCTAAATTTACTTTAATACTTTTTCCATTTAACCTATGCTGTAGATATAATAGGAGCCGAAATCCCTATAAAGAGAAGCGAATCTGGGATATACTGTATGTAGAAACATTAAAAACCGCCATTAATGAAAATAAGTCTAAATTATTATTAATTGGTCCAAAAAATTTACTTACTAAAATAAATAACTATATTATGGCAAAAAATAAACTGTACATCTGGAATAAATATTTTATTTGACCGTTGGCGGCATGTTTTTTTAAAACTTTCAATCGAACATTATAAATAAATAAATACATTATTATAGCAACTATAACAGTGGCGCAAACCGCTTCGACTTTGCTGGAGGTGTTATGTTTAGTTCACGATTTTCCTGCTACGTTGCTATGACAACGCGTACTCGATGACGTCGAGCGCATAGAAGAATAATGTAAACCAGCGTCATACAACGCTCTCGGTGAATTGCTAACGCAGTGCACTACACCCACGTGTCGTTCAGTTTGGGGTGGTTGTTTACTTTTATTTTCGCGGATTACGCTGCAACCGGTTAGTTCCTTTGCAGTTTGCTTGACTGTTTTGTCTTATATTTATTTATGGTGTTGTTACAACTTTATTTGGTGTCGGGTTTATTAATTTACATTATTGATGAACCCGATCACGGATGTGGTTTGCATTTTGTTGGAAACTCCATTTAATCGATGGAAGGAACAAGATCAGAGTTTTAATACTCATCCTGGTTTTCTGCGTACAAATGGTTATGTAGTATTGAAATATTACAAAAATTGTTTTGCTGGCCTTGTTTACTAGTTTCCAATAAATATTCAGTGTGGAATAAGGAAGGATTTGCAGGTATGTTAAATATATGAAGGTCTTTACATAAACATGAAGACTCGGCGGAGCATTTAAAATGCGAATTAATGCTAAAATCATTTGTAAAAATCAAAGCACTATAGCTGACACTTTAAAAGAAAATGCTAAACTATATAAAATACATTTTAACGAAAACGTCCGGTTAAATAGACTATTTATGTGCTTGGTAACTGACGCAGTTTTGTACCTTACAAAACAAGAGTTAGTCTTTCGCGGCCATGATGAGAGCAGCGAGTCAATAAACAGGGGGTATTTTAAAAAAACTTTTAGGTTTATTAATATCGAGAAGTTCCCAAGAACTAAAAGATCATCACAAAAAGATAAAAATGTTCTTACTGGTGACTCGAAAACTATTCAAAACGAAATAATTGAATGCATTTCTGATTATTTAAACGATCGTGTAAAAAATGAAATAATGGACACACAGTTTTTTTCTGTGCAAAGTGGATGACACCACTGATATTACGCAAACCTCCCAGTGCTCCATAATTTTAAGATACGTTAATTCAGAAGGTTCAGTAGTCGAGAGATTCTTAGGATTTTATAATGTCAGCTCCGATAGAACGTCGGACAACTTATATTCTCTATTGGATCAAATTTTGGACCAATTTAACTATAAACATAAATTAATAGGGCAATGTTACGATGGCGCAAGTGTGAAGTCTGGCCATCTAAATAGCCTTCAACAAAAAAAAGAAAAAGCGCCGCAGGCTGTATTTGTCCATTGTCTTGCTGTTATGAAGGATAGGAGAATTGATTTAGTATACAAAATTTATATAAGTCGTAACAAAATATTCTACCCCTTCCACAAAAAAATTATTGCGATATTTTCTTGCTTTATCTGCACTTCACTTACTTTTTCACCCGCGAGCCGCCACTGACTAACTTAGAATTTAGATACGAAATCTACTTATTTTGTTTATCTTGTTTTATACACAAAATAATTTTTAAAAAATTGCCTAATTGTTTATATGAAAAAATTCATTTTCGAAATAATATTCATAATTGCAATTCCAGAAATCATAATAACCTTTATAATTTCAAGTCCGGAAATCAAAATTCCTGTTCATCAAACAGAAAAATATAAATCATCTTTTAAATATATATATTCTATTTTAATTTATGATAATATTCCTTGTGAAATAACAAATCTCAAATAAGAGACATTTAAAAAACATACGAAAACTTTTAATCGTGAGGTAGGATTAGAAGACTGATTACTCGATAATCAAAATCCTACCTTGTGCCAACTAGTAGGTTAGCTTTTACCTAGTTTTAATTAATTTATACATAGATCATATTTAGTTGTAATATTTGTATTATTATTTATGTGTATTTTAGTTATCTGGCCTAAATACATATTTTAATAATAATAAATGTTTTAACCGTTGAATCAAGAAATAAAATATTGTTAACCTGTCTTCTAATATAGATGGTAGTTTTTAAAGAAAAACAGCTCTATACTAATTCCTGTTTCTGAAAAAATTGTTCGAAAACGTTATGCAAAGAGTAATGTTACCACCAGAAAGTAACTTTTAGAATAATAAGGCGATAAACCATCAAAGTATGCTGATTTAATTAAAATTTGGAAAACGTATTTTTTTACTCTGAATGATTTGCTAAAAAAAATGAAAATTATTTTATCGCTCTTCTCAAGGCACACTTGATTATTCGGATATCAAAATTTTTTATTATCAAGCAGCCCACGATTCCAGAATATTATACTGAAGTTTTCGTTTTTGTACACCTTTCTCATCCATTCACTTACCGTGGGACAGGCTACACCGGGTGTCCCTCAGATGTGGCTCACCTTTATAACTTTTCTGTTTTTTGAGATAACGTTTTGAAATTTAGTGTCTGACTACAAGACGTAAATTTGGACTTTTGGACATATTCGTTTGTTTTGAGCCACTTCCGACTTGACCGGAAATGAAGGCAACTTTCGATTCCTAAATGGGATACCCTATATATTTTTAATTATTTCGATAGAAAATGGCGTTCTGAGTGCAATGACACCCGATTTGGCAGTTTTTGACTATTGGGGGAATTTTTATTTTTTTTTTTTCAATCTAGCATGCTATGAATTTCTTAAATCGGTTCATTCCTGATCTAGTAGCAGGGGCGTGCAGTCCATGGAAGCAAGGAAAGCAGTGCTTTCCCTGAAAAAAAAATTACAAAACCTCTTCTAAAATGTAATTTTTGAAATAGGAAACCATTAATTTAGTTTATATTAAAAAAGCCAAAATATTATCTTAATTATCAAGCCCATAATAAATGAGGCCTTGACTCCGACCGAGCGACAATAGAAAATGAAATAGAACCTATGCGGGCCGCTAGCTTCTCTGTAGCCAAGTCGTGTATGCTTTAGAGCTTATTGAACTTTCCATCGGCCCAATTTTTGCATTTCAGTCGCGTGCTTTAAGTGGTGGCGGAAGCTATCGTTGGAGTAGGTTCTTTGTTTGAACGGCTATCCGTGTGTTGTGTGATACGTACGTCGCGTCGTGCATGGTGCGATATGGAAGACAATAATAATGACGTGGATACGCAAATACCGTTAACTCAGGCTGTCGGTAATAACGTTGAAAATGTTGGAGAATTTAGTAAAAAGAGTGTGTGTGTGCATGTGTGGTGTGTCTTAATAATAAAGGGATTTTCAACATTAAACTTCGCTGATAAGCTTCAAATAATTTCCAAAATAATTACAAAAATAAAAACTGTATTAGACATTTTTATCCCGGAAAAACAATACGAATAATTTAAATGGCTAACAGGGTGTGAAAATATAAGTAAATTATTTTGTTGGCCGTGTTTACTTTTTGAAAATGAAAAAGGTCTCGGAATAAAACTGGTTTTTCCGATTTAAACAATTTCCATAAAGCTGTAAAAAGACACATTATGTCCAAATCGCATTTGCAGGCCGTCATAAAAGAAAAAGTCTTCGGCAAAACCAAAATTGAACACGCCCTTAATAAAGAGTTGGAAATTAGTCACCGCCAACACAATGAACTAGTCGATAAAATGGGCAAATATTAAGAAGACTTGTTGATGTTGTTTGTTTTCTCGGACAGCACGAATTGGGACTTAGAGGTCATGACGAAGCAAGGGTTTCTTCAAATAGAGGAAATTTTCAAGATTTACTTAGTTTAATGGCTAAATATGATGATTGCTTAAAAAAATCATTTAGAGCAATCTAGCCTTTTCGTGGAACGTCGAATCGAATGCAGAATGATTTAATTTCCCGCTGTTGCAACCATTATTCTAAAAGAATTAAGCAGGAGGTTG